>CM024688.1:3768283-4355783 GCA_014182735.1 Corymbia maculata | reverse complement strand
ACCAGTGACCATTCAGTTCCAGCAGCTTCAGCCCCTAAGCCCAGTGACCGTTCAGTTCAAGTAGTTTGAGCCCAGCCAAGTATCTCTCTTGAGCCCAGTGACCGTTCAGCTCAAGTAGTTTGAGCCCAGCCAAGTATCTCTCTTGAGCCCAGTGACTGTTCGGTTCCAGCAGCTTCTCCTATCCCCTGCTCGTCCTCTAGTGTAGTGGTCAGATGATCATGCGGTTTTCCAAGGCTTCGCCATGTAGCTAGCCATGGTAGACGACACTTGACGAATGATTGTATTGATTCAAACATGACAAATCAAATGAGTTTGACTCTTCTATAAATAGGATAGGGGACTCTCACCCCACCCGTACGTGCTTGATTACAAGTGAGAGAGTGAAAGGTTGACTTGGGATCATTCCTAAGGCCGCATGAGTGTGAGTGATCAGTGTGAATTGATCGACCTGTGACACATGCCTCCGATTATTAAATGAGCTACCTACGTTCATCGGCACAAAGTGTCTTCGTTGGTGCTGATTACCTAACTTCATTTGTCTTGGAATGATGGAGAAAACCACCATTGATTAACCATATTCAAGACAAACGGACATATATCATAGTTAAATCTTATATTTTTGGGTGGCACCTTTCCATTTAACGAAAAGAAGAAGAATTACTTCCCCATGAATACCAAGCGGTAGCAACCATCGCATAAGAGAATGCAGTTTAATTAATTTGTACATACACATTAGAACACCGATGAAGTAATGAGTTACGATGTTCGTGGTCATTAAACAAACTGCTTCCGTTCGTTCATGATTAGCTAGCTTCTTTCATCTTGGAAGGTTGAGGAGATCACACCATTGATTGCCAACCAAGTAAAAGCATAAATGATTAACAGTTTTCAATACAGATGAACATACCCGATTTGCTAATTTAGCTACTTTATATTATATTATACAGATGAACATACATAATAAAAAACTCAACCTGTTTATTCATTTGACTTGACTTGTGGAAAAACAAAAGCGAAAAGAAAAAAAATAAACGAAAGGAAGAAAAACAACACGGCATCACATGATGGGGATTCGAACCGGTGACCAATACGCAAAGTTGCTACGAGGACCGCCAGTGGGGCTAACGTTACCATGGACACTAAGTGTTTCACTTTAATTAATTTGTTCACATCAATCAAAGCTAAATGGACCTACCTAACTAGCTAGACGCCTTTCCCCCTGCAAAGGACGTGACATGATGAGTGGGGCATCGAAGAATTGAAGCCAAAAATAGGTGAAAGGGGGTTCATTCGAGATGGAGAAGCGGCAGCGATGTAAGAAAATCGGGAATTGACAAGGAAAATGGCGTTTTTTGAGGATGGGCGCAGGCCAAACCGCCGTACGCAGTTTGCCAATCGATTCCTCTCGAAAAGTTACGCGGAAAAAAAAAATGCGTCCCCACACGATGCCTGACCCCTCAGATATGCCCTCCCAAACTTTTCCCTTTTCCTTACTCCTCTCCACTCTTTGCCCGCGGTTTCCCCCATCTCTTTACGCTGTTTACCTCTTTTGCTGCGGTCTCCTCTGACAATCTATTCCTGCGGATTTACTCTTTTCATGCGCTTTTTATCTCGCTGCGGCTTTCTTCTTTTTACCCTTTAACCCTTTCATCAATGCACAACAACCATACCCAGTGAATTTCAGACACACTAAGCAACGTACGATCCATTGGGGTCTTCCTACCTTTTTCTCACCGGCCCAAGCTTCATCAACATCGCGGTTCGCGATCAAGTATGGTCAAACATTGGATGATAATATAAAAAGAGATTGGCTGTATGTTAGTGATTTAAGATCTCCTGACGGAGTCAAAGCTAAGTGGACTCACTTTCTTGACCTTTCTCAAGGAGGTTTCTCCGCGAAGTCGGCAAGGATTCTTTCCCAATTCCTCATAATGAGGGTTCCGCACAGCCGTGAACACCCCTTCCCTTCCCCATAAAAGATATAAGTTCAACCAAATTGACATAGAATATGTATGTGTCCTATCCTAATGTCATATTTGCAAACCAATAAAGTATGTAGGCGTGTCCTCCACATGTCCAAAAAGGCACATATAAGCATTTATTATTTACATATTTGCAAACCAATAAAGTAGTTGACACCAATCCAAAGGTCTTTAACAGCATGTCAATGTCAACGAAACTTTAACTTTAGTTTCTTTCAACATAGGTGACCTGTTTTCAAGCACACATATTCCCTTGTCGGCACACCTTTGAAATTTGGACAAGAGTCTGCACGAACGCAAGCCTGACGTTTGCTGATTCGTTCCCAGTTTGCGATCGCTTGTCTCCACTGTGGTCGGATTGTTTTTGATTGTGATTGTTTTTTATTGTTTTTGTCGCTGGCCCCCAGGCTTCATCAACACATCGCCAATGTCATCAAGCCGAACGTTTACTTCAGGGAAGAAGTTTTTTCATCGCTCTCTGCAAGATGAGTTACTGATTCAAGATCTCCTCAGTTGGATAAGGCGGTTGCGCTAGTCTTGCCATTGTTGGACCACCTCTTGGGCATCCATGGACAGTTGGCTGACCTCACAATATCCGCATGCAGGTGCGTCACGGCGCGATTGTGGCGCGATTGTTAGGTGGCTCTTAGCACTTGCTCCCTTATTTATTAGTTTTGTATTTTTTTTATTAACCTTTATTAGTCGAAAGGTTGTATCTGTTCATATTATGAAATTCCGAATTTTATGGAAAATCACATATTCATCGGTAGAGGTGTCAATATGGGTCATAAACCCATATTATGACCCACTTTTAGTTAAATGGGTCAAATATGGGTCAAGTGAAAGTTAAATATGGGTTAAATATGGGTTAAGTGAAAGTTAAATATGAGTTAAATATGAGTCAAGTGAAAGTTAAATATGGGTTGAGTGAGTTATTAATTAGACCCATTATCTCTCTCCTTCCATCTTCCTTGTCTATGCGTTCTCGACCTTCGTTGCTAATCCAATGAGGTTCACTCAACAATAATTAAAAAATCAATTTTTTTTAAAATTATTTTCCTCAAACTATTTCAATTTAGAGGTATCCACTTTTTTTATTTACTAATTTTTTATTATTTAATTTACTTTATAAATTTGATGTAAAATTTTTATTTAAATAATTTATATGTGAAAAGTTTAAAGTGGACTAAATAAGTGAGAGTAGATTTTCTTAAATTAAGTTAAATATTAATATGTGTTGGTAATATGGGTCGGGTATGGATTGGGTATGAGTTGGGTCGGGTATGGATTATCAAATTTACATTACATGAAAATAGGTCAAAACAGGTTAAATAGGTTGATGTGGGTCGGACCATTTTCGACCCGACCCCAAACCCGACCCGATCCACCCATTTGACACTCCTATTCATTGGTTGGGTTGGGCATGGCATCATCTCGAAATCCATCATCCGTCGTCTCCAATTCCATTCACGGACGACATCCGAAATCCATCAGTGACGGCATATCCCTTAACCTAACATAAGCATCTCTTCCATCAATACAGGAGAGAAATAAAATACAAGAGCATATTTCTTCCCGGAGAAGGTTAATGGATTACTAAGCGCAATGCTTAGTACAGATTCTCCCAAATTCTACCAATCAAGATTTGGTACGCCATTAGTACATTTTACTTCTGCTGGTCAAAGATTGAAAAGTACAGGGACTTGGTATTTTTTCTCTTTGTTTTGAAAAAAAATACAAAACTAATTGCTGATTTTTTTTTAATATTACTAACATATAAAATATGATCATGCAAATACGTAAACGATGAAACAACATCGGGTGTTTTCAAGTGTAGACAATAATATATGAGCAAACCATGTCCAATAACACGGGCAACCTACGTGAGTTCAAGCAACATCAAGCAAGCAATAGCAAACTTCGACAAGCACGACAAGAATAATACCCATATCTGGACTACGCAATGCAACACGCTATCCAACGGTTAGGGAAGTTACTTATTATAACCCCTCGCATTTGAATCATGCCGGGCACAAGAGAAGCCCGGCCGGTCACGCCTCTATACATGTCGAACATCAACGAAACCTCTTTCCGCACCTTGGGCCATGCTTGACTCACGGACATACAAGTAAGAACAAGAATAGCACCCATGTTCCAACCACGCAATGCAGCACCTTATATAAAGATTAGGGGATTCACTTACTACTCAACCGAAATGGGGGTCTATGACACCAGCGAAGGTGGGCGGTTCACTAATGCGAGAACGACGGGCCTAGAGGAGGCCGAAAGAGTGATCACGGGTGACAGAGAGAAACGGTGGTAAACTTGAAGGAAGGTTGGGTCTCTCTATTAATAGCCTAAAGGTTTTTTTTTTTTTTTTTTTTTTTTTCTCTCTTCTTCCAAGCGAATAGTGGCGCCCTTTCCTCCTCAAGACCCTCAATCATTGGTCTTCTCACTTATCTTGGTTTCAAGAGAAATTTGGTGAGCAAGTCTCATGTTAGGGCAATCATGACCCTAAGAACTAAATAGTAATGACTCATCCATTGACATTTATGTACCAACTTCCAAAACTAATAACTTGTTCTTCAAGTTCCTTCCCCTAAAGTAGCACCTCCTCCTTGTGCTCCAAGGCCACTAGTCTTTATCTCAAGAAGCCTTTCTCTTGGAAACTTAATGAGCAAGTCTCATTTCTAGGGTAATTATGGCCCTAAACACCTAAAATGGACACAAACTAAAAGTTAAGCTTAAACTAGCACCTAAAATGGACACAACTTGCACTACAAGTTGGTTCTTCTCCTTGAGCGTGTAGTCTCTTTTTCTTCCAATAATTTATTTACTTTTGAGGCCAATGATGATCCTATATTTATAGAGACACCTAAGCATGTGAGTCACCCTTCTAATGATGATTTTTGGCTCTTATCCATTAAGAAGCCAAATTTGTCCTCCCAAGCGTGTCACTCATCTACATTCCAAAAGATAATCCTGATTTCTAATAACAAGTTCTCGTCTTGACACATGGAAAGTGAATAATGAGGTCAATGGGAACTAAGGCAATAATGAGGTCTTAACTAAGTGTTACCTTAACCTAACTGAATGGGAATACCTCATGATTATCCACTATCGAAACACATTTATCCAGACTCGTGGCTAAGTGAGGATTGGACGTGACGTTAATGTGGCCCAACGAATTGGGACGAACTTAGGGCCAGTTCGCCCCGGTTGGGTCCAAGAACCTACTAACTAGGCTCGGGACCAACCCTAGGGCTGGTCTCATGCGCAACCCATGGTCGGTTGGGAACCAAGCCATGCTTGAGTTTACTCGATCCGGGGTGACCTTCGGTTGTCATGTAATCATGTGAGATCAATCGATCGATCTACCTTGACACATGGTCACATGAGATCGGCTTACGATCATTTGTGATCACTATAGTGACCATGCGGAACCACTCGTGGCCGGTATATACTTGACCATATTCGATCCAGAACCATCCACTAATCAATTCATGACGGCACATGATCGTCCCTCAAACGATCCTTATGGTTGAACATAATCCCAATCCTTAGTCACCCCTTAGTCACCTTTCCCCAATCAACTAGTTGGCTCATGACCCTCAAATCGGCACACTAATCCTTAGTCCACTCCTTACGCAACTTGTAAAGTGTCCGAATCGAGGATGTCACAAGGTCCTAGTTGAACCACACATACCACGTCTCAAAACGGTGAAGGTGGTACTGGCTCTAGCATCTACTATATCTAAGATGTTCACCTCTATCTCTATGGGTACACCAAATTGGATGGGAGGACAGTTCATATCTACAAGTCTGAAAAACAACAAGAGTGAGTCATAAACTCAATAAATAAACTCACTAATCCTTGTATAGGAGGATGCCCCGCCATTGACCAAACATACAACTATCAATCACCGCCTCACCGATGGCAAATCAATAGCAAAACCCTTGCCTTACTTTAGCTATATACATGTGAAAGCCCTCAACTTACTTATAATACAAATACAAGCATGACTAAAATCAACATATTATCACATACAAGGCTAAATCATATACACGAGCTTCTCATTTATTACTTAATTCCCATCGGTTCTTTCGGAATCTATTGGGCAACAAGGCTAAATCATATACATGAGCTAAAATCAACAATGGCTCGATGAGGATTTTACATTCGGGACATCCTATCCAGGACAATATTTCATTTTTCATTAGTGTAGACACACTGAGAGCAACCTCTAATGGTTTAAGTTCCAGTCCCATTAACTTTACAAATTGTCATGAAATAAATGAGTGGTGTGGCACTCGTGTCAGACAAGGCATAAGCAATGTGTTCCTTCCAGAAACTCTACCTGTTATAATGGTCTTGCAATTTTCCACTTCACTTCTTCTTGAGTGATACCATATAGCCTCTCTCGAGCTAGGAGACGGTTGGCATTATAAGGGGGTGGCACTCCATCATACTGCATCAGTCGGTGCTATCGTGACTGCATCATTAGTCGCTGTTGTGGATAATTTCTAACCAGGTGACCTTGTTAACCACAGCTAAATCAGCTCCTGTTTGAGCCGAGCAAGGATCATCGCAGGTGCGGGGCGCCTAACCCCCATCATGGGCCTCTTGCCCTTGCGGGAATCGTCACGAGTTGCCTTAAAATAGGGCCTTCATGTAGTCGTGCCTTCATGTAGTCCTGCATTCCAACACCTCTCCTTCCATTAGTTCATCTCATTCGTGAAGCTTGTTGTAATAATCTTCTTTAAGATACAATGGCACCAGTTGGCCTCCAATCTCAGTTTTCAGGCTGTCACGGAATCTTTTCGCCCTATCCACCAGGTCTTCGACTAGTTTTGGGGTGTACCTCGACAATTCAGCAAATTTGACCTCATACTGGTCCACCATCATGTCCATAGTTTTGAGGTGTACCTTGCCATCTTCTTGTCATGAGCGCATTCAGAAAACTATTTTCTCCAAGTCATCAGAGTATCTTCAGGATACTCTTCAAGGAAAACTCTTCCCTTGGTCACATCCCGCCAGTGACTAGCATTACCATGGAGTTGATACATTGCCAAGGTTACTTGGTCTTCTTCAATTATGCATATAGCCATGCATAGCATTTGATTTGCTATTGATCAACCATCGGCACCGTTTGCATATGATCTAGGCCAGTCTTTACTGAAGGAATGTCCTACTAGCCAAGAATAGCAGTTTTACTTACTAAGTTCTCACAACTCACTCATTTACCTTTACAAGTTTGTAAGTATGGGTAACCTACCTCTTGTACATTTTGGTCTTCCTATAAAAATGGAAAAGTCGACCATAGATGTAATACATGTTGACGGGACAGACAACGACTTGTAGTCCTTAGTACCAGCCAGTAACGGGAAGGGTTTCCAATTTTGGAAGCCTTAGCTAATAGCGAAGATAGAGACACCCTTTCCTCTTGCATTGTGCTAAATAGGCGAATAGATAGGCCTAATCAGAAAGTAAGTTGAATATGAAACTACTAATGTCACACCCCGACTCTCGAGCTCGCGGCAACCCCATTTCACTTGTAGTCTAGTTGTACGACGTCATAGGTACTGTTGTCGACCAATTCATTTTATCTTGTAATTAAGCACATGCAGAAACGAACAACTCCCAAAACATAAATAATAGGGATAGCAACAATAGCAGCAGAGGAAAGACAAATAGTATTTTATAGGCGACACCAGCAAAAACATACGCGCCTTACTATAGGTGACAAGTTAAGGCCTACTCAAAAAGGGACCGACTTGGCTAACCTAACATTGTACAAGTAAGGGAGGGCTCGCCAAAAAGGGGAGTAGGCCACAGCTACCTACTCGCTTGCCTCAAAAGGATCGTCATACTCGTTGGCCTTGGAGGGATCGTCATCTCGGGCCTGAAAAAGTTAACCACGACGGGTTGAGATAAACTCAACAAGTTAACCATAGCTGCCTACTCGCTAACTTCGATGGCCACACTTTGGGTAGTGGTGGCGACTCCGGCAACGGCGGCAAGGGTGGTTTCCAGGGGAAAATAGAAAAAAAAAAAAAAAAAACAGCAAGAAAGAAAGAGAAAGGAAGAGAAAAAGGGTGAGAGAGAGGGGTTGGGTTGGTGCTCTGCAAGGGGGCTTGGAGGAGAGAGAAAGAAGGCTGAAGAACAAGGATAAGAGCCAAGGCAAGTGGGCAAGCCACTTGCTTGAAGGACCAATCAAAACAAAGCAAAAACAAGCATAAATAATGCCCACTTAGGCACAAAAAGGAAAAGGCCAAAAGAGAGAAGCCCATGGGTTGGAAAAGGCGCAAGGCCCTGGTCCAAATTTCCATTTTCCGACACTTCCTCATCCAACAGAAAATCCAAGAATAAGTGAGGCGACATCCTAATATTTAGTCTTGACATTACTGAGAAGTTGGTTCCCAAAATTGGATTAAAAATCGAGGCTAAATTGAGTCAATTGCGACCGTACTACAATTTGGATTGTCAGATGCCTTTTTAGGACTTCTTCTCAGTTTTGACCTGTGGTCAACCATTCTTTGATCCATGTTAAGAGCAATTCTCGAGTCAGGGACATCCTTCGATTGTCATGTGATTCCGGGGGCTCAAATGATAATCCCAATTACCCAGATGAAAAGGATTCGGTTTAACATCATTCGTAGTTTGTATCGAAGTCGTGCAGAAATCACCTGCAGTTTGACTTTGTACTTCTGCCAAATCAATTTATTTTCGTTTCCTTAATAGTCTAGTCTAGTACTTAGAGGATATTGTTCATGCCCAGGTCCTCAAGGTTGAAGGGTTTGTTCCTGATCGAAATTGCGAGTCGAACGCATATTGTTTTCTAATGGCGCCTCTCTATAATCCGTTATCCCACGAACAAACGGTTCAGAATATTTGTACTGACCAGGCCTTTGACTGACATTGCCACTTTATAAAATTCCAAAATGGGGTTGATTTTCAAAATGTTACAACTAATGTAAAATAGTAAGGTGTTAGTGTGATGTACTTCCCATGTTCTCCTAGTGATATTTGTCCAGTGATATTTGTTGGGGTTTCATATGTTTGCATTTCTGCATGTGTATATAAACAAGATACAAGTGACAAGTCTAGGATGTCGCAAAAATAACCTGCAACTCAGGCCCTGATTAGGGTTTGTGACAACTTATCCATGCAAGATTCATGCAAGATAAGATAAGATAGTGCACTTTTCCTTTCTTTTCCTATAATTGGTGCTTATATGTCCCTTCCATGGTCACTCATTATTGGATGGAGAATGAATTTTGAGAATTTTTCGACTTAGGTTACTATACTTTTTGAACTTCCTTTTGAAAGCTGCTTAGTTGGGCCTACAATTTGCCAATGTACTAAATCTAGGCCTCTATGTGTGTGCGATTTGCTTGCTGGAAACCATGTAAATTGTAGATGGAGGATGATATGCTATTGTCACGGGTCAGTCGATTCACACTGATCACTCACACCCATGCCTTTCACTCACTCACTCGAGCACAAGGATCATTTGAGAGTAAAGGAGCATATCATTCGCTTCTAATCTATACTTCCCATGTGGGGTGAGGGTCCCCTATTTATACAAGGGTCGATCCGATCTGATTCGTTGATCCCCTCAAAGCTACATAAGGGTCTAAGACATGGGAGAGCTCTGTTGGAACTAGTATTAACACCTAGAGGGGGGGTGAATAGGTGTATAGGAATTTTATGCACAAGCAATAACAGACATTTGCAATCTATAAACTGAAATTAAATAGAGAGAGTAGAGAAGATTGCAAACTCAGTTTATAGTGGTTCGGCTTTAGACAAGCCTATGTCCACTCTCCGGTCGACCAGCCAATCGGCTGTATTTCACTATATGATCAACGGTGATTACACACTCGAGTGTTAGTACTCGGTGATGATCCGTCTCACTAAGTCACTCTCTTTCTGTAAAGCACCTAGATCACTCAAATATGAACTTATGAACAACAATTGAAGAATTGAATCAGCTTTGGAATGATGTTCATCCGCCTCTATCTCCTAGGTCTCATCCTATCCTTATATACTCTCCAAGCCACACTCGACCGTTGGCTCTTTCCTTGAGAGTTTCGTCTTCCTTTTCCTGGACAGATTTTATAAGGTAAGTCTTTTTGACCGTTGGAGGTAGATTGGATCCCCTTGGATTCTGTTCGCCCATACAATCAGAATCCGGGCTTCCATAAGTACTCTATTCTTCATTGGAAGTTGCTCTTTAATTGATCTGTCAATCGATTTGTATAACAGAATCAATATTAAAAAGGTAAGTGAAATACTCTACCGTTGGTGATCTTATCGTGTATGTCCTTCTTAAGTCTGATGGTCTTAAGTTTTGAATCAGCCTAGATTTTCAGTCTGGTTCGTTTAGACTTAAAATCTCAGTCATTCAGACTTAAAATCTCAGTCTGGATGAGTCTTTCCGTCTGGTACGGTCAGACTCTTAAACATCTCATGCTTTATCTTCTACAATTAGCAGACTTTAAAGCCTATGTCATTCTGTGTCCTTTTCTTTCAAGAGATTGATATAAATGTCATTCATAAGCTGTTTTGTTAGCATCAAAACTAGAAGTTTTCTCAACAATCTCCCCCTTTTTGATGGTGACAAAACATCTTAAACATATGGCTTAATGTCCCTGCAAAATATGGTTAAATAAACCTGTTTCCAACTATCCTGCCCAACTCATAAGTATAGCTCATATCAACCCTGCATAACATAATTACAGCTTAACAAGATACAGACTTTATCAGTACAGATTTCAATAAGAAAATATCATCAGTCATTTATCATGCATTAACACAATGATAAAACCATCTGTCATCCAACTGTCATGATACCATCAGCACAATGATAAATCCATCGAAATTCAATCAAAAAGCCAAGTCAAGCAAAACAAAAAGCCATATCTACTCCCCCTTTTTGTCAACTTCAAAAAGAGTTAGTCAGTTCAAAAAGATCTTTTTAAGTGGTTTTCTTGTTTGGGGTTCGAACAAGGGTGAAATCCTCCATATCTGATGCAGACTTCTCAATCCTGTCAATACACTGATTGACTGTCTTCTCAAGAGTTTCCAGTCTGTTATTGAAGGAGGTTTCCATATGTACCTGTCGATCCCTGATCTCCATTAAAAGTTCTAAGATCTTTTGATAATCACTATTTCCAGATGAAGCTGCAGGAACTTGAATGTCAATATTTTCATGATGATGCTCCCCCTGAGTTGATGCTTCATTCTGTCCTTGTTGCCCCTCTTTTTCTCTGTCCTTATCTCCTTCTTCTTCTTGTTCTTCTTCTGCATCTGTTTCTTCTGCTTCTTCTGGCTCATCCATTTCTTCATATTCTGCATTCTTCTCATTTTCTGGTTCAAACATTCTCTGAGAATTTTGACGCATATTTGCCAGAATTACGAAGATGCTTTCTTCTTCATCTTCCTCATCTATCAATAGGAGTTGTCTTCTCCTTTTAGAACTTGGCTCATCAGCAGCTGATTCTTTGCCTTTTCTTTTTGCTGTCTCTACTATAGCCAATTCCTTTTCTTTTCGTCTCCATGTTTCTGCAACATCCTTCAGTCTCATCTTGTTGATCATTTTCATATCAATGATCATTGTTGGAAGAGTTTTAGTACTGAATCTTCTGGATATATCTATCTTAAGATGATCAAAGATTCTTATGACTAAAGCTCCATAGGGTAGCTGTCCTTTTCCCTTTGAGACTGTTCGATACATATGCAAAATGATTGTGTGAGGCAGTGAGAACAATACTCCTCTTTCAATTGCCCACATCAGTTTTGCCTCAAATTTGGACACATCAGTCTTGGATGATGCTTTTGGACGAATGCAGCTGATAATGATCTTGTGCAGAATAGTTCTTGCAGACGTTAAAAGAGGATAAGTTATAGTGGCCCTCACAGACTTTGTGAGAAACTTACAGACTGTTTCATAAGGGACATCTATTGACCTGAATGTTCCTCTCTCAACATTTATAATGTCAGCAAGAGTATCTGAACTAACCTCATAAAACCTGTCATTCACAATGAATTGCATTATGTCTGGAGATAGAAATGTCAAATTCGAGTAAAAATATGCTGTTAATTCAGGATAAACAGCAGCAAAATCAGTGCAGAATTTGTCCATTTGCAATTTCTCAAAGCATTCTCGCAGATTCACGTTAGCAGCATCTAGTTAATCAAAATCAACAATCCTATGGTTCATGACTCCTCGATCCAACAGATTGTTAAAGAAAGTCTTGTGTTCTTTGGATCGAAATAATTTTCCAGTTGTGTTCTGGACTACAGCAGCTATTCCCATTCTTACTTCAAAATTTCTGTAGATCGTTTCATCATCTTCCTTCACCTTATCTTTACTTCTCCCTGTATCACTAACTCATTCTCTACGAGTAGATGATGATTCTGCAGCCTGTACTGCTTGAATGAGACGAAATTCATTCGCAAACCCATTCTGTCTCAAGAAAAACAGTTTGACATCTTCCCTGATATTTCTCCGAACTAACTTCTCATACCTCCTCATAATTACATGAGGATTTTCAGTAGGTGTCGGTAGAGTTAATCCAGACGTACCTCTACATGAGACATTCCTTTCTTTAGATTCTGAGCGGAGAGTTCTTAGAGATTCCTCATAATCTTCTTGATTTCCTTGAGGAGAAACTCTTGGAGATTGTCCTTGAGTATCTTCGGAAGTCTGTGTTAGGTCGAAATGCGTCTGCCCTTCCTCGATTCTTCTTCCTCCTCTTCTAGCAACTTTATTTGATTTTCTTCTAGGAGATGGAGATCTTGATCTGGATATGGAGGATTTTGAGGCCATGTTCGGAGAAGGTTAGTTTTGGACGAAGATTGGTTTAGAAAGCGTTTTTCTCAGTTAGGGTTTGTAAACAAACGTTCTGAAGAGTGGTGAGGAAAAGACTCGACTTTTGGATGTTTTTATACCCTTGTTAGGAGAACAAGTGAATAGTCGCAACCCAAAATAATTTAAAAATAGCAGTTATTCTAAATTTAACAAGAATATTCAATTATCATAGACATATGCCAGAAGATATGCAAATCAATTATTCGAATCAAAAACTTACTAAAATACTTACCAGATTTCAATAAGGAAATAATACACCATATTATTATTTCCTTTTTCAATGACCCGACGATTTCCACTGTCAGACTTTGTCCTGTTCTCATAGAATTTATAAGAAAGGGTTAATAATGTTTAAACACCCACATATTGAATCGAATGTACCTTTGTCCAGCGGCTTTGTGAAGATATCTCGCTAATTGATTCTTAGAATCAATGAATTCCACATATATATCTCCCTTTTGCACATGGTCTCTAATAAAGTGATGTTTGATCTCAATGTGCTTTGCCCTGGAATGTAAAATTGGATTCTTGGTGAGGTTTATGGCACTCATATTATCACACCTTATTTACGTGCAGCATTCTTCCTTCCCATAGTCTCTTAGTTCTTTGTCTCATCCACGAGAATCTGTGAACAACAGTTTCTAAGTGCTACATATTCTGCTTCTGCTGTTGATAGAGCCACAGTATTCTGCTTTTTGGAAAACCATGAAACTAGCATTTTTCCTAGAAGTTGGCATGTTCCTGAAGTACTCTTCCTGTCCACTTTGCATCCTACTAAATCTGCATCTGAGTAGCCAAGAAGAGTAAAATCCGTTTCCTTTGGATACCATAACCCTAAGTTTGGATAAGTGGTTATATACTTAATTATACGTTTAATAGCAGAAAGATGTGATTCTCTAGGGTCTACTTGAAACCTCGCACAAAGACAAACACTATATAGAATATCTGGTCTAGATGCAGTAAGGTAGAGAAGAGAACCGATCATGCTTCTATAATTCTTCTGATCAACCTTCTTCCCCTTTTCATCCTGATCTAGTTTGATGGTAGTTGCCATTGGGGTTTCTGTCCTCTTGCAGTTCTCCAATCCAAATTTTTTAATCAAGTCTTTGGCGTACTTCTCTTGATTGATAAAAGTTCAACTTTTCGTTTGATTTACTTGAAGTCCTAGGAAGAATGTTAGTTCTCCCATCATGCTCATTTCAAATTCTTCCTGCATAGACTTTGAGAAGATCTTGCACAAGTGCTCATTAGATGAACCAAAAATAATATCATCTACATAGATTTGTACCAGTAGAATATCTTTACCTTCCTTCTTAATGAATAAGGTTGTATCTACCATTCCTTTTCTGAATTTGTTATCTAGTAGAAACTTGCTCAATCGTTCATACCAAGCTCGAGGAGCCTGTTTCAGACCATAAAGTGCCTTTTTTAATTTGTATACATGGTCGGGCTTTCTTGATTCCTCGAATCCGGGAGAGGCTGTTCTACAAACACTTCTTCTTTGATAAACCCATTCAGAAAAGCACTTTTCACGTCCATTTGATATATCTTGAAATTTTGATAACAAGCATAAGCAAGTAATAGTCTGATTGCTTCTAGTCTTGCAACTGGGGCATAGGTTTCATCATAGTCTATTCCTTCAAATTGAGAATAACCTTTTGCCACGAGCCTTGCCTTGTTTTCGGTGACTTTTCCAAGTTCATTAACTTTGTTTCGAAAATCCATTTGGTTCCAATGATTGTTCGTCCTTTTGGTTTAGGTACCAATTCCCATACATCATTTCTCTTAAACTGCTGAAGCTCTTCTTGCATTGCTTCTATCCAGCTTTCATTTTCCAATGCTTCATCAATTCCTTTGGGTTCAATTTCAGAAATCGGTGCAACAATACTGTGTCCTTTTTGTTTCTTGATCTGGTTTGAATCCCTTCGTTGATATTTCCAATCACGAGCTCCACGGGATGACTGGACTTATGCTTCCGGTTTCTGTTTGGAACTTCATTATTATCGTAATCTTTGCGATGGGGAGTATCAAGCTAAGTTAGTCGTTCTTCATGAGTTGCTTCTTTGACTGTTTCCTGGGAAGATTCTACTTCTTTGTTGAGACCAGATCTTTCAGTAGCTGCATTTGATTCTGATTCTTCATTTATTGGACTACTCTGTTTTGAGACTTCTTTCTCCAGAAACTTTACGTTCATGGATTCTTCCACTGTCTAAGTATTCTTGTTGAACACTCTGTATGCTTTACTAGAGTTTGAATAGCCCAGAAACATACCTTCGTCTGACCTTTCTTCAAACTTACTAGGTTGATGATTAACATTCTTAAGGATATAGCATGGACAACCAAAGATTCGAAAATAGGAAACAATAGGTTTTCTTTCTTTGAAAATCTCATAAGGGGTTTTCTCAAGAATTGGTCTAAGAAATACTGTTAATAATATGGCAAGAAGTAGAAACGCCGCCGTAATCGAGTTGCCACCTTACTTTCTATAAGCAATGTTCTGGCCATTTCTGCAAAGACCTATTCTTTCTTTCCACAACTCCATTTTGTTCGGAGTGTAAGGAGATGAAAATGTATGTTGTATGCCATTTTTGTCACAAAAGTTTGAGAAGTCTTGATTCTCAAATTCTCCCCCATGATCTGTTTTGATACTAGAAATAGAGTAACCTTTTTCATTTTGGATTCTCTTGGCAAATGTTGAGAAATATAAGAAGGTATCTCCTTTATTTGCTAGAAAATATACCCATGTGTATCGAGAGTAATCATCTACTATCACAAGACAGTATTTCTTACCTCCAATGCTTTAGGTTCTGGTTGGTCCAAATAAGTCCATGTGAAGAAGCTGTAACACACGATTAGTGGAAATTTGTTTTATAGATTTGAAAGAGCTTCTAACCTGTTTTCCCAGTGTACATGCAGAGCAAAGCTCAATTTTCTTGTAACTTAGTGACGGCAAGCCACGAACAAGCTTTTTGCTGGCAAGCTTGGAGATTTGTTTCATGTTGACATGCCCAAGTTTACGGTGCCACATATTTGCTTCATCTTGGACTGATAATAGACATTTCGCAGTATCTTCATTTATGTCCAGAAGATAAATGTTCCCATGTCTTCGTCCAGTAAAAGTCTGTGAAGAGCCATTGCTTGTTCCAGAACATAGGTTCTCTTTGAAGTTTATTCTGAAACCGGCATCACATAACTGGCTGATGCTCAGAAGATTATAGTTTAAATCTTTGACTAGAGAAACGTTGTTGATGATCAAGTTACCGATCTTGACAGTTCCCAGTCCTATAATGTTTCCTTTGGTGTTTCCTCCAAACGAAACTGTTCCTCCCTTGATTCTGTTGTATCCAATGAACATCTTTGAATTTCCTATCATATGTCTTGAACATCACTATCCAAATACCATTTCTTCTTACTTTTGAAACTTACCTGCAATGTTTACAAATACTCATTTTTTCTTTGGTACCCAAATTTTCTTGGGTCCATTGAAGTTAGTAGTATAAGCTTTTTCTATCCATTTCTTTTGAACGGGTCTCCAGACTTTAGGACATTTGTTTTCAAAGTGTTCTTTTTCTCCACAGTTAGAACATTTGAGATTGTTTCTACCAATAGGTCTTACAAAATTGTTTTTGAAATGATTTCTATAAACTTGTCGAGGAGGTCTTTGTCTTATTCTTTCCTTGACTTTAGGAAAATCAATTAGGGAATCATTTTCCTTATAAAAACCAAGTCCAGACTTATCATAATAAGGAATTTGAATGGAAAGTATATGCTGTAGAGTTTTTGATCCTTTGGAAAATTTTGTGATAATATCTAAGAATTCCTTTTTGAAAGAATCATTCTCCTTTTGTAAAGAGTTTCGATTTTCCTTAGTTTCCAAAAGTTCCTTTTTAATAGATTCATTCTCATTTAATAGAAACTCTCGATTTTCCTTAATTTCCAAGAATTCCTTTTTGAAATCATCCATTTTTCCTTTCAAAGAAATGTTTTGTTGATTCAACTTGTAATTTTCCTTTTTTAATTTGGAAATCCTTTTCAAAGTAGATTTTAGATTAGAACAAAGCTCATTTATATAATGTGAAACTTCTATATGGATCTTAGAATGATTTACCTCGATCTCTCTGTCTGAGTCTGTGTCAGAATCAGTTTCAGAGTCTGAGTCTGAGTGTGCCATAAGACAGATGTTTCCATATTCATCTTCATTGTCCTCAACTTCTGTGTCACTCCATGTTTCAGCTTTGAGAGCCTTCTTGTACTTCTCGAATTTTCCTTTGTTCTTTTTGAGTTTGGGACAATTCTGTTTAATATGTCCCTTTTTCTTACACTCAAAGCAAATTACATCCTTGATGTAATCATCCTCGTCATCAGTTTTGCGTTGCCTAAATTGTCTGTTTTGTTTCCTGTTGTTGAACTTTCTGCCTTTTCTGTTTAATTTCTTTACCTTTTTGATCAGCAGTGCAAGTTCCTCATCGTCCAGTTCTTCCTCAGAATCTATATCATTAGAATCAGAGTTAGACTTAAGAGCAAGGGATTTTTTACCTCTGGATTCCACTTCTTCGTTCATTTGTTCTGCCTCATAGGACTGTAAGGTACCAACGAGCTCATCAACAGTTAGAGGTGAAATTCGCAGAGTTTCTCTGATAGATGTCTTCACATTGTTCCATTCTTCACATTGTTATCTCTTCTGGAGAGAGAGTGGCTGATGGTTCTGGTTCTTTTCCATCGGTACTCTTTGACGTCTTTCTGGTGTTATCAGTGGGCTCAATTCCCCTATTAACCACATCCCATTCCAGTGGATCTTTTGACCTGAGAAAAGCCTTCATTTTATTCTTCCAGATATTGTAATCCTTGCCGTCGAAGTATGGTGGACGAGTGTTGCTCTGCCCCTCAATTAAACTTGGTGTAAGAATACTAGCCATAGAGGATCTTTAACTCATAAGTAATAAACACTTCAAGATCTCGAGCACGAGGCTTTGATACCAATTGTTGGAACTAGTATTAACACCTAGAGGGGGGGTGAATAGGTGTATAGGAATTTTATGCGCAAGCAATAACAGACTTTTGCAATCTATAAACTGAAATTAAATAGAGAGAGTAGAGAAGATTGCAAACTCAGTTTATAGTGGTTCGGCTTTAGACAAGCCTACATCCACTCTCCGGTCGACCAGCCAATCGGCTGTATTTCACTATATGATCAACGGTGATTACACACTCTCGAGTATTAGTACTCGGTGATGATCTGTCTCACTAAGTCACTCTCTTTCTGTAAAGCACCTAGATCACTCAAATATGAACTTATGAACAACAATTGAAGAATTGAATCAGCTTTGGAATGATGTTCATCCGCCTCTATCTCCTAGGTCTCATCCTATCCTTATATACTCTCCAAGCCACACTCGACCGTTGGCTCTTTCCTTGAGAGTTTCGTCTTCCCTTTCTTGGACAGACTTTATAAGGTAAGTCTTTTTGACCGTTGGAGGTAGATTGGATCCCCTTGGATTCTGTTCGCCCATACAATCAGAATCCGGGCTTCCATAAGTACTCTATTCTTCATTGGAAGTTGCTCTTTAATTGATCATGTCAATCATATTTGTATAACATAATCAATATTAAAAAGGTAAGTGAAATACTCTACCGTTGGTGATCTTATCGTGTATGTCCTTCTTAAGTCTGATGGTCTTAAGTTTTGAATCAGCCTAGATTTTCAGTCTGGTTCGTTCAGACTTAAAATCTCAGTCTGGTTCATTCAGACGTTGAGAAAGGCAACCTCTACATCGCAGTCTCGCGTTCAAGGTTGGATCATTTCTCAACACCATCCTAATATCCTTAATTGCAGTCCGAGTCCGACGGCGGGTAGTGTGTGCAAGAGTGTAGTGTAAATGCATAGACATGCACAGCAATTTATATTCACAACAACACTTCAAAAATTGAAAACATTCATTCACAACTCCAACCTGCAAGACAAAGGGTTAACAATCACTCCACCCCTTATAACTCCCATCTGCAAAAACATTTAACACCTCAAATGGTTAGGGACGTACCTGGTACCCTTGCTGCCAAACAAATTTTTTTTTAAAAAGGGAAAATTGGCCTAAGTCCACTAAGAGTATAAACTCAAGTCCCCAGCGGAGTCGCCAAGCTGTCGCGACCTCCCCGAAGGTGCACCACCTAGGGTTTGGCTAATGGATTACTAAGTCTAAACTTAGTTCGGGCTCTCCCAAGCCCATACCAATTCACGATTTAGGGTTTAAGTTTTTTTTTAACATGCCAATGATTTTCACTTAGGAGTCGCCACTAATCTATTTTTGGTGAGTCGATTAGAAACCCAAGTAAAATAACGGGAGAATTACTTCACTCCTACGAACCAGAGACTATGGGATCGGGGACTCGATTACGTTAGATTTCTCTAACGCCCTTTCGGTACCTTTTCTCTTTTATTTAAAAAAAATGATTTGCAGGCAGTTTGTGTAGATTTTAATTTACAACCTAACATGCAAACTATATGTCATGCAACATTAATTATTTAACTTAACCTAGTGCTAGAAAATATTTAATGCAACTACCCTAGTATGTCATGCATTCAAATGACCCTAAACATGCAATGACTAGATGACACACGGAAGATGACCTAATTCTACATGACATGAGCATGGCAATTTTTATGTTTTTTTTTTATGATCAAAATTCGAAATAAAAAAGGCCTATATGTAAACATGAAAACTATCCTAAAATATTCTAATAAGAAGCACATCTAACTCAACTATATTTTTTTTGGGTTTTTTTAATAAGCCAAATCAATTCGAGTAAAGGCATATCAACACATAAAGCAACTGAATCATATAAAGCATACAATTTTCCGCCACCCAAGATAGAAAATCAAAACAATCAAAAACCTGATCCGACGTCTCACGACTCAATATTTTTTATTATTGAGATTTTTATCACGACACAACGACCTCACTCAATGGGAATATGCCAAATATCTCAAAGGAAATCACATATTGCTAATTAGGCAACTTTATATTCAGATAAGCGAACGGATTAGGAAATTACCTTGATGGTTTTCCTCTGGTTCTCACAAACGATCTGAGCCAGTTTTCAATTACTAATGATAGCACTGTTCCACAGCCGCTAAAGATGTTCGGCTCGATCAGTTCTTGCAATCATCATTGATCACGAGCAAAAGCGAGAGCTTGAGATAACCTGCGAAAAAAAATTCTCCAAGTTGCCGAGAGGGGCGGCAGCACGGCTTGTTGAACGCGGACAGGCATCACCAATTCTGGCACTAAGGTCTGCAAGCTTGCTTCGTGTATGCCTTTCGTTGACTAGCGGCTTCTTTGGTCTTCAAGCTCCACGAGACTTGCTGGTTTTCTTTTTCAAGCTTGGACAAAATCAAAGAAAACCAACCACCGCTTCAGGCTCTCTGAGTTGTCATGTTCCTATCCTTCATGGCCCCCTCTCCACATTCTCCCTTTTGCCCTTTTTTTGTGTGATGCGAAGAACGTGGATGAAAAGGGGGGGTGCCGATGGGCGTGAGTCTGCACAGTGGCAGATGAATTCTCTTGAAGACTCCTTGGATCGCGTCTCTGTGTTCCTCGTGACCGAAATCCCTACCCTCATGATTTTCCTCTCAATTGCGCACTCATGACCGCCTTCTATGTAACTATCCTCTCCCTTCTCAATTGTGTGGTCTGTGTTTTTTTGTGTCTCTTCAGTGTGTGTGGCCCCCCTTTTTATAGGTGAGAAGACTATGTTATTTAAGGAAAGATGATAAATTTGCACGTTGTCTATTTAGCTCTTGTATCCCACATGCAATATTTTTCAAATATTTCATCCAATGCTTTCCTTGAATATTGAAAGAATAATGAGAATATTCTCGGGAACATTCTCATATTCCCGGAATATTCTTATATTCCAATTCGTCACCCCTTAACGAGAATATTTCATCCGACACATTCCTTAAATATTGAAAGAATAATGCGAATATTTTCGGGAACATTCATATTCTCGGGAATATTCTCATATTCCAACTCGTCACTCCTTAACGGGCCTAGCCAAATTCTTTTCCCTTGTGGGCTTAGTCCAACTTATTAAATTAAAGCTTAGAACCATCAATTGAAGCCCTGCCACATGTCCAATGCAAATGCAATAATAAATGCTCCTAAAACTATATGCTATGCAATTTAATCCTAAAATTTTTTGTTTAGGGGTTAAAATTAATCCCTAAATTTTTGTGCATTAAATTACGAATGATCAATCAAAATTTAGGTGTCAACAGCTATTTATCGGATAATTAAATTAAGTTAATTTATATACTCATTCAAGGTTCAAATTTTATGGAAATTTGGGACATTACACTTGGAAGGACCGTGGTCGATTTGTGAAGTCTTTTAAACCTTTTATGCTCAAAAGATGAATCATAGATCATTTCCTGCGGATTTTCTGTGGCTAATATCAACTTACTACTGATAATATGTCCATGCTAATTATGAGCAATCAATCATGCAATTATCAAGTCATTGGTGAGGCTGTTAAAACATTCATCAGAAGAAAACCGCTTGAAGCAAAGATTATAGCTGTCTGTAGCTGGAAACACCACAGAGCAGGAGAATAAAATATCATTAAATTCAGTTGACAGGCTTTGTCAACTTGTAAAAGTACTCGCCGATGTGACAACGTAGTAGACTGCATTTTTGGTAACCTTGTTGATATTGGAAGAAAAAAATTGTATGAATGATCATATCCTTGGACGAGCAGCTTTCAACGGCTCTCAATGGCTCTTTGCTCCTCGAGATCATCTCCAACGAGAATATTAAAAATATCTATATAAAGAATGATCAATGAAGCTCAAAGGGGGAAAAAATGAGAAAGATGTTACTGTTCATTATCATTCTCTCTTTCTGAGATAAGCGTGATTTGTTAGTGAGATTTCCAATGTAGTAATCTTGCTTCTTTATAATCATGATAAGAGTTACGACAACAAAAAAAAATCATAATAAGATTAAGTGTACAATACAGGAGTGATAGCACTACATAAGTCTTGATGCCGTGAGCTACCGTTAATAGGATAAACACTTGATGGTGTAACTTATCTACATGATCATTAGTGGACTCCAGCCCATGTTATAATTGTTAGTCTAGAAAGTGAATGTAGGTTTGGGGATAAAATCGAACCACAATAATTTGTTGCATACTATCTGTATTTGTTCATTAGCATATATATTTGACCGATAGCACCACACTCACTGGACATTATCACTTTCAGCTTACTTCCTAGGATTGATTGCTATTTTCTGCAAAAACAAATTGTCATAATCTTCATACGACATGTTCACCCTCCCTTCAAGTCGTATTGTTAACCCCAACAATAAGGGTCTAAATCATATATAAATGGCTATGTTAATTTCACTAATAGATGCAATTTTGACTAAAAGGGAAAATTCAGCCCATTAATTTCAAATCATGTTAATTAACTTATAAACAAAAAACTTGAAACAACATATAGATATAGAATAAGCCATAAATTGATTTGAAGAATTGTGTCTCGTGGCTGTGGCATCTATAAGTTTTTCCCTGCTTAGTGTGTCACAACGAATAGTCACATTTGAAAGGATAGTTAAGATCTTGTCATTTGGGTAAGGGTTAAATTGAAAATGCCGAAAGAGGTTGCAAACACCTTACATTTTTATTGGTGGTCATTTGGACTTTGTGCACGAGTATCCTTACACAACGAAGAATAAGTCTGCAATTTTTCAATGCATCGCTTTTGTGGGTTATGTATGATTAATAATTTAGGAATTGAATTGTTGTTTATTCATGACCTAGTGTCTTATGATCACTTGTTAAGTTGTTAACATCATTGAGGACATGCGTTCAAATATCTGGTGTTGTCTCTGTTGTTGGAATAAAATTCTCATACCTGGCGATGTACTTCAGAATGAAGACGGAACGTCGAAAATTACTAGTTATGTCCCATTTAGATTGACTTCGCCACCCAGAATATGATCTTCTTGAGGTTTTTTCCTAGGCAGATTAGAAGACCGGGAGAGCTATTGCCCTTCCGCAAGTGGGAAAGGATATGAAGTCGTCCTTCTGAGTGCGAATGCCGATTCTGAAATGACTCTATTTTTTATATAAAGATTATATAAAAATTATAAAGGGAAAATACGAACAGCACCCCTCGTATCAGTAGAATGCAACATATTATGTTGAATAAGAAACTAGATTTATAAAAAGACAACTTCGTTGAAAAAGTTCAGGAACTAACATGGTTTAAAATTCGAGTCGTGCAATGTCAAATCTTGAATTTTAGGATTTTGGTGAGAACACATTAGATTACGTTGAACAAGGCCCTAGATTTATAAGACACAATTAATTTAAAAAATCCAGGGTACAACTAGTTTGAAATTCGAAATGTCAAAAGATAATTAATTAAAAAAAATTCAAGACGCAACATAGTTTAGAATTCAAGATGTCAAATCTTGTTGTTCATCTCCTATTTACTATTAGACTTGTTACACGAGTGGGTTGGGTCAAGTTTAGGTCAGGTTTGGATCAAGTCATAAATTGTTCGACCCAAATTTACCCATTTAACTCATGTATGGCCCATTTATCATAGTGCAAAATTTTTGACTCATACTCAATCCAACACATTCCCCACCTATACCCAATCTAAGAAAGCTCATCTCTTAAAATTTTAAAAAAAAAATGATATTTTTAAATACAAATCTAATATTTAATTTTTTAAACTTTTTAAAAAAATCCTTCATTTGTTTCTTAAATATTTTCCATTATCTATTTTTCAATAAATTACAATATTCTCTTTTTTTTTTTTGCTTGAAAATTTGAGCCTCGCTAGTCACCCGATGCTAGTGAGCTCGAGTCTCGCTAGTTGTCCGCAACCTCCAGCTCGCTTGATGCTAGCGATCTCGAGTCTTGTTAGTCATCGGCAACCTCGAGCTCGCCGAGGAAGGAGGAAGAAGAAAGAAAAAAGGGGGGAAGAAAAGAAGAAAAGAAAAAGGAAATATAAAAAATAATTTTGATTTTAATTTTTTTTAAAATATTTTTATAAAGTTGAAGAGGAAAAGAGAGAGTGTATGGGTTTTAAATCCAACCCATTCAAGACCCATCTATTTTAAGCTTGTAATTTTTAAATCTATGTAACTAGTCTTTTCAAAATGTAACCGACCCATTTATGATTCATTTATGATTTAATTGGGTTCTATATGGATTTAAACCCATTTTAACATATTTACTTATAGTATAGTAGGATTTTAAGAAAAAGAGTTAGAAAATACTTTGAAAATAAAAATGGTGGTTCAGTCAAATTTAACTAGTTGGACCATAATGACTTGAGTGGCACTAGTCTATTATCCTCCATTGCTAGGAACAGGAGGGTTTTCGCTGCTATATGAAACTAGCCTCATTTTAGGACACGCGTAGCCCAAGCCTTTGCTCTAACCACATGTATTGGGAATAATCAATTTCAAGGTAGGTTGGTTCCCACCCTAAAACTAGGAACCAGATTGGATATTGATGCAAGGGCAACAAAACATAAATCTTCCAATGATCATATGCCCAACCTAACTCAAGCTTCATCAATCCATCAAGCAATTTGTCAATCATCAAAGCACACGGCAAATTCGTCCTCAACATAGTCCAATGGATTCAAAGCACATAAGATAGCATTTGCCTGTGATTTATGGCTTAAATGCAAGGCTAAAGTAGCAGTGTATGTGTTCTCTTTGTATGGTGTGTTATGTTTGTCTTCTTGAGTCTTCAATGCAAGACTAGAATGTCAAAGAGTTTTTATTGCAAGTTTGAAAGAATGGGGAGCTAGTCTACATTATTAGGCTGAAGAGTATGAATGTAGAGTGTGTTCAATTTGTCTTCTTACATTAGAGGGTCTTTAAAATGTTAGAATTTCAAAGAGTCTTTATTGTAAGTTTGAAAGAATGGGAGATAATCTTCATTTCTAGGCTGAGATGTAAGAAGTAGAGTGTGCTGACATTTATTGTAAGAGTCTTAGTACAATATCCTAGTATGACTATAAATAGAGATGTAATTTGTATGGAGAACACACCTAATATGCAATCCATGAGATTTCCTCTTGAAGAGAGTTGTCACGCCCCAACTCTCGAGCTTGCAACAACCCCTTCTCTTGGTCGATAGAAAGTGACGTCCCAAGACTTGTCAACAACCATTCATTTTAATCTTTTGTTATGCACAAGTGGAAGACAAACCATCCCCAGTCCAACAAACAATCAATCAGGGATAGAGGGATGAACAACAAGGATAACCATCATTACTCGTTTACACAATTTACTAGATTAACCAACGGAGGATCGTTTCTCAATACACGCCCGACAAAAAAGGCCGATCTATCCTCTAAGCCAAACAAAAAAGGAACTAGGCTAGACTAATCTAGCTATACACAATGAACCCTCGGGTTCAGCACCACAATCACTCGGACCCATCAAACTCGACTCCGTCAGGCCGATCACTGGTCAATCGAGGGCAAGATTCTCCACTACGGGTGCGCCATTCTAGGGGCTTGAAAATGGTTAACCACGACGGGTTGAGATAAAATCTCGGCGAGTTCTTCCCCTAAGCCCCGGTTAGTACACCAACTCAACCCAAGGTATCTCCCCAAAACCACCCCTCACTCAACCCAACCACAAACAACCGGCAATCAAAAGTCGGTTTGCATACAACCTTACTCGGTATGCCATACCCTACACGTTAAACCTCATTCAATGCAAGCAATGCAACCAACAATCGAATAGTCGATTTGCATGCAACCTTACCCGGTATGCCATACCCTGCACGTTATAAGTCAGCACAATACACGCAATGCACATGACTGTTAGATGATGCAGTTCATCAATCACATGCGAGTTGCACCACAAGCGATCTCACCTGGCCATTGCCATACCGTGCACGTTATCAATTCCTACGTGCGTGCCATAAATGATATGATTACCTCATGCATAATCGGAACCAATGATGCCATGTTTTCTCATGCACTCTTGCACCCACACGTGTTCCGATTATTACTGCCTCACAGGGCTACAACTTGGCCGAGGTGCAACGGTGCTACGGCGCCCTTCCTCCACAGAGGCGCAACCGTGCCCTTCCGTGCTATTGCTAAGGCGTCTTTCCTCTGCAAAGGCGCAACCGTGCCCTTCTGTGCAGGCCGAGGAGTTACAGCGCCCTTCCTCTGCAGAGGCGCAACCATGCCCTTCCGTACCCTCCGAGGCGCCACGGCGCCCTTCCTCCGCAGAGGCGCAACCGTGCCCTCCGAGGCACAACGGCGCTACGGCGCCCTTCCTCCGCAAAGGCACAACCGTGCCCTTCCGTGCCCTCCCTTTCCATAATCTCCGATAAATCGGGTTCAACTTAGTGATCATGCTAGCATACCATCACAATCCACTTATTATCTTTGAGCATTAGCCAATGCACACATGCTTGCATATAAAACCTCAAATCATTTCTCACAAAAGCGGTCCATTTCCGATGTCCCTCGAAAAAACCATTTTCCCCCACCTTTCTCATAAAAGCGGTCCATTTCCAGTGTCCCTTGGACAAATCACTTTCTTTCTCATAAAGGCGGTCCATTTCCAGTGTCCCTTAGACAAACCATTTTTCCCTTTTTGTGAACTTCACACGATTCATGCGAATGTTCATGCCACGACACATCAATTTCACTTCATATGATCAAGACACATGAAATTATGCACAATTTCACTTCCAGATGAACAATGCCGTGAACAATGCCGTGAACAGTAATCATGAACAATAATCCATGAACAGTAATTTTCGAAATTCAATTAATAATAAATTAAATTCAAAAATTAAAGAAAACATTGATTAAACACAATTAATCAATCAATTAAGCTAAACATGCTTAATTATCACATAAACCACACATAAGCAACATTTAAGCATAATCAAGCATAATTAAGCAAGATTAAGCTAAGCTAATCTTAATCCACTATCTAACCACCTATCTTAGGGCTAATACACTTAATTAAGCCTCCTAAACCAATATTGACACTAATTAACCCAACCCTAAGCAAGTTTAGGCACTAAATAGGGATTAGGGGTTAAACTCACCCGTTAAGTGGGCCAGAGAAGCGAGCACGGCGGCGGCGACGAGGACGACACTCAAGGACCTCGAACACGACCCTCCAAGGCAGTCCTAGGTCAGAAATCACAATAGCAACTTTTGCTCAAACCCCAAACTCCAAAGGACAGCACTGCAGTGGAAGGAGGCTGCTGGTCGGAGAAAAACAAGCTGGCCGGAGCTCCAGTGAATTGGTGGCCGGTGGCTAGTGGTCCCGAGGAGTCAAGGGGGAGGTCTGTGTGGCTGGTGTGGATAGTGGGTAGGCCAAAAATGGAGAGAAACGGAAGAAAAACTGAAGTTGCACAGGAGGTGCTGCATAGTGATGGACGGAGGACCGCCGACTTCAGGCCGTCGTACGGGACGGCCAACGACTGGTTTTGGCAATCGGCCAATGTAGTTGGTACGGATTTCCTATGCTAATCATATTGATAGGTGGCTCATCCCGATATTCCACCGGGAAGACAACGAACAACTCCAATTTCGGTGAGAGGTTCAAAGCAGAAACTGCAGAAAATGCAAGGAGAAGCAAGGGGAAAGGGGCTGCAATTTTCTGGGCTGAAGAGGGGAGAGAGAGAGTGAAGTGAGGGCTTCTAGAAGACCCCTTCAATGCTATTAAATGCCTTCTACACTCCCCCAAGCAAGTGACATCATCTTCTCTCTCTTCCTTTGACTTTTCTTCAAAATATCTAAGGGTATTTTGGCCATTTCCACCTTGCACATTTCCCATTGTGCCCTTGGGCTGAAAGTGACAGGTGGGCCTAGGAAACGGGCCGAAAAATGAATAGAAACGGGCTTGAGAATTTCTTGAGCTCGAATTGGCTCAAGTTTAGACAATGGGCTCGGAAGGGTAAATGTTCGGTTTGGTCTAATGGGCTCGTTTGTTTGTCTCGGTCTTCCATGATGGCCATCCCACCTTGGGCATGTGGCCCACACTACTCTTGCCCGACCCATGTCCTCGTATGCTCGATTCCTCAGTCCGTAAATCCCTTTCCCAAAACTCGGCTCAATTGACACTATCGACTGTCAAGGAAGCATCGTCCAAAAGTCCATCTCAGACGTCCCCGAAAATTTGAAGTCCAATCTTAGATTCTCATGCCTTGTCAATTTCGCCCAAATGTCATTTTGGTATAATTCAGACTGACAAGCGGCTCCGAGGATTCACGCGTAACCGACTCGTGCCAAACCACGTTCAAGACTTCTTGACACATGGATGTCCTTGACGACATGAAATTACAAAGGATAGATTCTTATTTCAAAATACACGATTTGAAATAACTAGTATAAACACCTAGAGGGGGGTGAATAGGTGTAGAGATTAATCGATCAAATATATACTACTTTTCGATTCAATGAACTGAAATCAAGTAGAGGGAGTTAGAGAAGATTGCAAACACTGTTTATAGTGGTTTGGCTTTTGATAAGCCTACGTCCACTCTCCGGGCGACCAGCCAATCGGCTGTATTTCACTATATGATCAACGGTGATTACACACTCTCAAGTGTTTGTACTCGATGATGATTTGTTTCACTAAGTCACTATCTTTTTGTAAAACACCTAGATCACTCAAATGTGCACTATGAACAACAATTGAAGAATTGAATCAGCTTTGGAATAATGTTCATCTGTCTCTCCCCTAAGTCTCAACCTACCCTTAAATACTCTCCAAGCCATACTACGACTGTTGGCTCTTTCCTTGAGAGTTTAGTCTTCCCTTTCTTGGACAGACTTTATAAGGCAAGTCTTTTTGACCGTTGAGGGTAGATCGGATCCCCTTAGATTCTGTTCGCCCATACAACCAGAATCCGGGCTTCCATAAGTACTCTATTCTTCATTGGAAGTTGCTCATTAATTGATCCTGTCAATCAGATTAGTATAACAGAATCAACATAAAAAATGTAAGTGAAATACTCTACCGTTGGTGATCTTATCGTGTAGGTTCATCTTAAGTCTGATGGTCTTAAGTTTTGAATCTGCCTAGATTTTCAGTCTGGTTCGTTCAGACTTAAAATCTCAATCTGGTTCATTCAGACTTAAAACTCAGTTTGGTACCGTCAGACTTAAAACACAGTCTGGATGAGTCTTTCCGTCTGGTATGGTCAGACTCTTAGACATCTCATGCTTTATCTTCTGCAACAAGCAGACTTTAAAGCCTATGTCATTCTGTGTCATTTTCCTTCAAGAGATTGATATATAAATATCATTCATAAGCTGTTTTGTTAGCATCAAAACTAGGAGTTTTCTCAACAATCTCCCCCTTTTTGATGGTGACAAAACATCTTATACATATGGCTTAATGTCCCTGCAAAATATGGTTAAATAGAGCCTGTTTCCAACTATTCTGTTCAACTCATAAGTATAGCTCATATCAACCCTGTATAGACAATTCAGCAGCAACATAATTTCATATTACATCTCAACAAGATTCAGACTTTATCAGTACTGTGTGATCAGCCTATAAGAAAATATCATCAGTCATTCAAAATCAGAACTTTCATATCACAGTATCATGCATTAACACAATGATAAATCCATCAAAAATCTAAAAGTGAAAGCAATATATCTAAAAGTGAAAGCAATCAAAACAAAAGCCATATCTACTCCCCCTTTTTGTCAACTTCAAAAAGAGTTAGTTAGTTCAAGAAGATGTTTTTAAGAGGTTTTCTTGTTTGGGGTTCGAACAAGGGTGAAATCCTCCATATCTGATGCAGACTTCTCAATCCTGTCAATACACTGATTAATTGTCTTCTCGAGAGTTTCCAGTTTGTTATTGAAGGAGGTTTCCATATGTACTTGCCGATCCCTGATTTCTGTTGAAAGTTCTAAGATCTTCTGATAATCAGCATTCCCAGATGAAGCTGCAGGAACTTGAATGTCAATATTTTCATAATGATGCTCCCCCTGAGTTGATGATTCATTCTGTTCTTGTTGCCCCTCTTTTTCTCTATCCTTATCTCCTTCTTCTTCTTGTTCTTCTTCTGCTTCTGTTTCTTCTTCTTCTTCTGGCTCATCCATTGATTCATATTCTGCATTCTTCTCATTTTCTATGCGGAGAATGTGTTCTGCATGTGTTTCTGCCTCTGGTTCAGACATTCTCTGAGAATTTTGACGCATATTTGCCAGAATTGCGGAGATGCTTTCTTCTTCATCTTCTTCATCTACCAGTAGGAGTTGTCTTCTCCTTTTAGAACTTGGCTCAACAGCAGCTGATTTTTTGCCTTTTCTTTTTGCATTCTCTGCTATAGCCAATTCCTTTTCTTTTCGTCTCCATGTCTCTGCAACATCCTTCAGTCTCATCTTATTGATCATTTTCATATCAATGATCATTGTTGGAAGAGTTTTAGTACTGAATCTTCTGGGTATATCTATCTTAAGATGATCAAAGATTCTTGTAACTAAAGCTCCGTAGGGTAGCTGTCCTTTGCCCTTTGAGACTGTTCGATACATATGCAATATGATTGTGTGAGGCAGTGAGAACAGTACTCCCATTCTTACTTCAAAATTTCTGTAGATCGTCTCATCATCTTCCTTCACCTTATCTTTGCTTCTCCCTATATCACTAACTCGTTCTCTACGAGTAGATGACGATTTTGCAGCCTGTACTGCTTGAATGAGACGGAGTTCATTCGCAAACCCATTCTGTCTCAAGAAAAACAGTTTGACATCTTCCCTGACATTTCTCCAGACTAACTTCTCATATCTCCTCATAATTACATGAGGACTTTCAGTGGGTGTCGGTAGAGTTAATCCAAACATACCTCTACGTGAGACATTCCTTTCTTCAGATTGTGAGCGGAGAGTTCTTGGAGATTCCTCATTATCATCTTGATTTCTTTGAGGAGAAACTCTTGGAGATTGTCCTTGAGTATCTTCGGAAGTACGTGTTAGGTCGAAATGCGTCGCCCTCCGTCGATTCTCCTTCCTCCTCTTCCAAAGAACCCCGTTTGATCTTCTTCTAGGAGATGGAGATCTTGATCTGGATATGGAGGATCTCGAGGCCATGTTCGGAGAAGGTTGGTTTTGGACGAATATTGATTTAGAAAGCGTTTTTCTCAGTTAGGGTTTGTAAACAAACGTTCTGGAGAGTGGTGAGGAAAAGACTCGACTTTTGGATGTTTTTATACCCTTGTTAGGAGAACAAGTGAATAGTCGCAACCCAAAACAAATTAAAATGGCAGTTATTCTAAATTTAACAAGAATATTCAATCATTATAGACATATGCCAGAAGATATGCAAATCAATCATTCAAATCAAAAACTTACTAAAATAATTATCAGATTTCAATAAGGAAATAACACACCATATCATTATTTCCTTTTTCAATGACCTGACGATTTCTATTGTCAGACTTTGTCCTGTTCTTATAGAATTTATAAGAAAGGGTTAATAATGTTTAAACACCCACATATTGAATCGAATGTACCTTTGTCCAACGGTTTTGTGAAAATATCTGCTAATTGATTCTTAGAATCAATGAATTCCACATATATATCTCCCTTTTGCACATGGTCTCTAATAAAGTGATGTTTGATCTCAATGTGCTTTGCCCTGAAATGTAAAATTGGATTCTTGGTGAGGTTTATGGCACTAGTATTATCACATCTTATTTTTGTGCAGCATTCTTCCTTCCCATAGTCTCTTAGTTGTTGTCTCATCCACAGAATCTGTGAACAACAGTTTCCAAGTGCTACATATTCTGCTTCTGCTGTTGATAGAGCCACAGTATTCTGCTTTTTGGAAAACCATGAAACTAGCATTTTTCCCAGAAGTTGGCATGTTCCTGAAGTACTCTCCATGTCTACTTTGCATCCTGCTAAATCTACATCTGAGTAGCCAAGAAGAGTAAAATATGTTTCCTTTGGATACCATAGCCCTAAGTTTGGATAAGTGGCTATATACTTAATTATACATTTAACAGCAGAAAGATGTGATTCTCTAGGATCTACTTGAAACCTCGCACAAAGACAAACACTATATAGAATATCGGTCTAGATGCGTAAGGTAGAGAAGAGAACCGATCATGCTTCTATAATTCTTCCGATCAACCTTCTTCCCTTTTCATCCCGATCAAGTTTGATGGTGGTTGCCATTGGAGTTTCTGTCCTCTTGCAGTTCTCCATTCCAAATTTTTTAATCAAGTCTTTGGCGTACTTCTCTTGATTGATAAAAGCTCCACGTTTCATTTGATTAACTTGAAGTCCTAGGAAGAATGTCAGTTCTCCCATCATGCTCATTTCAAATTCTTCCTGCATAGACTTTGAGAAGATCTTGCACAAGTGCTCATTAGATGAACCAAAAATAATATCATCTACATAGATTTGTACCAGCAGAATATCTTTACCTTCCTTCTTAATGAACAAGGTTGTATCTACCATTCCTTTTCTGAATTTGTTATCTAGTAGAAACTTGCTCAATTGTTCATACCAAGCTCGAGGAGCCTGTTTCAGACCATAAAGTGCCTTTTTTAATTTGTATACATGGTCGCTTTCTTGATTCCTCGAATCCGGGAGGAGGCATTCTACAAACACTTCTTCTTTGATAAACCCATTCAGAAAAGCACTTTTTACGTCCATTTGATATAGCTTGAAATTTTGATAGCAAGCATAAGCAAGTAATAGTCCGATTGCTTCTAGTCTTGCAACTGGGGCATAGGTTTCATCATAGTCTATTCCTTCAAATTGAGAATAACCTTTTGCCATGAGCCTTGCCTTGTTTCTAGTGACTTTTCCAAGTTCATTAACTTTGTTTCTGAAAATCCATTTGGTTCCAATGATTGTTCGTCCTTTTGGTTTGGGTACCAATTCCCATACATCATTTCTCTTGAACTGTTGAAGCTCTTCTTGCATTGCTTCTATCCAGCTTTCATTTTCCAGTGCTTCATCAATTCCTTTGGGTTCAATTTCAGAGATCAGTGCAACAATACCTGTGTCCTTTTTGTTTCTTGATCTGGTTTGAATCCCTTCGTTGATGTTTCCAATCACAAGCTCCCTAGGATGACTGGACTTATGCTTCCAGTTTCTGTTTGGAACTTCATTATTATCAGAATCTTCTGCTGATGCAGGAGTATCAAGCTGAGTTAGTCGTTCTTCATGAGTTGCTTCTTTGACTGTTTCCTGGGAAGATTCTGCTTCTTTGTTGAGACCAGATCTTTCAAAGTAGCTGCATTTGATCCCGATTCTTCATTTATTGAACTACTCGTTTTGAAACTTCTTTCTCCGAAACTTTACGTTCATGGATTCTTCCCTTTGTCCGAGTGTTCTTGTTGAACACTCGTATGCTTTACTAGAGTTTGAATAGCCCGAAACATACCTTCATCGACCTTTCTTCAAACTTACTAGGTTGATGATTAACATTTTTAAGGATATAGCATGGACAACCAAAGATTCGAAAATAGGAAACAATAGGTTTTCTTTCTTTGAAAATCTCATAAGGGGTTTTCTCAAGAATTGGTCTAAGAAATACTGTTAATAATATGGCAAGAAGTAGAAACTGCTTCTGCCCAGAACCGAGTTGCCGCCTTGCTTTCTATAAGCAATGTTCTGGCCATTTCCTACAAAGACCTATTCTTTCTTTCCACAACTCCATTTTGTTCTGGAGTGTAAGGAGATGAAAATGTATGCTGTATGCCATTTTTGTCACAAAAGTTTGAGAAGTCTTGATTCTCAAATTCTCCCCCATGATCTGTTTTGATACTTGAAATAGAGTAACATTTTTCATTTTGGATTCTCTTAGCAAATGTTGAGAAATATGAGAAGGTATCTCCTTTATTTGCTAGAAAATATACCCATGTGAATCGAGAATAATCATCTACTATCACAAGACAGTATTTCTTACCTCCAATGCTTTGGGTTCTGGTTGGTCCAAATAAGTTCATGTGAAGAAGCTGTAACACACGATTAGTAGAAATTTGTTTTATAGATTTGAAAGAGCTTCTTACCTGTTTTCCCAGTGTACATGCAAAGCAAAGCTCTGTTTTCTTGTAACTTAGTGACGGCAAGCCACGAACAAGCTTTTTGCTGGCAAGCTTGGAGATTTGTTTCATGCTAACATGCCCAAGTTTGTGGTGCCACATATCTGCTTCGTCTTGGACTGATAATAGACATTTCGCGGTATCTTCAATTATGTCCAGAAGATAAATGTTCCCATGTCTTCGTCCAGTAAAAGTCTGTGAAGAGTCATTGCTTGTTCCAGAACATAGGTTCCCTTTGAAGTTTATTCTGAAGCCGGCATCACATAACTGGCTGATGCTCAGAAGATTATAGTTTAATCCTTTGACTAGAGAAACATTGTTGATGATTAAGCTACCGATCTTGACAGTTCCCAGTCCTATAATGTTTCATTTGGTGTTTCCTCCAAATGAAACTGTTCCTCCCTTGATTCTGTCGTATCCAATGAACATCTTTGAATTTCCTGTCATATGTCTTGAACATCCATTGTCCAAATACCATTTCTTCTTACTTTTGAAGCTTACCCGCAATGTTTACAAATACTCATTTTTTTCTTTGGTACCCAAATTTTCTTGGGTCCATTGAAGTTAGTAGTATAAGCTTTTTCTATCCATTTCTTTTGAACAGGTCTCCAGACTTTAGGACATTTGTTTTCAAAAAGTTCTCTTTCTCCACAGTTAGAACATTTGAGATTGTTTCTACCAATAGGTCTTACAAAATTGTTTTTGAAATGATTTCTATAAGTTTGTCGAGGAGGTCTTTGTCTTATTCTTTCCTTGACTTTAGGAAAATCAATCAGGGAATCATTTTCCTTATAAAAACCAAGTCCAAACTTATCATAATAAGGAATTTGAATGGAAAGTATATGCTGTAGAGTTTTTGACCCTTTAGAAAACTTTGTGGTAATATCTAAGAATTCCTTTTGAAAGAATCATTCTCCTTTTGTAAAGAATTTCGATTTTCCTTTGTTTCCAAAAGTTCCTTTTTAATAGATTCATTCTCATTTAATAGTAACTCTTGATTTTCCTTTATTTCCAAAAATTCTTTTTTGAAATCATCCATTTTTCCTTTCAAAGAAACATTCTGTTGATTCAACTTGTAATTTTCCTTTTTTTAATTTGGAGATCCTTTTCAGAGTAAATTTTAGATTAGAATAAAGCTCATTTACATAATGTGAAACTTCTATAGGAATCTCAGAATGATTTACCTCGATCTCTCTGTCTGAATCTGTGCCTGAATCAGTTTCAGAGTCTGAGTCTAAGTGTGCCATAAGACAGATGTTTCCATATTCGTCTTCACTATCCTCGACTTCTGTGTCACTCCATGTTTTAGCTTTGAGAGCCTTCTTGTACTTCTCGAATTTTCCTTTGTTCTTTTTGAGTTTGGGACAATTCTGTTTAATATGTCCCTTTTTCTTACACTCAAAGCAAATTACATCCTTGGTATAATCATCCTCGTCATCAGTTTTGCGTTACCCATTGTCTGTTTTTTGTTTCCGTTGTTGAACTTCCCGCCTTTTCGTTTAATTTCTTTACCTTTTTGATCGCAGTGCAAGTTCCTCGTCGTCCGTTCTTCCTCGAATATGTATCATCAGAATCAGTGTTAGACTTAAGAGCAAGGGATTTTTTACCTCTGGATTCCACTTCTTCGTTCATTTGTTCTGCCTCATAGGACTGTAGAGTACCAACGAGCTCATCGACTGTTAGAGGTGAAATTCGCAGAGTTTCTCTAATAGATGTCTTCACATTGTTCCATTCTTTTGACAGTCCTCTCAGAAGTTTGTTGACCTTCATTGGTCTAGGAACAAGCTGTCCTTGATATGCTAATCCGTTTACAATTTCTGTAAAACGACTGAACATATCTCCTATGGATTCTCCATGCTTCATCTTAAAAGATTCGTATTGACCAAGTAATATGTTTACTTTGGTCTCCTTGACTCGATCAGTTCCTTCATATGTCACATATAGTTTGTCCCATACTTCCTTTGCTGTATCACAAGAAGATATACGATTATATTCATTAGGTGATAAAGCACAATATAGAGAGTAAATAGCCTTTGCATCAATAGTTTGTCTCTTTGTTATCTCTTCTGGAGAGAGAGTGGCTGATGGTTGTTTCTTTTCCATCGGTACTCTTTGATGTCTTTTTGGCGTTATCAGTGGGCTCAATTCCCCTATTAACCACATCCCATTCCAGTGGATCTTTCGACCTGAGAAAAGCCTTCATTTTATTCTTCCAGATATTGTAATCCTTGCCATCGAAGCATGGTGGACGAGTGTTGCTCGCCCTCAATTAAACCTAGTGCAAGAATACTAGCCATAGAGGATCTTTAACTCAGAAGTAACAAACACTTCAAGATCTCGAGCACGAAGCTCTGATACCAATTGAAATAACTAGTATAAACACCTAGAGAGGGGGTGAATAGGTGTAGAGATTAATCGATCAAATATATACTACTTTTCGATTCAATGAACTAAAATCAAGTAGAGGGAGTTAGAGAAGATTGCAAACACTGTTTATAGTGGTTCGGCTTTTGATAAGCCTACGTCCACTCTCCGGGCGACCAGCCAATCGGCTGTATTTCACTATATGATCAACGGTGATTACACACTCTCGAGTGTTTGTACTCGGTGATGATCTATCTCACTAAGTCACTCTCTTTTTGTAAAACACCTAGATCACTCAAATGTGCACTATGAACAACAATTGAAGAATTGAATCAACTTTGGAATAATGTTCATCTGTCTCTCCCCTAAGTCTCAACCTACCCTTAAATACTCTCCAAGCCATACTACGACCGTTAGCTCTTTCCTTGAGAGTTTAGTCTTCCCTTTCTTGGACAGACTTTATAATGCAAGTCTTTTTGACCGTTGAGGGTAGATCAGATCCCCTTAGATTCTGTTCGCCCATACAACCAGAATCCGGGCTTCCATAAGTACTATATTCTTCATTGGAAGTTGCTCATTAATTGATCCTATCAATCAGATTAGTATAACAGAATCAACATAAAAAAGGTAAGTGAAATACTCTACCGTTGGTGATCTTATCGTGTAGGTTCATCTTAAGTCTGATGGTCTTAAGTTTTGAATCGCCTAGATTTTCGTCTCCGGTTCGTTCGACTTAAAATCTCGATCCGGTTCATTCAGACTTAAAACTCGGTCGGTACGGTCAGACTTAAAACACATCTGGATGAGTCTTTCCGTCCGGTACGGTCAGACTCTTAGACATCTCATGCTTTATCTTCTGCAACAAGCAGACTTTAAAGCCTATGTCATTATGTGTCCTTTTCCTTCAAGAGATTGATATATAAATATCATTCATAAGCTATTTTGTTAGCATCAAAACTAGGAGTTTTCTCAACACGATTATCAAGGATCAACATAGGGTCGTTCGCGGGTTCGATAATAGTGGACAAAATCACCCGTCGTCCCATTATTTCTGTCCACGAATCGACTTCTATTCATCCCTGAAATCGGCCTGCATGACTACAGGATCGTCCTTACGCAAGTCTCACGGTCGAGTCGTTTTCCCAAGTCAAGTTCTTTAGTCGCACAAGTTCTGTCCTCAGTAGCTTTTCCTCTCAAGGTCAGTATCTCGGAAATGATTGGATCTAAGCAAAATCAACCAACAATGCATTGGCGAAATTCACGTTCACTCATCCCTAAAAGGGCTCGAATTTCAAGACGTCACAAGAGTCATTTCCTTCAAATTTCAGACCTTTATCCATTTGTATAGTGGTGAGCCTTAAGTTCTTTGTCCTTGGCTGGTGGATTGTTCCTATAGGTCTTGGTGGTGAGCTACATCTATCCTAGCTTCGTTTCTCATCCATAATACACTCCATTTGACCTCCATTCCACATTCTAGTAAGTTCCCATTTTATTAGAAATCACTAGCACATTTCATCTTTCATATATCCAAATAAACGTTTATCCATTCACTCTTTCCATAAGACACTACCCAAGAAACGAATTTCTCACATCTTTGTTCTTGTCATGCATCAAGTTGGAATTAGAGCTTCCAGGTTGAAGTAGTTGGGTGAGTTATTCCATTCTCCATTTGATACTTCCATTCTCAAATGGACGAACCGGCTCCGAGAGGCTTGACTTTGGAGCAAGCTCACAATGAAAGGCGCGATCATGCCATAAACCAACTCCAACAACCAATGGAGCGAGTTCTCAACCTCCTGAAGAACCAAGCAAGACAGGAAGCTCCGCCACGAGGACCTCCCATTAATCATCCACGCCATAACAATCCTCATCCAAGTTTCAGTGATGAATCCAACAACACTGGAACTGATTCTAGTGAATCAGACTATCAAGCTAGAAGAAGAAGAGGAAAGCGCAAGGACAACGATCACGATGTCAAGGTGGAGGTACCTGAATTCGAAGGTAGCCTTAATCCCAATGATTTTATTAATTGGTTGCATGCTATAGAACGAGTGTTTGAGTTTAAATCTTACTCAGATGAAAAGAAATGTAAGGTTGTTGTGCTCAAGCTTGAAAAGTATGCTTCACTTTGGTGGGAAAACCAAAAATATCAAAGAATCCATGAAGGAAAAAGTAGAGTCAAGTCTTGGGAAAAACTCAAGAAGCTTATGAAAAAGAGGTTCTTGCTTGTCAACTATAAGCAAGACTTATTTCTAAAGCTAAACTCTCTTAAGCAACATGGGAAGAGTGTGGAAGAGTATATTAGGGAGTTTGAACAACTCCTTATGCGGTGTGATATACCAGAAGCACAAGAGCAAACCATTGCTCGTTTTCTCGGAGGATTAAACCAAGAAATCCAAGATTTGGTTGAGCTTTAGCCATATTGGACCTTTGAAGATATTTGCAAGCTGGCCATAAAGGTGGAGAAACAACTAAAATGAGGTAGAAGGTTCTCGATGAAACCATCTTTAGGTAACCAAACAAGCTCTCATATCATTTTTTGTTGGCAAAAGTTACCAAGACCGGGTCCCTTATTTTAACCTATGGAGGCATGCCATTTATTGTTGGGAAGGCCTTGGCAATTTGATAGGAAAGTTGTGCATGATGGCCATAAAAACACTTATTCATTCCACAAGGAAAAAAAAACACATCACTCTTGCACCGTTAAGCCCATCTTTAATCCACAAAAATCAACCCGGGGTGGGAAACACAAGTAAGGAAAACCTATTCTTGAGTGAAACACTGGTTGAGAGAGCTATCAATAAACAAAAGAATGTATTTGATTTGCTTATTGTAGAAAAAAGGAGTGAAATAGAGCGACCCACACATCCAAAAATGCATTTCTTGTTAAACGAATTTGTAGATGTGTTCCCGGAGGAATTACCACCTGGATTACCTCCCTTGAGAGGTATTGAACATCAAATCAACTTGCTTCCCAGTGCTCCACTCCCTAACAAGGCTTCCTATCGATGCAATCCAGAAGAAACCGAGGAGTTACAAAGGCAAGTAGACGAGCTCATTGCTAGAGGATACGTGAGGGAAAGCATGAGCCCTGTTCAGTTCCAACCCTACTTGTGTCAAAGAAGGATGGTTCTTTTCGAATGTGTGTGGATAGCCAAGCCATCAACAACATAACCATTAAGTATAGGTATCCCATACCTAGACTTGATGGCATGCTTGATGAGTTGTATGGCTCTACAGTATTCTCCAAGATTGATTTGCAAAGTGGCTACCATCAAATCAAAATGAGGGAAAGAGATGAATGGAAGACAGTCTTCAAAACCAAAAGAGGCCTCTATGAGTGGTTAGTTATGCCATTCGGCCTTTCTAATGCTCCAAGCACTTTCATGAGGCTCATGAATGAGGTACTTCATCCATTTATTGGTCACTTTGTGGTTGTCTATTTTGATGATATTCTTGTGTATAGCAAGAGTGAGGATGAGCATTCATCTCACTTGAAGCGAGTTTTTGAAGTCCTGAGGAAACAAAAGCTCTATGCCAAGAAGGAAAAGTGTGAGTTCTTCTCTCCAAGCTTCATATTATTTGGTTATGTAATTTCCAATGATGGGATTTCCATAGATCAATCCAAAGTAGATGCAATGACGACGTGGCTGACTCCAAAGTCCATCTTCGATGTGAGGAGCTTTCATGGTCTTGCCTCTTTTTACCGATGATTTGTGAAGAACTTTAGCACCATTATGGCACCCATTACTGAATGCATGAAGAAGGGATCATTTGAGTGGACAAAGGCTACCCACAATGCATTTGAAGTTGTCAAACAAAAGCTTTGTGAGTCTCTTATTCTTGCTCTTCCAGATTTTGATAAAGTATTTGAAGTTGAATGCGATGGTAGTGGACTTGGCATCAGCGTTGTTCTTGTCCAAGCCCAAAAACCTTTGGCTTATTTTAGCGAGAAGTTGACAAAATCAAAAAGGAAATACTCTACTTATGATAAAGAGTTCTATGCCATCATAAGAGCTTTAGATCATTGGAGTCACTATTTAAGACCTAAACAATTTGTTCTTCATTCTGATCATACAGCTCTCAAATTTATTAGAGGCCAACACAAACTCAATTCGAGGCATGCTAAGTGGGTAGAATTACTTCAATCATTTTCCTTTGTCTCAAAGTACGAACCTGGTCACACTAATGTTGTAGTGGATGCTCTATCAAGAAGATATTACATGCTTACCATTCTGGATTCTAGGATCCTTGGCTTCCAATCGATGAAAGAACTTTATTCTAAAGATCCTGAGTTCTCATCCATCATCTCTTATTGCAAGCATGGCACTCATGGTGTTTATTCAATCCAAGAATGATTCCTCTTTAAAGGTAACAAACTCTGTGTGCGAAAGTTCGTTTAGAGAACTATTAATCCGAGAAGCACATGGTGGAGGGTCGGCTGGTCACTTCAGCATTAACAAAACTCTTGAGGTTCTACAAGAGCATTTTTATTGGCCAAAGATGAATGGAGACATGCATGCTATCATCTCGAGATGTGCAACTTGTCAAAGGGCAAAGAGCCATTTCTATCAGGGATTGTATACTCTACTTTCGGTTCCACTGCAACCTTGGGAAGATGTTAGTATGGATTTTATTGTGACTCTTCCAAGAACTCAAATGGGAAAAGATGCCATCATGGAAGTTGTTGATAGATTCCCTAAAATGGCTCATTTCAGCCATGTCACAAGACGGATGATGCATCTCATATTGCTAAATTATATTTTAAAGAGATTATTCGCCTTCATGGAGTACCGAAGACCATTGTGTTGGACCACGATTCCAAGTTCTTGAGTTATTTCTGGAAGACACAATGGAGGATGCTTGGTACAGGCTCTTATTCAGCACCACTTCTCATCCTCAAACTGATGGCCAAACATAGGTAACAAATCGTACCCTCACCACTCTTCTTCGTAGTATGGTGAGCAAGTCTTCAAAATATTGGAATTTGAAACTTGCGCATGCTGAGTTTGCTTATAATCGATCGCCAAGTTATACTACTAGTCGATCACCTTTTGAAGTTGTGTATGGAATCAATCCTCTCACACCAATTGATTTTATTCCAATTCCATCTAACTCGCAAGTGAACTTCGATGGCAAAGAACGAGCGGAATCAATGAAGAAACTTCATGAGCAGATTCGATCCAAGATTGAAAGGGCCAATGAGTCTTATAAGAAGAAAGCTAATCAGCATCACAAGAAGGCTCAATTCCAAGGCAATCTTGTATGGGTTCATTTGAGGAAAGAAAGATTTCCAGCTCGACGAAAGAATAAACTCATGCCTAGAGCTAATGGCCCAATTAAAGTTATCGAGCGAATCAATGACAATGCATATAAGATTGATCTTCCTGTAGAATTTGGAGTTTCTGGAACTTTTGATGTGGGAGACCTTTCTCCTTACTTGGAGGATGAAGATTTTTCTGATTTGAGGACAAATCACAAACAACCCGAAGATGATGATGCGGGGGCAGCAAAACATAAATCTTCCAATGATCATATGCCCAACCCAACTCAAGTTTTATCAATCCATCAAGCTAATTTGTCAATCACAGAAGCACAAGGAAAATTCATCCTCAACATGGTCCAATGGATAAAGGGCACATAAGATAGCATTTGCCTATGATTTATGGTTTAAACGCAAGGCTAAAGTAGCAATGGATGTGTTCTCTTTGTATGGTATGCTATGTTTGTCTTCTTGTGTCTTAATTCCTTTAGTGTGTTATGTTTGTCTTATTGAGTCTTTAATGCAAGACTAGAATATCAAAGAGTTTTTATTGCAAGTTTGAAAGAATGGGGAGCTAGTCTACATTATTAGGCTAAAGAGTATAAATATAGAGTGTGCTCAATTTGTCTTCTTACATTAGAGGGTCTTTAATGCAAAGTTAGAATTTCAAAGAGTCTTTATTGTAAGTTTGAAAGAATAGGAGCTAGTCTTCATTTCTAGGTTGAGATGTAAGAAGTCGAGTGTGCTGACATCTATTGTAAGAGTCTTAGTACAATGTCCTAGTATGGCTATAAATAGAGATGTAATTTGTATGGAGGACACACCTGATATGCAATCCATGAGATTTCCTATTGAAGAGAGTCATTTCCTTGAAATTTCGGTTCTTTATCCATTTGTATGGTGGTGAGCCTTAAGTTCTTTACCCTTAACTGGTAGATTGTTCCTTTTGGCCTTGGTGGTGAGCTACATCTATCCTAGCTTCGTTTTTCATCCATAGTACACTCCATTTTACCTCCATTCCACATTCTAGTAAGTTCCCATTTTATTAGAAATCACTAGCACATTTCATCTTCCATATATCCAAATAAACATTTTTCCATTCACTCTTTTCATAAGACACTATCCAATAAACAAATTTCTCACATTTTCGTTCCCGTCATGCATCAGATATGGCGATTTAGACTAGAAATCAATCTTGTCCACCCTAAAACCAGACCACAGGAACTAGTGATGTAGTTTTTTTTTTTTCAGGCTCGAACCATTTCCAGAGTTGTCCTAGGAACTGGCGAAGTTTCCTTAATGATTTTTGCGATAAAAAAATATAACAAAAAGAAAAACCAAACAGACTAATAAGGAACCAAAAACAGTCTGCTAGATCAATACTGTCTTCAATTCTTGTAAACCACATAGAACCGTGACGAAACCCATGGTTTAATAAAAAAAGCGGAAATATACTGTTCGGTTAATAATTTGTCTTCAATTACACAAACGTGCGCACCTAACGTGGGCCGATTCAGGCGGGGTAATACCCAGCCGGTCCGGTTCCTGAGTTGGGGACAGGATTTATGCACTCTTCTATGGAGTGTCAAGAATCGAACTAAAAACCAAACTAAACCGAACCGAAATTTCATATGCTTTCGGTTCGGTTCGGTTCGGTTCAGTTAACCGAAAAATAACCATTAACCTTTTCAGTTCGGTTCGGTTAACCGAACCAAATTGGAATTCTTAATAAAAATTGAACAATCTCTCTTCTTTATCATCTCTTCTTTACTTAAATTCCAATAAGCAAAGTAAAAATAAGAAACCGAAAAACCGTGCCGAACCAAACCGAACCAAACCGCATTTTCGGTTCGGTTCATATTCGGTTCAGGACGATTTCGGTTTGATCCGGTATCATCTCTTATCGGTTCGGTTCGGTTCCGTTTTTCCAAAAAACCGAACCGTTTACACTCCAACTCCCCTACGTATGGAGTAGACTGACTTGCCACAATAGACCCGGTCTCAAAGATCCGAGACCAAGTCCCATCACCTGGTGTTCTGACTGGGGTCGCAAGCTCTCGCAACCAAGCCCGGAGTTCTGTACTCACATGCACGTGTCTTATTAACTATTTATTATGTCTGTCAACTTTCCATGGGGGACAAGCCGAGCTTCTTTAGCATTTTCTTAGGAGAAAGGGAAAAACTCGATGAGAGAGTGACTGAAGAACCATCTTATAATACTCCGAAGAAATGCTCACAAAGACAGTCTTCTTCATCTTGCTCTTATCCACGTTCCACGTGAAACAGCGCCATTCTAGACATCAGCAATAATTGTGACGGATTAACAACATTTGAAGTGTTGGAAACTCCTAGTTTTGATGTTAACAAATCATTTTATGTAAATATTTATACATATCTCCAGAAGGAATAAGCCACAGGATGGTGTATGTTTTTGAGTCTGCAAGTAGCAAAAGAAAAACATACGGTGTTTCTGAGTCTGACCGTACCAGACGGAAGACTTGAAGAAACACGGATTTTGAGTCTGACCGTACCAGACTGAAATCTTGAGCAGACTCAGAACTTGAGTCAGTCAGACTCAGATTGAAACTTCAGGAACTGATCACCAACGGTCAAGTATTTCACTTACCTTGTTTACATTGATTCTGTTCTATTAATTCGATTGCAGGATCAATTAAAGTACAACTTCCAAAGAAGAATGGAGTATTTATGGAAGCCCGGATTCTAATTGTATGGGCGAGCAAAATCCAAGGGGATCTAATCTACTTCCAACAGTCAAAAAGACTTGCCTTATAAAGTCTGTCCAGGAAAGGGAAGACTAAACTCTCAAGGGAAGAGCCAACGGTCGAGTATGGCTTGGAGAGTATATAAGGATAGGATGAGACCTAGGAGATAGTAAGGATAAACAAATTCTAAAGTGCGATTCTGTTCTTCAGTTGTCTAAAAGTGCGATTTTGAGAAGTCATAGTGAATTACCATAAAGAGTGACTCAGTGAGATTCATCATCACCGGGTGCTAACACTCAAGAGTGTGTAATCACCTTTGATCTTATAGTGGAATCCAGCCAATTAGCTGATCGCCTGAAGAGTGGACATAGGCTTGTCTAAAGCCGAACCACTATAAACTGTATTTGCATTTTTCTCTACTCTCTCTATTTAATTTCAGTTTATAGATTGCTAAGGTTTTGTTTGAATCGTGCATAAAATTCCTTGACACCTATTCACCCCCCCCTCTAGGTGTTAATACTAGTTCTAACATGAAGATCACCCACAATTCAATAGAAGTTTAATTTACATCAAATTTTAAATAAGTTCTAAGCTCAACCCTTAATAGCATCATGTAAGTTGCAACAAACCTAACACATTATATTTTGGAGATGAGGACATTTTCAAGAATCTATTGATAATCAATCAAATTTTGAAAAGATTTTGTTTCATTATGTTGCCAATTTTTATAGAATACCGGTGCAAGTGAGAAATTATTCATGAGATACAACATGTATGTGACTATTTTTTGGGCAATTTTTTTCTGTTATATTGGTATGTTAGAGGATAAATATAATTCTTTAATGCAGAATTCGAAAACTAGTGATCTTTGATATTCATGATTTTCACAAGTAGATGAGAACATACATTTATTCATAGCATTACCCTTGAAGATAATCATTGTGGAAAATCGAAGAACTCAAACCAAATGAAGAAATCCGATTTCTCTCCTAAACCCACTATTCTTTAATGTATTCTATCGATGGAGGAGAGAATATTGCGTTCTTTTCAGTTATTGCTGTTGTTATAGGTGAAGAGAGGACCGGACTCTATTTATATGTTTTATCAATAGGTGCATTCCATCAAAGCGTCTTTTAACTTCTATAAGAATCACATCTCTTCGGAAAAGTAGTAACTTCCTTTGAGAATTATACCCTTTCGTTTTATTAAAGTCGTAAGTTCTCGTAACCAATTTTTATTTTATAGCATTTCAATAATTATTAAATCATATAATAAATGATATCATGTGGGCCATAATAATTCTTACATTCTCCCACTTAGCCCATATGATCTTCCTTTCATGGTTTAATAAAGACTATAATGTGCACAATAGCATTATGCTATAAATTTTCATTAAATTGGCGATCACATAATAATCACAATTAAGTAAAGAAAACTTATGTGAGTCATAGTGGTTGTATGTCATTAATCGACACAATCCCTTCTATGCACTACAACTATAGCTCTTTACTTAACATGATCCATAAATGAGAAGTATAGCAATAATCCAACTATAATATCTCTATTAGAGACTATCATGTTTAACATTCATCTATTTCCATAATGTATCCTAAATAGAAAATAGAAAATATTGAAAACACATAAATGAGCTCAAAGTATCAAATACATAAACTTAATACAATCATAATACAATAATTAATTACGTCTAATAATGCCCATCATTTCAACATATTCATTAAATGTTTTGGGCAGCATTCATTTTGTTAAGAGATCTGCTATCATAAGGTCGATGCTGATGTGCTCAATTGACACTCTTTATTTCTGAACTTCTTCTTTAACAGACAAATATTTGATTTTCATTTACTTAGTATCCTTAGAATACTTGTTGTTCTTAGAGAAGAAAACTACTGTAAAGTTATCACAATATATTTTCAGTGACTTGGCAATACTGTTGACAATCACAAGCCCTGAAATAAAATTCCGCAGCCATAATCCATAAATAGTGGCCTCAAAACATGCCACAAATTCAGCCTCCATAGTGATAACTGACTGTTTCGCACTCTTCCATGAAATTACCCCTCCAGCTAGAAAATACAAGTAACTAAATGTTGATTTTCTTGTATCAGCACATTCGGCTGAGTCTGAATCAGAATATCTAATCACCTTGAGATGATCGGATCTTTTATAGGTGAGCATATGATTCTTCATTCCTTGTAAGTATTTAAGAACTTTCTTTGCAACTTTCCAATTATCCATTCCATGATTACTTTGATACCTACTCAACATTTCGATAGCAAAACTAATATTTGGACTGATGCAAGTTTGTGCATACATTAAGCTCCCCACTACATATGCATAAGAAATAGTTTTCATTTGTTCTTATTCCAATTCACTTTTCGAACATTGCATAAGGCTAAATTTGTCACCTTTCTAAATTGGAACTATTCCTGTTAAACATTTACCCATATTAAATCTTTCTAAAATTTTCTCAATGTAGGCTTTCTGAGATAACCCTAACAATCTTTGTGATCTATAATGGAATATTTCTATTCCTATCACATACATTGTCTCTTCCATATCCTTCATTTCAAAATTCTTAAAGAGAAACTTCTTGATTTCATGTAACAAACCAAGATCATTAGCAACAAGTAAAATGTCATCAACATACAGAATTAGAAAAATAAACTTACTCCCACTAACATTCATATATAAATGCCAATCAACGGTGTGTTCCTTAAATCCAAATGAAATTATGGTATCGTTAAACTTAAGATACCATTGTCGGGAAGCCTGTTGAAGTCCATATATTGACTTCTTTAATTTACATACCATATATTCATTTCCTTTAACTAAAAAGCTTTCAGGTTGGTCCATATATATCTCTTCTTCTAAATTCCCATTAAGAAATGCAGTTTTTACATCCATTTGGTGTAACCCTAAGTCATAATGAGTCACCAAAGCCATAATGATTCTAAGTGAGTCCTTCTTGGAGACTAATGAAAATATCTCTTTATAGTCAATGCCTTCTTTTTGCATAAAACCTTTTGCAACAAGTTTGGTCTTATGTCGTTCAATATAAACTTTTGAGTCGCGCTTGATCTTAAAGACTCATCTACACCCAACTTTCTTACATCCTTTAAGCAATTCAACAAGATCTCAAACTTTACTTTGATGCATTGATTTTAGCTCTTTTTCGGTGGCATTAAACCATTCATTGGAATCTTCATATTCCATGGCTTGGAAAAATAAACCTGGATCATTTCCAATTCCTAATTGAATTTCTGATGCGGGGGCAACAAAACATAAATCTTCTAATGATCATATGCTCAACCCACTCAAGCTTCATTAATCCATCAAGCCAATTTGTCCATCATGGAAGCACGTGGCAAATTCGTCCTCAACATGGTCCAATGGATTCAGGGCACAAAGATAGCATTTGCCTATGATTTATGGCTTAAATGCAAGGCTAAAGTAGCAATGAATGTGTTCTCTTTGATGGTATGCTATGTTTGTCTTCTTGTGTCTTAATTCCTTTAGCGTGTTATGTTTGTCTTCTTGAGTCTTTAATGCAAGACTAGAATGTCAAAGAGTTTTTATTGCAAGTTTAAAATAATAGGGAGTTAGTTTACATTATTAGGCTGAAGAGTATGAATGTAAAGTGTGCTCAATTTGTCTTCTTACATTAGAGGGTCTTTAATGCAAGGTTAGAATTTCAAAGAGTCCTTATTGTAAATTTGAAAGAATGGGAGCTAGTCTTCATTTTTAGGCTAAGATGTAAGAAGTAGAGTGTGCTGACATTTATTGTAAGAGTCTTAGTACAATGTCCCAATATGGTTATAAATAGAGATGTATTTTGTATGGAGGACACACTTGATATGCAATCCATGAGATTTCCTCTTGAAGAGTCATTTCCTTCAAATTTTGGTTATTTATCCATTTGTATGGTGGTAAGCCTTAAGTTCTTTATCCTTGGCTGGTGGATTGTTCCTTTAGGCCTTGGTGGCGAGCTACATCTATCCTAGCTTCATTTTCATCCATAATACACTCCATTTTACCTCCATTCCACATTCCAATAAGTTCTCATTTTATTATAAATCACTAGCACATTTCATCTTTCATATATCCAAATAAATTTTTATTCATTCACTCTATCCATAAGACACTACCCAAGAAACGAATTTATCACCTCTTTGTTCCCGTCACGCATCAATTTCTGATTCTTGTAAATAAACCATATAGTCATCAAAAATAGCTAAACTCCTTTCTCTTTAAGATCTTCTTAATGTTATTTCTTGTGACTTAACTACTATAGGTTCAATATTGATATCTTCATTATAGAGTGTTTGTTCATTAATTTGTCATTCTCGTTATTGTTATAATATCAGGAACAACAACTTTAAAAGCTTTGGGTATAGAAACTTCTACCCTTGCTTCTTGAATGCAAGCATCTCGCACTCTTTTACCCCCACTGATGTCACCATTCTCACGAACCTAGCATTTCTAGATTCAGCAATTCTTGTACTATGATTAGGACAATAAAATTTATACCATTTGGATTCATTTGCATAATTAATGAAACAACTACTGGGCATTCTTGAATCCAATTCCCTTTCATGTGGATTGTAAATTCTTACTTCTGCTAAACAACCCCAAACATGCAAGTGCCGTAAACTAGGTTTTATTCCCATCCATAGCTCAAAGGGAGTCTTTGGAACTGCCTTAGTAGGAACCATATTTAATATATACATAGAAGTATTTAAAGCATACATCCACAAAGAAAATGGTATAAAAATGAATAATTCATTATACTCCTAACCATTTCCATTATAGTATAATTACACTTTTCTGTTACACCATTTTGTTGTGGTAGACCCGGCATTGTGTATTGAGCACAAATGCCATGTCTTTCAAGGAATTTAGAAAATTGACCCGACATTGTCCCGATTCATCATACTTTTCATAATATTCACCATATATATCCAATCTTACTATTTTCACCTTTTTATCTAATTGCCTCTCGACCTCTTTAATATACATTTCAAGTGCATTCACTGATTGAGACTTATCATATAATAGATAAATGTAACTATAACGTGAAAAATCATCAATAAAGGTGATGAAACAACTTTCCTTACTAAAGGATAGAATATTGAAAGGATCACATATGTCAGTATGTATAATTTCAAGAAATTACGTGCTTCTTGTGGCACCTTTCTTAGTATTTTTTTTGTTTATCTTTAATACAATCAATACATACTCCAAGGTCTGTAAAATCCAAATTTAAAAGAATTTCATTCTTCACTAATCTTTGCATTCTTTCCTTGAATATATGACCCAAACGTTTATGCCATAAGCAAGCAGAATTCTCATTCACCAAACTTTGTTTAGTGCTAACATTATAATGTAAGGTCATTAATATCTCAACAAAAGCATTGTCAAGTCTAAATTTGTAGAGACCATCACATAAAGCTCCAATTCCAATAAGAGTATCACTCTTAAGTAAACTGAAAAATCAAGAACCAAACTTACAATAAAATCCCGCCACATCAAGTTTTGACAAAGAAACTAAATTGCAAGAAAATGCAAGTACATAAAAGGTTCGAAACAAATCCAAATTATGCCTAGTATCTAAGATCAAATGATAAATGCTAATGCCTTCAACTGGAGCCTTGTTTCTGTTCCCGTAATCACATAACTTTCATTTGGTTTTATGGTTTGGATCGTAAGAAATTTCTGCATCATATTTGATGTATGAGTGGTGACACCAAAATCAATCCACCAAGTATTATGAGAAACTTCAATAAAGTTTGATTCAAAACATACTAAAGCACAAGGCTTACCTTTCTTTTCGAACCAAGCCTTACATTTCAGACAATTTTTCTTCAAGTGTCCAATTTTATTGCACAAATGACACTTAATAAGATTGTGTTCCTTCTTATGAATTTGAGAAGCCTTTGAAACGTCATTTAAGACATGTAATCCTTTCTTCTTACTCCTTTCACATTTCCTTTTGGAATTCTTTTCAACTTATTGATGACTTGATAGATGAACAAAATGAGCCTTTTTGATTCTTTATCCTCGCTTCCTCTTGAACAAGCATACTGGCCAATTCATTTACATTCCACTTATCCTTTATAGTGTTATAATTCATTTGTAATGGTCCATATTGCTCATGAGGCAAGAAATTAAGTATAAATTGTACTAAAAAATACCCACCCACATTCATTCCTAAAGTCCTTAACTTTACTTCCTTAACTTTGCTACTAAATTCATCATCTCAAGTATATTCTCATGCATGGTACGTGAACCATCATATTTCATAGTGGTCAATATGCTCATAAATGTACCAGCAAGTGACTTATCAGCAATTTGAAAACGTTCTTCCACAAATTTCATAAATTCCTTAACATTGTCAGTCTTGGAAAGTGAAGTCTTTAAATTATTTGTAACTGTCATTAGCATGAACATTAAGCTTAGTCTATTCAATCTTCCCCAAGCTTTATGAAAAGACTTTTCATCATCGCTACTTTCATCAGTAATAGCAGCCGGTTCTCAACTTGAAGTATTAAATCAAGATCCAGGACATCTAAGTGAAACTGGACTTGTTCACTCTAATCAGGAAAATTCTTCCTATTAAATAAGGGAACAGACGAAGCATGTGAATAAAATGAAACAGGTATAGATACTGCAAATATGCAAAAAAAATATTCATACATTAATGCATTGAGAATATCACCTAATTCGATTCAAACTAAACAATACATGTACATCATAGTTCTCCTTTGAGCGATCCTATGATATACAAATATATATAAAAACCATAGTGATGTTAATAAATTTTATTTGGTAATTGTAAATATATTTCATTAAAATTTATTTGCTATATTTGGATATACAAACAAATTTAACAAGTCATATTAATTACAAACTATCATGTTCACGAATAAAAACAAAATAATTAACATCTGGGTTAATCCCTAAGTTCTTATAATAAATGAACTTCAATATACCCATAACACCAATAATGATATGTAACATATCAATTTCATATATAGCATCAATTAATCATGGGTAATTGAATAAAACAATTTATAATATCAAAAATTCAAAAGACTTCAAGGTTTGGCCACTCTGGTGAGTAACAAACCATTCATAATATGAATTTTTAATATTATAAACAAACATTTACCATATTGCAAGCAAGGACAAAACCATAATTAAAGCATAAGGGAAAAATTATAAAATCATAATTCCACAAGGGCATAACCATAAATATAAAATCCAAAGGCAAAATGGTAAATAATCAGTAAGGGCATAATCGTAATTATCCAAGAAATAGGGGCAAAAATGTAAATAAACATCAAGGAGGGCAAAATCATAAATAAAGGCTTAGAGGGCAGTAGGCACGTGCCTGCAACACCAAGCACGTGGATTCCACGTGCCTACAATCGCAATGCACGTGTGGTCTCCATGCACCTTCTTCCTTACGCTATCTACTTTTTTCTTGTTTTTTTGCCCCGTTTCTATCAAATTTATTCCTCTATTTTCGTCCTTTTCTCAATGAAAACTTTCCATCATTCGGATTTTCTTCAACAGAACCCTCCAAAAACATTTCAACAACAAACAAATATTACGAACAGAATTGTTCGACAAATTATCATACATAAATTATAATATTTCAACAAATGGAAAAATTATGAGATCATAAATATGGCTCTAATACCAACTGTTAGAGGATAAATATAATTCTTTAATGTGAAAATTTGGAAACTAGTGATCTTTGATCTTCATGATTTTCACAAATAGATGAGTACATTTATTCATAGTGTTACCCTTGAAGATAATCATTGTGGAAAATCGAAGAACTCGAACCAAATAAAGAAATCAGATTTCTCTCCTTAACCCACTATTATTTAATGTATTATATCGATGGAGAAGAGAATACTGAGTTCTTCTCAATTATTATTATTATTATTATGGGTGAAGAGAAGACCGGACTCTATTTATACGTTATATCAACAAGTGCATTTCATTAAAGTGCCTTTTAACTTTCATAAGAGTCACACCTCTTTAAAAAAATAGTAACTTCCCTTGAAGATTATACAATTTCATTTTATTAGAATCATAACTTCTCATAACCAATATTTATTTTATAGTATTTCAATAATTATTAAACCATATGATGAATGATATCATGTGGACCACAATAATTGTTACATGGTGTTGCAATATATAAATTGAATTGTGAAAGATATCTTCTATTGTACCTCTCCAATTTATTGTGCTATAACAACATCGAGATAGTGGAAAAAATATCAGAATATTAGGAGACAAAATAACCAAAATATAACAAAATGCTTATAACATGGAGAGCTAAAATAGTGGAATGGCTAAGCAATGAGAAGATAACGAGGAATCAATATTAAGAAGGAAATATAATTAAAAAATTAATTCTTTCCTTGTTTACCAATTTGAAATAAGGGCCCATTTGTTCCACAAAAAATAAATGATTTGTAAAATATTTTCCTAAAAATAATTACTTGTTTCGTTTGAAATAATTAGTTAATGAAAACAGTTTCATTAATCTATAATGTTTTCCAAACCATTCATTTTCTTCGAAACAAATGAAGCCTAAAGATGGATTCCAATTAATAGGAAAAATAACACAAATAGCCCCTAAACTAAGTCCAATGGAAATTACTCAAACCTGAATGATTATCATTGCCTCTGAGGTCTTTATTATCTTTGCCTCCGAGGTCTTTATTATCATTACCTCTAAACTCTTTTTTTCTCGGCTGACAAGCGAATCGGACCTTTCAACTTGACTTTATGATCAAAAACTTTATAGCTAATGGGACTAGGCATGATTATCTTTTATCTAAAAAATATCTCAACCTTCCCCAAATGAAGGCATTTTCTTTTGCATGCAATATCATCCTTAAACTTTTAATTCATTCAATATGGTCTCTGAACATTCGCCCTATGTGCAATGTCATCCTTAAACCTTTAACTCATTCAATATAACCTCCGAAATTTTTTGTACATATTAAATTTAGTCTCTAAACTACGTGTAAATGCTCACTATCATCCTTCCATTAATTCATATTTAGAGGATGACATTGAACATTATTATACAATCAAGGGGTTAGAATGAACATGAACCCAAAGTTTACAAACCACATTAAATAAATTAAAAGTTCAGAGACGATATTAAACAATGGACTGAAGTTCAAGGACCACATAGAACAATTTAAAAGTTCAAGGATGACACTGTATAATGGGCCAAAGTTTAAGGATGATTTGTACAATTATCCCTTAATAATATGGCAATGAGATGATTAAATTTCCATTTCCTTCATAAGCAAATGCCACAAATATGGCACGCGTGACTTAATATTTATCTATTTTAACAATCTCTTGGGGAGGCTGCACTAAAGCCCGTGCTTTTGCTCGGTAACTTCAATGCCCTGCTCAAGATAGAAACATGCCCATCAACGCAAAGGAGAAAGAAAAGTATGAGTGCAACTGGGGCAGACTTGTTTTTGAAACAGCCTGGTGGGACAAGACACAGAAGAATTTATTTTTGGGTAAAGGCATCCACTAGCTGCGAGTGAGCGATCGATGAAGTCACCGTTTCGATACTAAAGCGTGATTCCACCACAGGACTCTAACGAGCATTTTCGATTTGTTTATCTAAAAGAGATGAAGGAAGACTTATCTAATACATGTAAACGAGGTGATTCATATGCGTTCGTGAGTTGAGCTGCCAAGGCCAGTTTCTCCTTCATTTTCTTCTACCAGTCTCTAATAGCTTAAGCTAGTTATGATCTCATAAAATTTCACATGATATCAAAACATATGGTCTTGAATTCAAATCCTTCCGAGCTCTTTTTGCCTTCCAAAAGATCAAACTAAGCGTAAATGGCTTGATTGAATATTTAGATTTTTAAAACAGATAGCAATGACTTCACAAAATTTCATAGATAATATCTATAAAAAAATGAAAAGAAAGGAAAATAAATGAAGAACACACAAAATCTCACGGATGATATACCTAGAAAATTGAAAGAAAGGACAAAGATAATCAAGAACGCCAAAAGAAGGAGCTTCGAGGGAGCACAAAAATCTCTAGTTCTTGATAGATGGAGGGGGAGGCTTTCTTACTCTCCTCTCAAGCAGGGTTAGTCCATGGACCGCCGGTCCACCATTGATGTGGTCGAAACTGGGGCCGTTCTCTCCCATTGCTTTTTCCTTTTCTTTTCCCTCCTCCTATAAATACTTTCCTTAATTTTCAATTTTTTTTACATATTTTACTTTCAATCAAGGTTCCATCTTCTCATGCTTAGTCACGTGGCATTCTAATGGCCATTCCACCCTCTTCATCTTTCACTTCGACAAAGCGGACTTGGGAATATGTCGATAACATCGTACTTCAGACCAAAAGTTCCAACATTAAGAATGCCATTATCCTTTTAATTCACCAATCATAAGATATCAATGTAATTAGTTTGAATATTCAGTAGGTACGGTACTTTGTGATCTGAGTGTTTTAGGAGCAGTTGTTTCCCTTTTTATCTTCACCACATTCTAGCAATAAAATGACGAACTCTAACCTGGTGAGAATAAACATGTTGATGAATTCTAGTTTAAACATATATTATTGTCGATAATAAAAACATTTCTCATTAACTAATTATTTTAAGTGATATAAGTAATCACTCTTAAGAAAATATTTTTCATATCATTTATTTTTCATAAAATAGATCGATACTAATTTGTGTTTAGATGGACAAGGCTTAAGAGGGTTAAGAGCATAAAATTTGATTTAGCAGATCGCCCTTCACTCCTGCAAGATTTATTGGCAAGATGATTTACTGTTCGGAGTAAAACCCCATGCACGACTAAAATCTTAGGGTCACCAGCTTGAAGAAAAGAGCAGTGGCAATTTATCTAACTAGAACAGCCGCACGATAACGCAGAAAAAATAATAATACTAATAAATTATTATGTAAATACTTCCTACGTAGGAGGTTATTTCCACATCAAAGGTAAGGATTAATTGTATCATTCAACTATAATATTATAATATTTCAATTTATCATCCTAAGTTGATGATACATAGATTTTAAAAAACTAGAGGGATAAATATATTAGAAATTTTTTTTCTTTACCAAAAATAAAAAATATATTAGAAATTTTAAAATTTATCACAAAGTACAATTGAAAAACCTAAAATTTTTAATAAGTGCTATTAAATCATAAAATTTGTTACGTAAGTACAATTATGTCATAAATTTTAAAAAATACAATTAAGTTCAAAAATTTATCATGGGAATACAATTGAATTCTAAAACTTTAAAAAAATATAATCAATAAAAGAACTTGATTGAATCAATTTGATGAGTTTTAAAATTTAATCACATTTCATGAAAAAATTTAAGACTTGATCTAACTTTTATGATAAATTTTAAGATTTAATTATATTTCTTAAAAATTTTAAAATTCACTTACACTTTCGTAACAAATTTTTGAATTACCAATGCACTTATCCCAAAATTAAATGAATTATTGGAAACTCAGATTTCACTGCAAAGTATTTTGAAGGACCATCAGAACAAAATAAAAGGAGAAATATACACTGATGATTGGTACATTTTAATATCGACTACGAATTAATAGAAATTACAGTACACTTCCATGCCAAAATGAAAAGACTTTTTCTTTAATTAGATTTCAAAATAACAAAGTAAAGAGAAAAATTGGAATAGCCGAGCTATGATATAGGAAAGCCGTCATTTTTGGGAAAAAATGACAAAGGGAAAGAAACTCAAACCCTCAACCCGGCACTTAAACAGTACATACAGGTACCACCATGCTGCTAATCAGTTTGTAAATGTAGCTAATCATAAATTGGACTCCTAACATTCCATGGGGGCGCACACGAGCTTCTCTCAACATCCTGCATTGGAGGTTAGTACACTGCATAAACGAAAACATTGAGGGGACTAGATTGAGATCACGGACAAATTGGACCGACTAGCAGTTTGTCATAGTTCCATAAGAAATGAATATAGAAGCCAAGCCGTTTGCTGTCCTTTTAAGGAGCAAAAGCATACAAAAGCCAATCCACTGTCACAATATAAACAGAACCATGAAACAATGCTTGTACATACAGCAAAGTACCCAGTTTCCTGCAGTAAAATATAGATATGGTATACTACTATCGTCATTATCTGTGTATTCAGGTCGCTTCAGAAGATCAGCATTGCCAGTGCTGGAAGGGGCTATCTATCTCCTCAAGCTCTCCACAATGTAGTCCGCATACAGATCCCTTCGATTCAGAGATAATTTTAAGAATAAGATTTTTGGGGGGAGGGGGGATATGCATTAGAAGTTGCAAAAAATACATCATAAGAAGCATTAGCATTCACGATTTACACTATGTGATACGCACAACAACCTACAAAACTTTGAAAAGCAACCCTTCCAAAAATTGGTTATCCAGATAAAGGAAGTATCTACTTAAGCTTTTGTGCATGAATTTGTAGAATTTCCACAAAACTATCCACATATATCATCAACATCTTAACATGGATGCCTACTTTGTGTAATCTAACTCGAAAGATCAGACTAGGTTCTATAAATGAATCTACTTTTAATCATTGACTCTAAAAGAAGACATACTCGTTACTTTATTTTTCAATTCAAAATGTTGAACTCATATGCCCCTTTCAAAAGGAGAGAGAGAGAGAGAGAGAGAGAGAGACCATGATACACTTCACACTGCACGTGGCAGGTGACTCTCCTTTAAAATATGTCTGAGCAGATTTACTTACATGGAGTGCTGAACTGCTTCAAAGGCAGCAGAGGCAGGCAGGAAATCATTAACTGCAACTTCCTTGTTCTCATTTTTCTTGTCTACTTAGTGTTAAGGAATACCTTCCACTACACAGCAAATAAGAAAGCATTTCTGAAACCAAATCCCTAAAATATCGTCTGGAAATTGCTAAGTGCATTGTAAACCGGTTAAAAGTTGCAAAAGGATACAATCTTCAAAGAAACGACGAATCTCAGCCAAACGATGGGGTGGAAGATCATTAATATCATTGTAATGTCGGTATTCAGGATCATCAGCGCAAACAGCAATTATCTTGTCATCTTTCTCGCCCTGCATTCCAAGAATCACCACTAATAACTCTTTTGCTGGATCAGAAAAATAAAAAAATAACCCAGCCTAGAGATAATTTACCTGATCGATCATAGGCATAAGCCCAATAGCTTTAGCCCTAAGAAAACATCCTGGAAGAACAGGTTCCTGTAGGATCAAGCCATGTTACATCAGTAGAAATACATATCCTTGTACAAGATAGTCCAATATGCTAAAACTCCATCGAAGTTTAGGGCAAGACATACAGTTGCAAAAGTGCAGAAGGATCAAGATCAAGCCAAGTAAATCAACAGATTTTACTTTATAAATTTGGATCAATTATAAAGGGTCAACCGTCGACTTGAACTCAACCAAACTTGCTTTCTGGAATCAGAACTTGTCTCATTTTAAGTATTCAATACAATAAAAAGTACCAAATATGCCCGAGCATACCTCAACATGAAATTCAAGAATTAAAAAATGATGAAACCTCACTTTGGGCTCAAACTGGACTCGAACTTAGTTCTAAATACATAAAAATTAAGGCACAAATACATTTACGTACATAATATAGATATATGCAAATACAAAAAATCTACTATCTTGGGTCAAGTATTACAGTCAATAGTGGGGCAAATTCAGCTTTGTTACTTATAAGCTCTTGTATCCTAAATTGTATACCAAACATATACAGATGGACTAACCATTTCCTATCTGTATTTAAGATTATTAAATGCTACTGATGACATCAATTGTAAGATTTTGTATGTCCTTCCAATCATGTGTGGCAATTGACTCAAAATCCTACCATGATGAACTTTGTGGCGAACTCTGCATCAAAATTTTACCTGCATGATGATCAAGACATCCAGAGGGTCATTATCCTCACAGAGAGTTCGAGGGATGAAACCATAGTTGTGCGGGTACACAACTGAAGAATACAGGACACGGTCAACCTGCATGATTTACACCAATAAGCAACTATCATGAATTCTATGGCTTAGCTAAAAGTTTCACCTGCCATGATTAATTACCTTGATCAGTCCAGTTTTCTTGTCAAGTTCATACTTGACCTTGCTCCCTTTACTAATTTCAATCACCTGTACAAGTCATTTTCAAGCATGACACATGGTGAAAAGAAAAACATGATATAAATTTACTTCTTAAAATGCTATCAGCATTCAATGACTAGAAAATTGGTTAAAGGAAACACCAGAAGTCTACAATCTTGTGATAAAGAAAAGGTACTCAAAGAATATCAATAAAAAGTAGCTTGCACTCCATGCTATTCTAGAAGTAAACAAGCTTGTATCTGGCCACGTCAGCAAGTAAAACACTCGGAAAAATGTCAGGCCAAAAAAAGAAATTGGAAAATGATCCCAAGTTAATCATCAAAACAAATAAAATATCTTGAAAGAGCACATCTCGAAATAAAAAGATGAAAAAACAAAGATGGGGATATAGTCAAAGAACATATATGATAGAAAGAGTGGTCAACTCAGCTAATTCAAATTCCAACAGTGCTATTATTTTAATGTCTAAACTATGCAACCATAGTATACCTACACCTACAAATTCAATCAGTACTCAGGACCTCAAGCAAAGCGATATCATGTACTTACACAGTTGAAGACCGTTGGAGCTCCAGGTCCTATAATGAAACGAAATCTCATATCAAATACCATGACATTGTTAAATGAGAGGCAAAACACCCAACCATTTTAACATTTGAAGAAAATTAGTGATATAGCATACCTATCTCAAGGTCATGCCAAGGGTGCGCAGCAACAGACCTTCTTGTCATTGATGAGAGAATCCTTTCATTAAGAGGTGGATGGGACGAATGACTGTTTTCATAAATTTTCTGTGGGGTCTCAATAGGAGGAGCCATTTCTGCTACAGTGGGTAAAAAAAAGTACATTAATTGCTTTTTGAATGGAACTTGGTTGCGAAAGGGAGAAAAAGACAATGAGCACACAAGCACACGGACACAATTTAGAGGCATATTCAGATTCATACTATGTAATTCGATCTACAGATATAACAAACAGGTTTCTCGAAACATTCATTTAGCCTTAATTTCATCAACAAAATAACATGCAGGATAACAGTTAACACACTTGCACATGAGAAAAAGAAAGGAATATGCACTTAAAAGGTGAATGTAGAAGTTTAAAAGATCAAAGTAATTTTCAGTTCCAAGCAAAAAAGGTGCTAAGTCAATTACCAACGAAGGATTTGTTGCAATGTGGCAGTGTCATTAACAATAACTAAGTATCTATGCAAGTACAGAAGGGAGCAAGTAACAGAGAACAAGGAATCCCCATCCGACAAAGATGGCCACAGAAATGACCAGTCGCTTGATCAATCAAATCCTAGACTTGCTTATATTTCAGTGATAGCTATCATTGCCTCACAAATTTTGGAAAGGGCATGGTGCTAGAGAACCAATCTAAAGGAACGTGAGATACCAAATCCCAAAAAACAGTTGTCCAAGTAGAAACATATGCCAGTATCCACAATAATCAGAAAGTGGAGAGACAAGAAACCTTCCCAGGCATCAAATGCAAATAAGAGCGCTGACAGTCATCACTAATTCAAAATAGCCTGTTCGGAGCATATCATCAGCACCATCCTATCTCAAACTGCTTTTGTAGTTTGTACTCGCCCAAAGGGAACAGACGACAAAAAATTCTACTGAAAAGTCTCTCTTGGAGAACACCCAGAGCTTCAAATGTACACACATACTAAACGAGCACCTCCCTCTGCACATTTCCAAAGTTCGTGCGCCCGTCAACCAAAGCTTCAGATCAAACAAACATAGATCTACCCATTTTGCTCATGCAAAGGAGACAGAACAAAACAAATTCCTGTAACAAAATCCTGCAGAGCCCACTACCACCGCATAAAAAGCAGAGAAAGCAAATCGCATGAATAGCACAAGCTCGACGAGCCAGATCTCCAAAACCCACCCAAACCAGCACGATCCAACCCATAACAAACCGACCCATTCAACGCAATCGCGTGTACTACTACGAGCTTCGTACGACCCATCAGCAGATACCGCTCAAGACACTCGAACAGCCGAGCAAACTTCAACGAGACCGCAACAGCTAGAGCAAAAGCGAGATCATACTGAAACCAACGCCAAGAAAGATGACGATCTGAAAACCGAGAAACGCACCTGTGTCACTCAAACTCATCGAGCAAACCTCCCTCCCGAAGAGCGAGAACGTGCGGATCTCGGGCGAAGCAGAGAGGCGAACAAGCACAACCCTAGAAGCTCGGACTCGGTTGCAGAGCAAAAGCGAAGCTAGACCCTGCGTGTTGTTCCCGCTCTCTCTCTCCTCTCCCGGCCATTTTAAAGGAGTTCAGAGGAAGGGGAAAAACGAAAAAGTCAAAAAAAAAAAAAAAAAAAAAGGGAGAAAAAGGTAAAAAAAGAAAAAAGAGAGAAAATTCTCGCGTATGGGAAATGAAAGGATTGGAAAAAGAAAAAAAGGGAAAGGTTAAAGAGGGGAAATGCGTATATTCTCAGATGCGAATATTGAAATGGTGGCTCCAGCTGGACAAAATGAATGCGGTACGCCTTGGAGTTACTGTTAGGTGAATTAGAGGAGCGCCTGCGTCTCCCCCCCGTCATTCCCTTTTTGACACGACTCCGTTCTACTCCATCGAGTCAACTGTTTATCAATAGTGAGGGTAAATTTATCAAAATCGGACGTTGACCCATTTGTTAACTCATAATTAAATTGATGGGCAAGTTATTATATGGATCGATCATATTCGATAAATAAATTTAGAATTATATAGTTCAAAATAATATGAATGATAAATAGATTCATAACTTAATTAGACTCAATCGATATCTATGACTTTTTCTTCACTTTTTCTCATCCTCAATCGATCTTATGCTCATTAATTCTATGCTCTCATCTTAATATGTTTATGAGTTTTCCTAGATTTGGTCAAATATAAAAATATTTATCAATATAGGTCAAATTGAGTGTGGATTGAGTATGATCGAATCAAATATGGATCACTAAATTTGTATTGTATGAAAATTGACCAATTTGGGTATAATCATTTGTTAGCTAACTTGACCCTCCTATTTAATGGGTCTAGGTGAAGGTATGAGTTGGTAATTTCGAATGCAACAACATTGCAACCTCTAACTTGCTTGTAGTAAATGCGTCTTATACTTTCAATCCCTCATGGAGGAATGATGGATCTTACCTACTTACTTTGAAATCAATGGGCCGTGAGCTGTATTAAGTAATGATATTTCTACAGTTTTAATTCCGAATGCTTCATTGGGGGTATTTAACTCTTATGATAATGCTCGGAAAAAAAAATTGGTACGTTATCGATCCATTCTTAATTGTTCTGTTCAGAAAAAAAAATTGTTAAATATATAACATCACGGAATAACTGGCTAAGTTGGTTACAACTTTACTTCAAGGTGGTTAGGAAGTGATTTGGTGACAAGTTCCAATTCCATATATAATCATTTGATCACAAAAGATCTTGATTATTTTGGGAGGTTGGTTATATGACACTCATAACTTAACTCACTTAAGATTTTGTCTGCTTGTCACGAGTTTGTCCTTTGTATATAGATGGGCATTTTGTCAATAGATTACCCATCATGGTAATGCTCTTACTTACGCACGCTAAACCTTGGAGTTACAATATTAAATGTTGTCATTATGTTTTACATCAAAAAGGCACATATTCATTAGGAGCATTTTCTTCATGTTCGATGCACAATTCAATTCGTTCTTATCCATCCCCCATCCTAAAATCCTATTAATAGATGCTTCTTATTCAAGCTCTCTAGTCCTGGCACATACTTTTCATCCTTGTCAAACTAGATCATTATAGGCTAGCATAAGACAACTCTATTTTATCCAAATTCACGGAAGGTAGTACTTATAAAAAGAATTCAACATCTACTAAGAAATAGAACAATTCACTCTTTTCACAAAAAACTAATATGCTATATACCCTATGAAACCTAAGCAATTATCTTGTTTTAGTCCATGCAGCTTTGACAAGTCAATTTGAATGAGTATAGATTATTTATTACCGCTTTATCATTATCACTGAATATATCACTAGAAAATTTATCTTCCCATCCTACCTTTCTAGCTTTGCCGGTTACCTTTCTTCTGTCCTCTCCGTTTCTCCATTTCCACCTAATTGTACCTCTCCTTGTTTGGAAGGGCTCTCCAGTTGACTACGCTTTATTATTATTTTGTTGTGCGTGACTTTATTCCCGTGATATTCTACTTTTATGATATTAAAAAGAAGAGATACTATACCTTCCATGTCATGGAGTTTCTTTCTTCTTTATTTTATGGAGTGGGACCCCAACAACAACAAAAAAGTGGGGCCTACTTGGGATAGGCACTGACTTCCTAACGGTCGTGCGGTGGGAGTGCGCAAGAAACATTATCCCGGCGTTAACTGGGGGAAGCCTCGGTTACGGAATCCCACCCCTCTTTTGGGGACGAGCGAATATACCGAAAATGCCAATCTTGAACTAGCCTCCAACCCAGTCCAGCAGGCGAATCACGAAATGGTAAAGCCAGCGTGACGTGCACATTCATCTCTCCTGGTGGCGGTACCCGAGTGCGTGATCCTGTGGAGGATGAGCATTTGCCTCCCATCTTATCTTCCTTGTGTTCTCGTGCCTAGAAAGCCCACCTCTATGAAACATTCTCGCAAGCTTTGTGGACCACATAAAAAGAGGAGTCTAGACCAATCCAAACAGGGAATATGGGGTTTGACGTTGGTCGGTGATTCGAATGTCGAGGGTTTTTTCGTGAGGGGTACTTTGAGCTTTCGCGAGCAATTTACTTTAAGTTCGAGATGCGGAATTGCAAATTGAGAGTTTTTGAAGTTGGTGATGTAAGTGGCGAGTGAAATGTGAGAAAGTTTTTCTCTAATTTCCTTCGCATTGGGTAGACTGTACTTTTTATGTTACCCTTATTGAATAGAAGTGCTCATATTTAGTTTTTGAAAGTGGTATTAGCTTGTTCTCTATTGGCTTTCGAGCAATAGATTGAATTTGACTCTCTTATCTCGTCAAAAATAGGTCATTAATGTTAAGACTAAATGATACAAAAAGCGCTTACTTTTAGAATTCTTGATCTTGAGAGACTACATTGCTCGATTTTATCCCTTGTCAGCCCTCAAGATCTAGTCATCATCTCGACCCAAAAAACTGAGAGCAATAATATCACTAGTAATGAAATATTAAAATTACAAAAGTTGTGAGATATATCATTAGAATATGCTAAACAAATTTTTATTGAGTGATGCATTTAAATCACATATTTTATATGAGTCCCACGTACGAACACTCATAAATATATTTTAGCATCTCATTGAGATTACACGGTAAGGTGGGAAGGGATGATATAAATACCCATAACCATGATAAAATAGCTGGAGCTAGTCATGGCATGAATGCTCTCAATCTCATCCACCTAACAAGAAAATTAAATTAAATTAACTTAAAAAAGAAAAAAAAGAAGAAGAAAGAAAAAAAGAGATCGGATGAGATGCGCCTGGAATCTGCGTAAAAGCCGGGTGGCGGGTTCCATCCGATGTGGATGGGCGGAGAGCACTTCACACTTTCCATCACGAAAATAATTTGCGTATTGAATAATTTATCAATTTTTGAACATTTTATGTTCCATGCATATTATATAGAGATGCTAACAATTTTAAAAACTGCAAATTTTATGAAGGGTATGGTTGTCATGTGTATTTTGAATGCTATCTAATTATTCTTCAAATCTTCCAAATAACAAGTGTTTGAAGTACTAAAATCTGTATGAAGATAGTTATAATCGCCTCGAATGTCACTATTCATATGTTTTGGAATATTTTCAAGTATTCGAAATAGAGTGAAATTTCAAATATAAGAAAATTAAAGTAAAAAAGTTAATGATGAAAAAATAAAAGTCACTCTAGCATGACTCCCGCCGTCTTCTGCTAAAGTAGGCATTGCCTATACTCATATCATGTTGTTCTAATTTAAATAAATCGTTAGATCATGTGAGTCTCATCTTAAATAACTGTTTATGTGAGCTTAGTTGACATAATCCAATTTAGATAATAATTAATCATTATTGAGTGCCCCTCAATTTTGGTTTTAGAAACTTCCAACACTAGCTAGTTAAGTCATGAACAAGTAGCATTTATTTGTTGCCGTATGAGAGTAAAATATAAAGAAAAAAGTGAACTTATCCACAAAAATCGTTTGTTCAATTTGAGCGATTCCACATCACAAAATCCTATCAATTTTCCTAATCATTGTGTCAAAACTTGTTGTGCAATGTGTATCATATGCTGGTTTATCACAGTCCAATATTCTAGACAAAGTGAGATATAAGCAAGTCATGTGGAGTATAGCCAGTCTTGTCCAGTGGAAGCGAACCGAACCGAACCGGACCGATAGTTTTTAATATGAATATTTTAAAGTTTCTCAAGAATTCAAAAAAAGAAGAAGAAAATTCTTTAGTCTTAAGAAAATACAATTATATAGAGATTAAAAGGACAAATTAATAAAACGGTGTATAAATGAAGTTGATTGTCTTTGAGAATGTATTGTAATATTAACAATTTTTTTACCGAAAAAGAAAATTACCGGTTTCATTGGACCGGACCAGACCGGTTGGTCGGTCCGGTTCCCGGTTCCAAGATCGGCCGGTCCGGTCCACGGTCCTAGAATTTGGGAACTAGTCTTCTCGATGCAGTTCCCGGTTCCACCTAGGCCCTGCCCACCTTGGAACCGGACCGGACCGGGAACCGATCACCCCTATAAGCAAGTCATGTGGAGTATAGCCAGTCTTGCTTATGAATGCCGAATTCAATAGAATGAATCGATTATATCCTTGACATTCATATATATATATATATATATATGAAACTTCACATAGTAGGATACTATGTTGATCTACATGTTTTCAAAAATTTTATAAACAAATTTTAAGGATATGTTTGTTCGCCACAACAAGAAATAGGATATGATAAAATAATTAGATGAGATAAAAAAATTATCGAGAAATTCGTGACACCCTACCTTTTATTCAGTAAAACACCAAATATCATGGCAGATAGCATCCTGAAAATAAAATATAAAATATAAAAAAATTCCAAATTAATTATCAAGAAAGTCTGCACAAAAATTGAGGGAAGGGGGGCTTGAGGTCGAAATCTCAAACGGTGGTGCAACAATAATCACCGGGGGATGCAACCACTATGCAATGGTTGTGATTGTGAGTGACACCGATGCCGTGTCTCCTAGGACATGAAGACTTCTTTATCTTATTAAAAAAAAAAATTGAAGTTTTTAATTTTTGTCCATGTGTTTATCACATCCCTAGGATTCAGATAAGTTACGATGATTTTTATTCTACTCCATGTGTTTATCCGGTCAACGAGACACTCAAATTTTTGAGGAGAAAAGAGAAAACCAAGAGGACAAGCATAGGCATTAAGAAGAAGCAAAACCAAAAACAAAGAGAGGAAAGAAACATGCACGTTTGGTCCGCCTCGTCCTGGGTAAGCAATGATGTCTGGAGGAGGAGGAGGAGGAGGAGGAGGCCATGACTTTCGTGGACGCAACATAGTATTTTGTTTGACTTGGCCAACGACCAGTCTCTTGGAGGACATTCTCAGCCGTCTTTCAATGGTTGATAACAAAGAAACGAGCACCAAACGAACATCGACTTTTCTTCTCCTTCGATTTGTAAACGAGCACCAGTCATATTCAAATTGTTTGTTTCTTTCTAGATGTTTTAGGGCCCTTATGATATTTTCTCTATTTTTCCATTTTCAGGAACAATTTTAGAACAGAAGTCCGTTTATTAACACAATTTCATTTTTTTTTATTTTTGGAACAAATTTTTACTTCAAAAATATATTTGGAATAAAAATTAGAAGTTAAAACTTTTTATTTCTAATTATAGAACAAAAGTGAGAAATAATAAATACTCTTCTCATTCTTCTCTTTCACCATTGCCCGCTTGCTCACTTGCCACAACTGATCATCGGCTGCTCATTGCCACTACTCACCCCACCGCCATTTAGGAAGGAGAAATTTTATATTGTTGTTAAAAGAAATTCGATTTTAAGAATAGAAATTTTATATCATTATCAAACACATATTTTATTTTAGGAACTCGTCTAGAGAATATAAATAGTGGAATGGAAATTGTGTCATGCACATCCTTAGTGATATTGTTTCATGGACGCACGTTTATATGGTGTCTCATTTTGCGCCAAATTTATGCTTTATTGCTTGGAACTTTACTTGAAAGAGCCTTGCATATAGCAATCTTTAATGAGCGTTAAACTGGTCATGTTCAATACCGACGCTTTTCAAGCATCTATCCCATGATTTTCTTTCTTTCTTTCTTTCTTTTTTCTAATGCTCGAGTGGGGAAATTGATCTTTCGGAACCCATAAATTGGACAAGGGCGACGAAGTCGACATTCGACAAAGCCAATACGAGGTCAAGGTCGGCAGTCTTCATATGTTGGAAGGCTCTCGTCAGACAAAGGGAAAAGCCGAAAAGCGTGTTAAAGACCCTTTCAATCGTTTTGACTTTCAAGATCGCCGAGGGCTTTGAATTGGCCTGCATCCCGAGCAGTTATCGGATACATTTACGGCCCAGTTTACACCATCGATCAGACCGTGCGGATCTCACTTAGGGTTCCTATGGCATCCGTGCGATCCATTTGATCCAACGGATCTCATGCGCTGAGCGCACGTGTTGCTCTTTGCAGCTAATGATTTTGCCCCTGCCTTCCTCGTGCTTTGACTGTTCTGTTGGTGGGGATTAAGTTTCTTCGATTGAAAAAGCATCGAGTCTAGAAGCAGGACAGCCGCTTTCGGTAGGATGATTCAATAATGATTTTTTTAAGTTCCTTTTAAAAAAAGCATCTTTGGGCCTCTTCCGTTGTTCCATTGTTCGAGAAAGAAATTTCGTGATAAAAAATTGCTCTTTTAGGAGATGATTTCCTCTTTTCAGATTAGAAAATTAATTTTCCTAATTATAAATGTGCCTATTTTCTTTAACCATAAATAATTTTTTTTTATAGACTGTTTATCTTCAACGACCTAAATGCATGGAAAGCCTAGAAAATTAATTTGTGGAATTTTTTCTTTTCATCATTTAAATTCGCTAGCATCTCCCCTGCAAACTGTGCCGCGGAGATAAACAAGGGCTCGAGTTTGGACAAAAGCAACGGGAAAGTCTATTTGGGCAATGGGCTGGAAATATGCTAGCGGTTTGATGACTAGGGGCAACACATAGGGTCACGTGAGCAATTTTTTCGAAGGCAAATTACCTAATTAGTCTTGAATTTATTATACATATGCCATTTTAATTACAAACTTTTTAATTTTATCAACTTAATCATAAATCTTTGCATATAATACTAATATAACCATTTCGGTTGATTTTTGCTGGAATCATTGATGTGACAGTGTGCCACATATAACAGTTAGTATCAACTAAATTGCCACATTAGCAATTCTGGTGAAGAATGATTGAAAGAGTTATAATCGTGCAAAGATTTAAGACTATATTTGCGAAATTGGAAAGTTAATGACTAGAATGATATTTGTATATTTAGGACCGATTTAACAATTTCTTTCTTTCTCATGGACCTAATAACAATCCACTTCAACATGCCTAATTCAAACATGAAACACAAGATTGACCTTTAGTCTTGACGCCAAAAAAAGTAAATGGAAAAACAAAATTGGCGGCTTCTAAGGTAGTCACCAATGACTTGCAGACTATAAGGTAGCCACACAATCCCGACTGCAGGGAGCCCGAAATTCAGCTTCCGTCCTTGACCATGCTACCGCATGTTTTCTTCTCGGCACTCCATGAAATGCAGTCGTTATCGGTGGTCGGATACCGAGCAAGTAGACAGCCAGCGGAATCCCCACCGTTGAATCCATACAATTTCAATGGGTAGAGGAAGAGAATTAAAGAGATGATGCAGTCCGATGTCCTACTGCCTATGTCATGCAGGATTGTCATTCAGAAGCTAAAAGAGAGAGTTGGCAGGGTTCTGCAGGAACTGAGATGACACTCTATAGAACTGGTAAAGGTCGGAGCATCGAAGGGCGAAGCCGACCGACAGGGCATGTGGTTTCCGCCACAATTTGTCGTTTCCGCACGTTGGAGGAGATCGTATGTATGCATGCTAGCCGCCGAAAGCACGTGGTTCTTTGCCTGCTTAGCCAACAAAAGATCCATGGATCATGCCATGGATCATGTCAGAAAGTCAATAGGTGAACTTTAGTACACGTATTCGACCAGAAAATATTGAGCACACGTATCATTGCCATGGTGTACGTTGGTTAAAATGAACATGTAAAGTGACGATGGCTGTTCGGTCTTGAGAAGCATAGACCAACTAGAAAAGGCCATGCACTCTTACCATTTTTTGTATAATGCACAAATTATTTATGAAAATATATTTACCTCGTCCCATTGTTGCTAAAAGCCCGCACAAGCACACACTCTCAGTAGTATCGGGACCTCATCCGGCTGAATTGGGCGTTTGTCCTATCCACCCACTTCTAAAGTCGCACGCCTCAATATCCAACACCAAAGTTATGGCCAACTTCACCTCACATTCACCACCCATTCCTCCTTTCAATTGAAATAATTATGATTACCGGAGCATTAAAATGACTTACCTTCTTGATAGCCCCAGATTTATGGGACATATGGATCCATGATATGCGGCACAAAAAGAAGGTACAAGCGTTCCGATAGAGCAGATATAAAAGATGCAAGAGCTGTGCGTGTTATCCATTTGGGTCTAATAGGACCTAATCAAGCCTAATTGGGCTTAATCCCGACGGAAATGGGCTTTGCTTTGCTAGATTTTTTTTTACTTTGAGGGCATTGAATTGGGGTTTCTAATGAGCTATTGAAACTCCGTTGATTTGTTCCCTAAGCGCACACTAGTTTGATCACGATTGGTTGAATTTACGATTAAGATTGAGTGCATGAAAATGCAAAGAATGCAATAATTAAAAAAAAAATGCCAATTGAATCTCGCAAATTTCTATCATAATTGTCAAATCACCGGGTAGGACACCCATAGATGACAATTTAGGGATCAAAAACTTTGAAGCGGTCACGTATTTTTTATCTCCACAATACCGTCACATATTCCTTTAAATATGTTGAATTATTCATTCATGACATAAGTACATTTCTCATGCATATAGTACTCATGGTCTTGAGATTATCTAGTGGACAGAGTTAATCAAGGTATTCCGCACGTTAGCGGTTGTCTCAAGCCGGACAACCGTGCGAAGAACACCTTCAGATTAGGCTCCGGTGATCCATCCTCGTAGGAGACAATCAGATCGCTTCCATGCGATATAATCTGGATTTGTCGTGGAGGTTGCACATGCCGTTGCACATAGCTTAAGACGAAAAAACAGTTTTCTTTTCTGTAGCTCAGACACCATAAAGTCAAGTGAGAGCACTCTCTCATATGTAGATAACATGAAGCTATCGTCGAAATACAAGTATAGATCTAAAAAGTTACAAAGATCAGATGTAAAAACTGTAACAACTTTAACAAAATAGAGCTCATCAATGAACGGGCCTCTTCTCAAATCAGGCTTGAAATTCTTGCTCAGAACTCTCGTGATCAGAAACTTTGAATTTTTTTATAAAGTTGATTAGACCTGAGCGGGGTTTGTAGGACAAGTTAGGCCTCAAAATGGAACGCTTGCCCTAGCTTTGCCACTTTGTAGTGTGAGAGATATGATCCTTTAGTCTTTTAGTAAACCATCCTGTGGAGAGGAAAAGTGCCATCATCCCTACATAGTCAGAGGTAAGAGTACTATCTTGAATGGCGGGCATTGTGTTTGGCCAAACTAAAATGGAAAATGACACAAATAGTTACTGAACTTAAATCTAATATATAATATGATCCTTGAACTTTTGATTTGTTCAATGCGGTTCTTAAACTTTACCCCAACATGCAATATGATACTTGAACTTTTAGTTTATGTCCAATTTAGTCTCTTAATTTGATAATTCATAAACTATATTGAATTCAATGATATAATAATTTAGGGACTAAATTTAACATTTAACGTAGATTAAAGGACCCTGAATTGATCAATTTATTCCCTTAATTTGTCAAATTTTGAACAATTGGGAAATATTTTGGCTAAAGTTACGAACAAAATATCAATGGTTAGTAGTCATATTTGATTAAAACTAAGTTGCCATGAGAGCGGCACATGTACTAAACTGAATCTGAGCCATTGAAAATAGTGAGTCTAATATAGGTCTTCATGAGGGTCCCATCAAATATGATGCTTCAAGACTAAGTTGCCATGGGAGTGGCACGTGTACTAAATTGTATCCGAGCCATTGAAAATGGTGAGTCCTATATAGGTCTTCATGAGGGTCCCATCAAATGGGATGCTTGTCCAATTTTAGTTTGGAGAGAGAGATCATGGTTAATTGGTGGCTCAGGCACATGAGAAGAGACAAGATCATGAAACCTTGGATGCACCTCTTGCAATAGCGCGAGGACCACCCCACCATACCCGATCTTCGTTGCCTCCACCATCGACCAAAGTTGAGAGATCCACTTTCCACTACCCCTCACCAAAAATTTCCACCACCACCCCTCTAATCTCGGTTGACCCTAGACTTGTCAAATGGGTGGGTCGGGTCGAAAATGATCTGACCTATATTGATCAATTTAACCCATTTTGACTCATATTCATGTAATGTAGATTTAGTGATCCATACCCGACTCGACCCATATTATTAAAAGCCATTATTATTGTAAAGAAACCCAAACTCATTCTAAACTCTATACTAAATAAATAAAACTTCAAATCAAATTATAATAATTAAAAAATAGTAAATAAAATAAAAAATGTAAAAAACCTATAAATTGAGATGGGGCGGGGGCGAGTGGCGAAGTGTCGCAGTCATTAGTAAGTCACCACCACTCACCGAGCTTAAGGATGATTCAAAGAGAAAAAAACACGTTTTATAGTTAGATTAAAAATGGGTCAAAATGGGTCGAAAATGACTCATACGTTCTATAGTTGGATAAAAAATGGGTCGAAAATGGGTTATAATGTGTGATCCATTTTCGACCCATTAATATATAACATGACTCACAAAATGAGTCCATTTTGACGCCCCTAGTTGACACCTATGCCACTGGCTCGGGTGGTCACAGCCTTTCTAAGTCATCACCGAGCCTAAGCTTGGCTAGTGCACTTGAGCCTCAAATCTCATAGATGAGTTTGAGCTTACCCTAGATTCGATATATGGGGCTGGGGCCTAGCGTTGCTGAACCCAAGATCCAAGGGTTGCACTTGATCCAAAACTCAATTTGAGCTTGGGCGTGTCGCAGCCGTGGATCCTCCTCTTCATGGTGACACAACGTGGGAAGGGGAGGTTGGAGAGGATGGCTCGCACCAAAGAAAAAATAAGATTTGCATTAGGGACGAAAAACTCCTATGTAAAATAAAAATTGTCAAATTCAAAATGTTTACATTGAAAAGAAATCATTGCAAATGCAAAAAAAATTGAGAAGGGCAAAGCTCTTATTCGATTAGTCAATGGACTTTCGAGACAATTCAGATTCCAAAAGTCAAGTGCTTTAAAAAAGATTGAGCGATATGACCGTGATGCCATGACAATCACTAACTTTTAAATTCCCTTTTGTGAAAAATTCTGAGCCTTTTAAGCTATAACCAAACCAACATTACAACCCTTCCCGAAATCTCTTCAGATTGGGATGATTTAAGCGAGAATAAGGATTTTCCAAAGAAGCTACCGCTCAAAGAGGTGGGGGCAAGGTTGTCTTATCTCATCTTAAGGTTTCTTGACTTGTAAACCCGGTGAAGATGTTGGTAGATAATTGTTTCAGTTGGGTGAATGTTGACTAGGAAGGCAGAGTAGGGGTATCAATGGGTTGGAGTCGGGTCGGGTTTTGATGTTACCTGACCCGACCCCAATCACAAAGGGTCACACTTTGGCCCGACCCGACCCGACTCAAAACACATTAGACTCGAACAAAAAAGTCAGGTCAAATCGGGTCGAGTCAGGTCGGGCCGGGCTGGGTTGGGTCGGGTCGGGTCGAGCTAGGTATTTGGGATTGCTTCTTTTCTTTTGTTTATTTTATCCTACTTTGCCATTTTCTCTTAAAGGATGTGGGCCAAAACGCGCAGGTGATACCGATGTCAAAAAGGCCTGCGCTGACTTGTTTCGACCTGGCTCTAATCAAATGCCTTCTGATACTGGCTTCATTTTGACCCGACTCGAAAATACCCTAAGTTTAAGGTCGGGTCGGGTTGGCGTAAGCCTTTTTGACACCCTTAAGGTAGATTGACTAATTTTTCATTTTCTAAGAGCATTGAGACTTTATTTTGTTAGTTTTAACCCCGAATGCCCTTTCTACTGCAAACCGTAAAGATGAATGGTGCTAATTGAACAACTCTTTCTCGTTCTCAAGTGATCGATTCACTAAACTCCCTCTTGTGATATCGAACTCCACGGTATGGAGAAATAATTCGCAGTTGGATGCCATAGCTGGCATCAACAAGGTAGTATTTACTTACCAATTTTATGTAAAGTTTGAACAACATGTTTAAAGAAAGTAGGGTATAAATTTTATATAAAGTATGGAATAGTCTATACCTTCAGGAATTTTCATTCCTCAAGGTCTTGAAAGTGCATTTGTAAGAATACGAGAGTCATGTGCCGTGCCTTCCCAATTGACCAACACATAAACGAATTTTAAATCAAAAGTAATAGTTGCAAGAACATTTTGCGTTGTTTTCTCTTTTTGACGATGGAATTTTCCTTGAATTTATGGGGAAACCAATGCACGAACATGGGTTCCATCAAGAGCTCCAACACAATCCTAATGTACTTAAGTAATTAAGTAAAGGTAACAACATACTCTAAAAATGAAGTTCGTGATAGTTGTCATATTACATACCTTAAAGTAGGGGTAAAATCTCTATTTTTGGATATTGTCAGTGGTGTAATGCCATCCGGTGGTCTTATAACATGCTTGTGTAATTTTAGAATTGCTTGTAAGACATCTCTAAAGTATCGATGAATGGTCTCAATAGACCTATTGAACCTTGACCAATCACTCTCAACCGCACATTATGCCCTAAAATATGGCAAAAGACTGGCAATTGCTCTTTGATCGACATATTTACAGTTTTGTGCAACAAATTATTTGACCCAAGAATGTTACACAATTCAAAGAAAACTTGTGGTCTCATACGTATTTGATTGACACAATTAGTATCTTCTGAATGAAAAATGCGATTCATTAATAACTCTCTCTTTCTCAAAATCTCTCCCCCATTGTGGCTCTCTAGGTATCTGACTACTAAACATTTCATCCTCCATTACTAGCATACCAACTGCCATTATAGATGTAGTTGCACCCATTATTGCTCCATTAACATCATTATTTTCCATCTACAAGCAATAATAAGAATTTCTCAAAGGTAAACCTAATAGCAAACATTCAAACAAAATAAAGGAATGATCAGAAGGACTAAACTCATTGCAGCACCATCATATGTGCATGATGATAAATTCTAAACAACAAGGCCTATAAATGATTTCAATAAGGTATTACAATAAATTATAATCAAAGATTTTCTTCACCTTTGACATTTTAACAAAAAAATAAAATAAAATGAACAGCCTTGCAAAAGAGATTCAAGCCCTAAGAAAGCTAAAAGGAGGGTCTCAATTTCAGCAAGAGTAGTAAACCCATCCCTTGGCCTAGTAGGGCATGATATGTCACATGTAAAAGCACAAATCTCGAGAACAAAATCCTAATCAGTAATAAAATTGGAATACTCATTAGATCAGGAAGCACTAATCAACTTGACTCATCTTGATTTGAAAATTTCAAGCAAATCAACAACAAAATTGAGCAAAAAGGTCAAGATTTAAATACTCATCAAATGAGGGAGCAACAATTGACTCAACTAATCTCGATCTAAAAATTTTGAGCAAATCAACCACAAAATTTGAGAAGAGAGAGAACTTAGAGTGGTGTTGTGTTGAGCGTTGTTGCAGGACCTTCAACAATGAAATCGAGCAAAAAGTCAAGATTGAAATACTCATTAGATCAGGAAGCAACAATCGGCTTAACTAATCTTAGTCTAAAAATTTCGAGCAAATCAGTGACAAAATCATAGAGGAGAAAGAACTTGGAGTAGTGTTGTGTTGAGCATCGTTGTAGGATCTTCAACAACAAAATTGAGCTTGCAAGACCTTCAACAATGAAATCCAACAAAAGGCTCAAGATCATAATACTCATTAGATTAGGAAGCAACGATCAACTCAACTAATTTCAATATGAAAAATTTGGGCAAATGAACAACAAATCGGAGAGGAGAGAGAACCTAGAGTTGTGTTGTGTTGGGCGTCATCACAGGATCTTCAACAACGAAATCGAGCTTGCAAGACCTTCAACAACAAAATCGAGCAAAAGGCTCAAGATCAGAATACTCATGAGATAAGGAAGCAACGATCGACTCAACTCATCTTGATCTAAATTATGTGGGTAAATCAATGACAAAATCGGAGAGGAGAGAGAACTTGGAGTTGTGTTGTGTTGAGCGTTATTGAAGAAGAGCGAGACCTTCACTGACAAAGAAGATGAACTCGACCTTCATTGACCTTCAACAAAGAAAAAGATGAGCTTGACCTTCATTGATGAAGATGATGAGAATTGTTGAAGAAGAACATCATTTCTCTTGGAAAAAAAAGAGGAGAGATTTTGGAGAGTAAAAGAAAATGATAGAGATGACCTAAGAAAAAGGGAATGATCTAAATACCTAATAAAGAGGGAAAATGTTTTCTCATTCCCATGCATAAGAATTCATTTTTCTATTACATAATATTTCTATTGACTGGAAAGTATTTTCCATTGATCCAGATCATTTTTGGAGAAATAAACAGTGAAAAGTCCAGAAAACACTTTTCGGAAAAATACTTTCATTGAAACAAATGCACCATAAAATAGATTTTGTATAGGATTGTATGATAGATATTGGGTCCGTTTGGTTCAACTTTTGGGGAATGCATTTGCATTTCTCCAAGTATCTTTAGCTCGATGGGTATTTGGTGAAAGCAAAAATGTTTGGCAAATTGAGTTTTCCGAAATGACTTTGGTGTAAATATCATTTAGTAAACTTGTTTTACAAATAGCTTTTCTTATTTTTTTAATTTTTTTTAAACAAGCAGGTGGTTGGTGGCCGGCTAGATCTGGCCACCGGTGTTGTTGTCTCGGCAGCCAGATCTGGCTGGCGGCGTCGCCCGAGGTTGACCTCGGCGCCGCCGCTTGGGCGACCTTCGGTGGCAACTCTTGGGTCACGTGAACCCAGGCGTCGCGCCTGAGGTTGCGACCTCTGGCAATGACCCCTGGGTTCGCGCGACCTAGGTGTGTCGTCGCCGAAGGTCGCGATGCTTGGGTTCGCGCAACCCAGGCGTCACACTGCGACCTTTGACCTCCGACGGTGACGCCTGGGTTTGCGCGACCCAGGCGTTGTGTCGTGACCTCCGACCTCCGGCGACGATGCTGGGTTTGCACGACCCAGGTGTGTTGCCGCCGAAGGTCACGATGCCTGGGTTTGCGCGACTTAGGCGTGTCACTGTTGGAGGTCGCGATGCTTGGGTTGTGGGAACCCAAGTGTCATGCGACCCCGGGCGACAATCGTTGAGGGTCACGCGACCTCCGACGGCGGTTGCCAGAGGTTGCGCCTAGTAGCCGTGGCCGGCTCCACTTAATGATTTCTAAAAAAAAAAAAAAAAAGTCAAAATGTTGACTTGCATTCTTGGAATGCTGAAAGCCCAATGCTGGTGAAATCCAAAGGATGAAGAATTCTTCGATTGATTTGGTGGTGAGTTAGCCGGACTCTAACTCTAATGGCTGAGCCAGGCATGCGATAACTCCCTCCCTTTTGAAGACTTTCTTGCTTGCCTGCCGGCTCAAGCTACGTCTATCTCGAGCTTGAACAACTGCTTTGAATGATCTTGATGCAAGTCGTGCAGGGGATACTTGCGCCAATGCTTTAAGATGTTCGTTCCACCAGCATTCCAAATGCTAGCATTTGGCCAATGGGGTTCTCAAATGCTGAACCAAATGGGTTCGCATTTGGCCAAGGGGCTTTCGGGCTAAAAACCCCTTGGCAAAGCCGAACCAAGCATGCCATTATCTACAAGTTTAGGATAGAATTCCAATTAAAAATTGGATTTAACCTAGTTTATTTCCTAGTTTGAATTTGATAATATCTTACTTTAAATATTTTATTTTTATTAATGATTAATTGCGAATTTTAATAAAAAAATTCAAAAATAGGATGTTCATATCATATAGGATAAGTTGCTAAGTCAAAAATACTTTATTTTATTAGGCCGCATAGGCATAATTTAGAGTTAAACTGATATTGCATTCATTGTATAAAGTTTACTCTTCATTAAAATAGAGATAACCCAAAAGGAGTTGATTAGAATTGTATAGTTACTTAGAAAATCATGGCAAGGCATAGGTTTAGCATACTTGGTGCTTTTAACTCATGGTGTATAATTTTCTTATTTTTTCTAGCAAATCATTTATCTACTGATTTTGATTAAATAAGTATTAATTTAATGATTGCACATTTGCATATTCATCCCTCACATGTTAGTAGATAGGTTTAAAATTAATCCGAGCCGCTTGCTAAAATATTTTTGAAAATAAAAGAGGAAGGGTATAGAAAGGGCATTAAAGTAATCTAAAGTAATCAAGTCATCGAATTCTTTTAATCTAATCTAGAGTAATCAAGTCCCCGAATTTCTTTAATCTATTGTTCGTTAAAGTATTTTCTCACACTTTGCTTGGGTTTATAATCACCCACCAAGAAGTGATTAGTGGTGACTCCGAAATAAATTATTTTTTATATTAAGAATTTGAACTAAAAGTTTGGAATTGGTAAGGACTTGGGAGAATTCAAGTTTGGTGTAAGTTTAGTAATCCATTAATCTACCTTTAGGTGGTTTGCCTTTTGGGAAGGTTGCCATAACATTTAGCAAGGTCTTTGACTCATATCATCTATAGACATACTTGTTTTTACTATTAAAATGGGTAGGGATAGGTGATGAACGTAGATGACCCTTTTATGAGCCTTTGTAATAGATCAATTCATAGAGTGTGGAGCTTAAGGCTGTGTTTAACAGTTGGAATAAAATCCAAAATATGATAAAATTTATCATATCTTGTGTTTGATACTCACTCAAAATAGGATAAAGTCAGACATAAGGGGATATAAGCTAGATAATATTATCTCATGGGAGAGTTGGAATAATTTTGGATAGGATTTTTAATTCCATAATAGAGAAGTCATTTCTCTCGAATAATAACTTCTTCAATTAACAAAATTAAAATTAATTTAGTTTTCTTGATTTAATATTAGTTTTATTTATATAATTGAATTTAATTCTATCTTATAATATAAATTCAATATATATATTTATTACCTATTTTAGGTATATTAGTACATTTTACTATTTATTAAAATTTTATTAGAGAATGATGGAAGGGGAAGGAAAAATAAAAAAGAAATAAATTAAAAAAAGAGAGGAATATAAAATAAAAATAAAGTAGGCAAGAGTATTGTGAGAAACTTTTATTTGTAAAATTTTTGATTTATTTATATTGATATATCATTTATAACAAACAATATATATAACATGATGCGAATATATCCGACTTTATTACTCAAATTATCACATAATGGATAAGATATAATAAAATCCCTAAATGCTATATAAAATCCTATTTTGTTTAAAAATCTAAATGACCAAACGTAAGATACGTTACCAATGGAGATGCTAGTCATTAGGTTGTATCTCCATAGAGATATGTCATACAGCACGAGCCATTTATAGACCATGTAACCCATTTATCGCTAAGTCAACCTCTTTGCTAATGATTGCATATACATCTTGATGACATTGGTAATATTATTAGTTTTAAAAAACTATGAGAAATTTATAAGTGAATTTTCACGTCGCATATATATTACTTTATTTAGGTAATAGTTTCGGGAATTTCAAACTCAATTTGACATTTGTCCTCCGTGAGATTTAAACTTTAAAAAGAAAAGAATGGAAACTTTATCCTGACATGGTCAAACTACTTTTTTATTTAAATCCTGACATGGTCAAACCGTTTGAGAAAATATCATTTGGGCTAATGGCCCTCCCTTCTGGATGGTATAGGCATCTCAAGCAACTCCTAAAACGGTGATGACGATAGCGGAGAACACGTCCGATTCGAGTCTCAATGTTAAATCCAACGGCTCCAACCCCTTCCACGTCCCCCCATTTGTTTAATTAATCATTGCACTCCACCGCTATCTTCTCTATTCCGCCTGCCCCCTCCTCCCCCTTTCTCTCTCTCTCTCTCTCTCTGCGCAACTTCCTTCTTTTTCAACGGCTGTCCGGTGCCGCCGCCGCAGACGCCGCCGCGATCCTCCGCCAGCTGGCCAGATCTCCCCTCGCTCCCTCGGCTTTCGTTGATCTGGTATTCTTCGTACTCCACCGCCGCGTCGATGAGATCTTCTCATGTCCTCGCGCCGGCTCCCGATTTGGGATCGGCTTGATGTGCGTGTTCGATCGGCTGGTTCGCTCAAATAGCATGTTTTGGTCGTTTTTTTGGTAAGGTTTTTTGGTCTTGCTGAGATCGAGCGTGTCCAGCGTCGTGAGAACGAGGAATGGCAGTCGCACCGGCGCGGGCTCGAGCCGACTACGACTGCCTCATAAAGCTCCTCCTGATCGGCGATAGCGGTATGCCCTTCCTCGTTCCCCTTTCCCTTTTGGGGCTTTTCCGTCTGCACGCGAAATGGATTGATAGTTCCTATGCCCAGAACCCGATCTCATTGTTCTCTCTCGTTAATATTCTAGCTCATATTTCGAGTTCTCGTGGTTCGAACTAGGCACGTGACTTTGTCTGAATGGTTAGCCGGCATCGTCGTATTTGGAGTTGAAAGAAGGGAGAGTTTGGAGCATTGTTACAATGCTATCACAGGGGACAACGGATATGAGAAAGTAATCTCATGTAATTATTGTTTACGATCTCTCTTCTCTTGTTTTGGGACAGGGAACCAAACCCCTGCTAATTTTGGGGATTTTGACTGAAATGCTGAGGAAATTAGTGGTGGTGTGAGCTCAAGTTATTTTTTTGATGGAACAAAGACTAATAGGGCTTGGTACCTTAGACTAATAGGGAGGCTTTGTAGATTGTTGTATGTTCTCTTGGTGGATTAGAGACGATTGGATTGTTGTCCTGAGACTACTTTGGTTATCCATACTGCTTGTTTTGCTAGTATGTTGAGCGAAAAGTTCTCATTAGTGGTATTGACTTTACATTTGTTAAAGACTGACATGTTAAGCTACCAAATAAAGAATAATTACGATGTCTAATATAATGTCTTATTTCGTCATTGCTTTGAAGATTAAAACTTTCCTTCCTAAATATGGTTAATTAGTTGTGATAGGCACTTTGTTAATGTAATCTTATTAATATTATACATATTTTCAAGGTGGGTAGAAAGTTTTTAAGGACTTGAATGTGGGAAAAAGTATTTTATGTAATTTACTCATATGATGTTGTACGCGGACGTGACATCACCAACTAGCAAAGTGCTACTATGCTGTCCTTTATAGAAAAACAACATTTATTACTGTCCCATGTGAAAAAGAATGACGTACAAACATTTGATTGATTATCCATGTGGTTTGTTATCACCTTTATACAAATTCAAACTGTTTTTTCGAAATTTCGTGGTCTATGACTTAACACTTCAATTACTTGTCAAGTAATTCTTAAATGGACTAGCAGCGATCATCTCATATCTCCTTCTCTTCTGGCATTATTTATGGCAGGTGTTGGTAAGAGTTGCCTCCTCTTGCGCTTTTCAGATGGTTCCTTTACTACCAGCTTCATAACAACTATTGGGTGGGTCTATCTGAAAAAAAAATTGTCTCAGTTCTGATGTTGACAAGCTCAACTAATCGTAGTAGCTTGTCTTTTTAATTTGCAGGATTGACTTCAAGATCAGGACCATAGAGCTAGATGGAAAACGAATTAAATTGCAAATTTGGGATACTGCTGGACAGGAAAGGTTCCGAACAATTACGACTGGTCAGTGTCTGGCTTCAAATACAGTTGGGCCATGAGGTGGCGACTATTTTACTCATAATCTGGATCACTGTTTGTTTACCTAATAAAGTAAATGTTTGGCCGGCAAAAGGAAAACATAATAATATGAACATGGAATAGTTCCTTCACCAATTAGTTTTCCAATTGCTGTTTGTGAAAGTTTTAAAGTAATAACAGGATTTTTTTTTCTATTTGATTTTGAGAGTACATACATGGTGTTTTCTCCTTGGCATTTCTCTTCATGTGATAACATAGTAGTTGGTTATGATTTGAAATGCTTTCAAGGGTTGCTTTCTGAGTATTGAAGAGTGAGTTGATAAAATCTTAGCTTCTACCAGAGAACTTAAAATGCAGGAGTCCAGCTTATGCCTTGTTAACATAATTAGGTCCTTACTAATTGTGCTATGATAAAAAAATATTTTGTGTTACAGATTCTTTCTTTACAGCTGTCCATTTCTGCCAAACCAAGTGATTGAAAAAGTTGGCATTGGTTAACTGGATTATCTTTGTATTGCAGCCTACTACCGCGGGGCCATGGGTATACTCCTTGTGTATGATGTGACTGACGAATCATCTTTCAACAGTAATTGGTTCTCCCTCATCAGTTAGCTCTTGCATAGTTATTTCTTTCTCCTTCATGTTTGAAAATTAGGTTAACATAATTGTTTCAATTTTGAGTACTGTCCTCTTCTGATCCAGGATTTATTTGTCTTTTTGCATACCCTATTCCTTTTGGTTGATTCAGATTATTTGTTCCTTCAGATATCAGAAATTGGATCCGTAACATTGAACAGCATGCTTCTGATAATGTGAACAAGATACTTGTGGGTAACAAGGCTGATATGGATGAGAGCAAAAGGGTATGTCATATCCCTACATCATGTATGCCTCCATGTTGTTATACATTCAGCTGCTGGTCATTCTTGTTGATATTTGTTATTTACTTGATGGGTCCTTCTCCCTTTTTCAGGCTGTTCCTACCTCAAAGGGCCAAGCACTGGCCGATGAATACGGTATCAGGTTCTTTGAGACTGTAAGTACAGTTGGCTTTCTCTTGTTGAAATTTCTTACTGTATTTTTGTAAATCCCTGCCTGTGCTGAGTATGTGTTCAATTTCAGAGTGCCAAGACGAACTTGAATGTAGAGGAGGTTTTCTTTTCAATAGCAAGAGATATCAAGCAAAGGCTTGCAGATAACGACACAAAATCTGAGGTACGTTTTTTCTATATTGTGTTAAAGCTTGAGATTTTCAGTGCTTATCAAGCTATTTTGCTCATTAAAATAGATTGTGCCAGGGACCACAGTCATAACTTGTCTTAGGGAACATCTCATTGTTTGTGCACTTTGTAAATAAGTAGTACTGCATACTTAGTAAAGAGCTGACCAGGGTAAACCTGTAATGCTGAGAAGTACTATCACGGCTTCCACAGATGTCTCTTGCGTCGTGAATAGATTTAGGCATTAATCTCCGGTACATGGTCTTTATATTGTGTTTTATTAAACGAGCCACCTCCATCACCATTGATATATGTGTTCTTTTTTTTTTAAAGAACCATCCATCCATCCAAATCAAAGGCGATAGTCTTGTCTTAAAAAATGTGACACAGCAGGTACCATACAGAAGACCTAGATTTGAAGGCCAAATTTAGCTTTGTGTGCAAAACTAGGGGTGAGCATTGGTCTAGGGTATCACTATGTGGGTTGGTCCCCGGTCTTGGGAGTTTTGGACCAACCCTAACTATTAAATATATATTTATGTATAATATATTTTAGATATATTATATATTATATGTGCAATATGTTATTTATAATATATATTTTTATCTATTGTAAAGAGCAAATCCTTACTCAAACGATGGCTTCCTTCTCTAGTACAATTGTTTTCTTCTTTCTTCTTTTTCTTCTTAGTCTTCAATTTGCCAAGTAAAATCAAAAGAAATAATTCTGCTCGCAAGCAACCTTGCCCTGCTCACCTCTAGCCGCTTATTGCTTGATTTTGATCCTCACCTTGCTCATTGCTCGATGCTTCCGCCTGCTTACCTCTCTTCATTGACCTTGCTCGTCATCGAGTAAATTAGAATGAAACAAAGCCCTAATTAGAAAACCTATTTGCTCGTGAGCAACGCTCGTCTCATGGCTCTATAAGGATTCTTAATTGTTTTTATGATTTCTTGCATTTAATAAATATGAAATTTTTATTATTGCCCTATCCTAAATTTGTTAAATTTATATTGGTATTTTTAATTTGGTTGCTCAATGCTCAATTATTGATGGATATGTAATTTGAAATAATAGGTTTTCATTTTCAATTAATACTAAAAATAAAACTAAAAAATTATCGGTTGGTCCCGGGTTGACCCTGAAACCGGACCGAACTCATTGGGTTGGTTTGGTCCTCGGTCCCAAGCTCAATAGGGTTGGTCCTCGGTCCCAAAAATTGAGGATTAACATTATACGGGTTGGTCCCAGGGTTAGGGGTGGACCGGCCCAACCCGGACCATGCTCACCTCTTGCAAAACTGTTATCTTCTGGTAGGTTTTTCAGTCCCTATACATCATGTGCTAACAAACTCCATTTTGTCAACAAGATAAGGCGCAAGTGCTATTTAAATTTTTGTTGGATATTATGTGCGCGTGAGTGTGCATGCTTTGTTGGGCTGGATGGGCATTTTAGGTTGGCACTTGAAGTTTCTTGGAAATTCTCCTCTGAGAGTACCATAGAAGTGGGAAAAAGAATCTAACTTCTTTTTGCAGATATCAATTATCTGTTCCTGATTCTTGACCTCTTTGCTGTTTGGTCAAACTGTTGCAGCCTCAAGCAGCAATTAGGATCAATCAACCAGATCAGGCATCAGGGTCTGCTCAAGCACCACAGAGATCTGCTTGCTGCGGTTCTTAAGCAAGTTTTGCTCAAGTCACTGCAGTGGTGGGGAAAATTGATTTTGTTATATATCCGGTTGCTCCCATTGTTTTCGCCATACTACATCACTAAATGCTACTTTTTGTGTGGATGGTTGATCTGTCGACATCCAATAGATGAATGAATGCTTGGGCAACTGTAATATGAGGGACTAATTATGTGCAGATCCCTGCTGAGATTTTATCTCATTAAGTTTGACGTCACATTATCAACTCTAGTGTATTTTTCCTTGGAAGAGGTTGCTATGATGTTCTGGTAATTTTTTAAGCAACAAATTAGTCTCATTTCCCCCCTTCTTTTTGGGTCGAATCAATTGTCCTTCAAAGAGAAGCTTTTAAAAGATGCTGAAATTCCTTTTGAGGCGTTAATGCTCGTATCTATTTAGCTTTGTGATGACTGTTTCACGGAGTTCCTTTTTTCTTTTGTATGCTCTATCGTCCATTTTTTTGCTTCCTTAAGCAGCATTTGCTAATTAATGAGAAGTGTGCTACTGGCTTAAAGGTAGATAAATTAGATATGATATATTTGGTGGAAAGAAAAGAGTGGTAGCTCCATTCTACTTGGTAAAGAGTGTTAGGATTCTGTGGAGTACTGTTCATGTGATTGGTGTTGATTATTGTGTTTGGTATTATCGGATTGAAATTCCTTTTCTTCCTTGACATTCCAAGATATCAAGCAGCACCTCTTTACTGTGAAGGTTGGAAAAGCACTTCCATACAGTTTCGGTTTGATGCAAGATGAAACTCTTCACGGCAGTTCCTTCCAATCGTACACTTGGGCTCTTAGTTAGTGCTCTATGCGGGACGAATGGCCTGAGTTTTCTCTTGGTCATCACTTGTGCTTCTCCTACGTGTTGAAGGAAAAGTAATAATTAGTGATACAAATTCAATCCTAAACTTTTTAATTAAATCAATTTAGTCATAAACATTTTTATATTAATATTAATCGAATCTATTTTGTCAATTTGAATTGGAAATTGTTGATGTAGACATCTATTGTCTTATGGGGTAAAGTTGGTACCAATGTGGATATTTTATTTATTTTTTATTAAATTTTAAAATTTTCTTTTCATTTTTATCTCCTTTCCTTTGGTATTTTTTTTTTTCCTTCCTCCTTTTTTGTCTTTGTGAGTCGCTAGCCTTTATGATGGTTGCCAAGGGTGAGGCTTGGGCACCCCTCGTGGATCTAGGGAGTGGAGGCCTTGTCTATGGCCAATGAGGGTGTCTTGGCCTTAGCTCTCATTAGCGGTCGACGACCTCCGCTAACCATCATGGAGGCTGGTGATTGGTAGAAGGAGTTAAGGAAAAAGAAAAAAGAAAAAAAGAAGAATAAATAATTAATAATAATTTTGAAAAATATTTCAAAAATATGTTAAATTTCAATAGCATTTTTGGTCATGCCATGTATGACGATCAATCGACGTCCAAATCAACAATTTTTGGCATAAATTAATTGAGTTGACTCAATTGGTACCAATGTAAAAGTATTATAATTAAATTGATTTAATTGAAATGTTTAGAGTTGATTTAGTACAAATATAATATGTTTAAGACTTTTTTTGTATTTATTCCATGTGTCAAGTGAAGATGCTAGATCAACCATAAATAAAATGCTCAGTCATTTGTCTATGAGCTTATCTTAGTCGGCCGAGTTGATATGGACTTAAAACGTATTACGCATTCCATTGTCAATCTTTGATTTGAATTTAGATTGGTCGCCTTTGAATTTCGAACCGACCTACTGTCTAGTTAGTCAGCAAAGATTAAGGAGAACCCAGCATCCTTTTTGTTTGTTATCTGTAACTCGTTGGTTGCTTTGCCATCACCTCTGATTATGAAGAGCTCTCCGCTTGTTCATCGAACTCTCCCTCGCTTACCATACGAGGTGAGAGCGATGCATCGCCACCTCGAGTCCCTGTCGTAAGGCTCCGTGTGCACGGGGAAGTCGACCAAGTGCTTTCTAGTGAAATGGTCTATCTACTGTTGGGATGGACACGGGCCAGCACAACGCACGCCCGCGCCCACGGAGACTAGGGCCGCGACGCACGACACACATGGGGCCAGAGAAACGTGGACAAGCAGGGCGTGCGTGAGGGGAGAATGGGGACACGCGTCCAGCCTTGTAACGGCCTGTCGAGAGGGAGGAAAAGGGAGCGCGAAAATGGGGTCGTCGCCATCACCACTAGAAGCTCCTTCACTGGCTCTCGTCTTCGCCCCTTCCACGTGCGGAATCGGCCATTAAGTACATCCAGCGGCACCCGACCAACCAGGTAAGCCTCGGTCGAATCCCCTTTCGTTTGTCCCTGTTTTGGCCGAACCGAACGCCGGGATTCGTTGTTCCGGTTCACACGGGTTTCGGGCTCGGTCACTTTATGTTTGGTCTTGATGGCTGATCTTTGTGAATCCCGGGTGCGAGACCGAGCTGTGGATGAATTCGTATAAACCCCTAGCTGATGCACCCCAGGTGTTCGACGTAATGCCGGAATTAGATCCGTATGGGTATTTGTCGATTCTCAGCTTGTTTCGACCTTTGCTAGTCATTGACCAATCTTCTACTTTGTATCCATCCTAGTTATGGAACTCTGCTTAGAAACCGAAGCTTGTGGCTGTTTTGCCTACTGCTGGCGGCCATGGTGGTGGTCGTTGGAGGTGAAAGCGTTTTCGGGGATGCGTTAAATTTGTGGTTGGTGGTGGTCGGTTGATGTCAGGTGGATGCACGTCGGCAGATGATGCCCAGTAGTGGTGGCGCCAGACTAGTGTGCCGGAAAGGCTTTCTGGGCGTCCCTGTTGTGCGCGTTGAAGGAGGTCGGGTAGGGCCGGACTGACCGACGCTGGAGGCTGGTAGGGCCAGGCTAGGGTTGCCGAGTGTTGGCCGGCTGGGCCTGGCGAAGGGCTGGCCCCGCTGGGCCTGTCGCTTGTAGGGTGGGCTTAGTTTTTTTACGGGATTTAAATGTGGGCTGGACGAATTAGGCCCTTGGCTTGGGCTGGTCAAATAGATATTGGGCTCCTTAGTTTTTAGTGGGGCTTAGTCCGTCTAGGGCCTGGGGTTTGGGCCACCTGAAATAAGAGGATGGGCTGGATTGATAGTTAATTCGGGTTTAGGGCAACCGCTAGGCCAACCACGACCTAGTCCGGCTCGGTGGACCCGGGTCGGCCCTTTCCGGACCCGGGACCATTTATAATATTAAAATATATATTGTTTCGAAAATTTTAAAAATACGAAAATTATTATTTTTTAAAAGGTTAATTAAAAATTAAAATTCCAAAAATTAAAAATTTTAGATATTAGTTAGGAAGAGGTCACTTCTTGTCTTTTTAGTGTAATTAGCACTCTTGCTTGTTGGCTCGATGGTTGTTTTGCATGTTTATTTAATTTTGCTTGTGATTGATTAGAGGCACATTAGAATCACGATGCATGTTTCTAGGCAAGTAGTCTATAATGATAATTAGGACTTAATTAAGGTTGATGATCTTAGCCTAATGTTATGCGAGCGCAAATGGGGGTTAATGATCATTAACTGTAGTTGATGATCCGTAGTTGATGAGAATGGTGGTTTGGGAAATCCACAAACGCATGTTTGACTTCAAAGCTGATCCAAAGGCAAACTGAATGCCGACTTAGTGTTAATGTTACTAATTGTTTGATTTGTTTGGATGCATTGAATGAGTGAATGATAAATACCGATAGCCACAAGGAGGTGGCAATTGAAGGCGACACCCAAGGTGATGGTGGTCAGTGGAGCCAATGGTGTTAGGGCAATTTCCATTCTGGCTTTAATATTTTGTACTAGTGTAGTTTTTTTTTTTGGGGTCATATACTAGTGTAGCTTAGATTAGCTATAATTAGGTTAGTTTATACATTTTTAGGCTAATTAGCATAAGTTTGCTTTATAAAATCCATTTAGACTTAGCCTCACGTTTCCATCAAAGGATTAGTATAGCCTAACTTAGGTTCCATATTAATCAATTTATCATCTTTGAGCTTGCCTTAGCATAGCTCCATTCTTGAGATTAGCCTTTGGTGTCAAGCTCGTGGAGGTTCTTGTCTCGGGGTTTATAACATGGTCACGTGTGTTCTTTGCATGACTCATATTGGGTTTTTGTTTTACATGTTGTCGCCTAGTTCCTTTTAATATTTGGTTGTTTGCCCATCTTATATTCTTTCAATAAATTGGATATTTACCGCTTTCCTAGAATATATTAGGATTAGTTTAGACTTTGATGAAGATAACCCCACAAAAATTATAGCATGGACACATAGCTACTTCAAAAATCTTAGGATCTTAATCGACATAATCAAGAATGTGTGACCACTTAGATTAAACAGCCTTTCGAGTTAGATACACTGAAAATGCGCTAATAAAAACATTAGTGTAACCAAGTCTCTATGCTTAAAGTCTCTGGTTGCACATGCATCGCGGGACAACACTCCTACATCTTGATTAGGGTTTCTAGCCAACCCTCACTAATGGCTAGTGGTGACTCTTTACATATAATTTTGATAAGGTTAATCTAAATTTAAAGTTGCAAATCTCATGTCACGCTAAGCATGGTTTTAGGAGAGACTACATTTATGATTGTGGTTCGTTTGTAGTGTTATCGAGTGAGGGCCCATCCAAGACCTGCCTGTATGTATTATTTGAATCATCTCACAAATAAATATCTCTAAACCTACTCTCTAAGGGTGGCCCCTCAAGAATAGGTTGTGACAGTTTCATCATGGCAATCTTCTCTGTTAGTGTAGATTTGTGAACACATGACTCAACGGCACCTATCATATAAGGATTTTGGTAGTAGTTACTGATGGGCCTTATTAGCAAGCACAGTGCTAGGAATTATTATCTTCTGGTTATTGTATCACTGCAAAACGATACAATTATTAAGATGTTCATCTCTTTTACCACCATCTAAAACACAATGCACGATGGTTTAGAAAAATATATTTTGAACATTTGTTGAAAGCATAGAGCTCTGTTTGCTTATGTGCCTGATGCATGCATGGGCGAATGATTTCGGAATGGGGAAATTTTTTGGTTAAGTATATTGAAAGGATGGATGTTGAAGGATGAAATGCTGAATAAAAGATAGAAACAATCATCACCAAGGTATAAAGGATGCACCACCAATTGAGGATGAGGATTGGGATTGATGAAGCTCACCACCAAGGCTTAAAAGACAAATCACCCGCCAATGATAAAGGACTTAAGGATAGGAGTAGCTCATCATTAGGACCTAAAGGAAAATCCACCAGCTGAAGATAAATGGCTTCTTGGCTCACCACCGAGGAGTTATATACTCTCCAAGGATAAAGAGACCAAAATAAGAGTTATCCACTCTCCAAAAGATATTCACTCTCACTAAGGAAATATCATGTATATTCATTCATCAAAATTGAGAGGCTTCATCTATTTATAGAAGGACTACGATTTAGGAAATAGAAAAAGCAATAAATTAACATAGAACCTAGCCTAACATTAAAGACCTAGGAACTTAGAATTTTGACTCTTGAAACTTAAACATTAATGACTCTAAGGAACTTAGAGATGTAATTAATAACCTGGGAACTTGTATTATTGACTCTTCAACCTTGTGCCTTATCTTCAAAATTCGTGCTCCCTCTTTGACCAGAAAATGATCAAAACAACTTCAAATAACAAAGGAAATTGTTCAGAATAGCCTCCCATTGGTAGGTTGTTAATAAACTTCAAAATCAACTACAAATGTGGCATCTCGAGAATTTTGGTACTATTCATTTTTCAATAATTCTCTAATTGTTGATATCGATAACTTCGGCAGGGAATGGTTTGGTATTTTTTATTCGGAAACTTAAGTCTTGATCCATTGAAGCACATTATGCCCAAATTCTATCTTGGCTTGGGTCACCATCGATAGTGTCGATGTCGAATTCGTCAATAGAGCTAAGTTAGATACTCCCACATCAGTACCTGGACCCCATTGACTTCACAACGATCTTTTAACATCAAATAGATGCATCACAGATAAAAAATAATCACTTCAAATGTCAACTTACAAGAGTTTCCAAATATGAAACCACAAGTAGCAATTTGGAGTTTATGAGAAGTAGAAATGTTTTCATGGCAAGTGCTAACATAAGGAGTCATATAACGACTATGAGGATACCGACTAGAATGTTCACCATCCAATGGAGTCTCTTCATTCTTTGAAAGCATCAATTTGTATTACATCAAAATACAAATTTAAGCTCAATTAATGAACACACTGCAATTATAGAACTTCAACATAAGTAGATGGATATTTGTAACTGCTTTATCGAGGTAACTTCAATTTGAGAAGATTGCATAAGCCCAGTGTAATCAATTGGTTTCATTATGTCCATATTTTTAAAGATGCACCAACTAGTTTTTTGCTATTTAAGTAATAGAAAGCGATATCATTTTGCACCTAAATTAAAATTAGCATGTACTTTGACTTGACTTTGAAAATATTCATTTAGTAAAAAGTTTTCTTTCACAATCATTCCCCGTTCCTAGCATGAAGAGTGGGATCTATTATGTTAACATCCATTAAACTTTCTAAACTTTGGTTTGACAAGTTAGATCAACATCATTTGACTTCCACCCACCTTTCAACAAAGTGCTAAAAGAGTCAGGACGACAATATTAGATACTTTCTATGATCTCTTACTACCCAAATTTTTTAAGGATGATTTGCTAATTTTTTTCATATGCTCCTTCAAATAAACTCATTGTCTTAGTGGTTCATTTTGTATGTCATCCAAACTACTATTCTTAACCTGTTCAAATTTTCCACGTCCATGAATATTATCATTGGTGTAGGGTAATGATGAACTTTCTTGTTTTCACTCTAGTTGCATTTAAGATAGTAAAATAAATCAAATCGGACATAACTCTATAACAAAATAAAGACTTATTAAGAATTGTTGTATTATAATATGGACACATGAGATTCACTATAACAACCATTTTCTATTTCACGGGGTCATTGGAATCATAGTTCTTCTTTACCAATATATTGATTCTCACAACTGGTGACCCCATAAAACAGAAAACAGTTGTCATGGAAAATCTTATATGTTTCCGTACTATAGTAAAACAATTCTTGGCAAGCCTTTCTTTTGTTACGAAATAGTGTCCAAGTTGGTATATATTATCTATCTTAATTGTAGTTGCAGTGAAAATAAAAGGACCATTAGTACCCTGCACCAAAGATAATATTCATGGGTGTAAAGATTTGAAAATGCTAGGAATAATAGTTTGGTTAACGCATATAGGATAAACCACTAGGACAATAAGTCTATTTGAAAGAGCGTTGGAGAGAAAGAAAAGTATCGAATAATCCTTAAAATATTGTCATCTTTTTTCTTTTAGCACTTCATTTAAACATTGGTAGAGGTCAAATGAGGTCATGTATAAGAAAGAATGAATCAATCTCAATTTAATTTTGAGGTAAGTCATGCGATGCTGATACGTAATTAGACGATAGTTGATTAATTAGACGATAGTTGATTGTGACCACATACATGGACCTTGACAACCAACTAGCTTAAAAATACACAATGTATCACAATCAGGATCTCTCAACCATTGTAACTATAACTAGGATTGCATTAGATGGTCATTTAAGGTTCAAAATCAAGCAATTTGTTCAATGTCTTACGAAAGCTATTGAGCAAAACAACTTTTATTAGATTGGATATGACCCTAGAAGATGCTAATTATTGCAGATTTTATAGATGTTGATTTAATTTGTTGAACCTAAGTTCAACAGATTAATCTCAATAAAGTTTAGTGGATGTAATGTAGGTTAATGCCTTTAGAGAACGAATAAGACCAACTTCAAACCTAGATGAGACTAAGATAGCTATGAACAAACTCCATCGGATAGTGAACATTCTAGTTGGTATCTTCATAGCCTTTATAAGACTTGTTATGTTAGGAATTTTTCTGCTTCTCATAAACTTTATTCGTGCGATCCCATTGTCCGATTAGCCCTCGTGAACTAGGAAATTTTCCTTATTTTACCACATGTGTATAATTGTCAATTCGATCGCACGAAAGCTAGGTGAAATTAGGAAAATTTCCACAAACTAGACAATAAAATATGAGAAAATTGTATTAATCAGGATTCTCACCTAGCTTTCGATGCCACATGAATAAAGTTTCCAAATCGGGGCTCGTCGGACAACGGGATGGGCAAGTTGTGGTGGTGCTTGACTTAGGTAGTGATGATTATTGATCCCATGACTAGATGTCCTGCAATGGAAATATTGGTTATGATACTAAAGAGCAAAGCTTGCTGGACGACGATGAGGTGTGGTGGCGTGAGGAGTTGCTGCAACGTCTTCAAGGAAGAGACACCGAATAGTCTCGAATTGGTCACCTGGCTGACCCTTCGACCTCTTTGACAGAATCTGAGGTTTTTCTTTGATTATCAAACTTTGACTCCCTCTAAAGAAAAACCAGCATTGCTGGAATTTATCGCTACGAGGGTGTTGCAATAGCACGGCGGCTTTGTGCAACACGTGGCTGCTTTGTTGTTGATGCGGGGAGTCGTGGTGTAGGGACCTCTTGGCCACGGTTCAACAGGTTGTCATCGGTACAACAGGGACCGTCGCGGGTAAGAGACAACAGCAACGTCGTCCCGCGTTGATGCGGGAGATAGCGGCGCGGACTGGAAGCAAACGTGTCTAGCTCGGGCCAGGCATGGGAAGAAGCTGGGCGAGGATCAACAGGCAGTATCTCGTCACGGCCAAGGCTTGGCGGTGACAATCAGGGCGTCAGCACAGCGGAGCAGCAAGCGTGGTCGTCATCAACCCGGTTGGTGGATCACAAACAGCGAGGACTCGGGCTTGTGGTGGTGGCGCAAGTAGTGGATCGGCAACAAGACTCAGCGACGTGTCGTGGAGATGGAGGAGCACGGTCGCGGTCGTCCAGGGACGCAGACGACCCACTCCCCCCCCCCCCTTCTTTTCTCTCTTCCATGCAATGGCTCTCCCTCTCTCTATTCTCTTTTTCCTCTATTTCATGCGGCCGTCTCTCTACCCTCTGGCCTTTTTCTCTCCAAGTTCGATGCTCTGTATATATAATATGTCAACTCCAAGTCGGTGGATACGTGCTGAATATTCTTAATTGATTTTATTTCTTCAAACTAAATATCAGCTCAAGTTCGTTGATTTCTTTCCTTTCTTGCTGTGAATGAAGCCATGAGAATATCCCACAATATTTCTTTCTTTGCTGCTGAGCTGGTGCTGTGAGCAACACATGATTTTTCTTTATTTTAGCACCCATGGATAGAATCTCTTATTCCTCAACTGCTTGATTGAAAATCCCTCGGGTATTAAAGCCATGTGATCCTCTTGCTGACCAAATCCCCCTTTCCATTCTCCAGCACATTGAAATATATTCGGCCAAAATCTTGCTCAGTGCACCCTTGAGCAAATTTCAATCTCTCAATTTGGCAAATATCTTGATGAATTTCATGCCATGAGAATTAAATGGGCTAGATCAAATTTTCATCACCATGAACCTAGTCCAACTCATTAAATTAAAGCCCAAAATCATCAATTCAAATCCATCCGTCACTAGTCCGATACAAATGCAATAATAATAATTGCTTCTAAAACTATATGTTATGCAATTTAATTATAATATTTTTGTTTAGGGGTTAAAATTAATCCATAAATTTTTGTACATTAAATTACTAAAGATCAATCAAAATTTAGGCGTCAACAGCTATCTCTACTCGTCACATGTGAATTTCCACTTTCATGACGTGAAGACATGAATGATATCTCTTTTGATGGAACTTCATTATCTGATATTGGAGCATAGATGGTTGATTATTGGAGGATTTGGAGTTTAAAAAGAAAATCTCCACCATAGGGTTGCTAGAGGACGCCGTTGAAGCTCGGTTTTCAAATCGCTTTTCTTAAATAAATAAAAAAAGCCAAAAAAATTCTCTGTTTCTCTGTCATTATCTCGATTGTGAATGAAAAAAAAGACCGCTCCCCTTTCTTCTTTCGCTTATTCGAATATGGAGTCTGCCAAAATCGAACAAAGAAAATTATAATATAGCGTATGTTACCGGTTATACTATTTGGACTTGTATAAACGTTCCGGTAGAGATTTTGAATAGGATGGTGAATGGGGATGTTAGGTTTTTAATAAGTGAACTTGATCTTTAAGGAGAAGATGTAATCGTTGGGGAGGGGGATAATGAAAAATTTAATTGAAAATGAATAGATTTGGTTGAGCTATGTGAGGGATTACGTGGGACCAAAAGAAGATAAAAATTGTGGGAATCAAAGCTTGATTTGGTTGAGATTTGAGATGAAAAGTAGAATTTAAAAATAGGGCAATGGAGATAATAATTCACTTTTTTGGGCTATTGGCATCCAAATATCTTGACAAGCCCATGGCATTAACACTATCCTCCTCTATAGCCTTGAAATTTTGGGAAGGTTGGCATCTTCTTTGATGATAAGCTCTTATGGACCATGGCAGTCGACAATGTAAAGACGCTACTCACCCTCGTTGTCACCTTCCTCTTTGACATGGTTGAACGAAGGTGGTTGCTGATGAGCAGCATTGGTGGGATTATTGTCTCACTCATTCCCAACTCATTTCCCATTGTGAGTGCCTAACTATTATTGCCTGGAGCAACCTAAGCATGTCAACCAAAGGATAAGAAACGCATATGCATGGCCTCGTTTTTCATGTACGTGGACTCCCACTTACCTAGTGACGTTCATACTATCTATGGGGTCAATTTTCTTAACCCCACTTGTCGTTGCGGTCCTTGACATGCTAAAATCTCCTTGTGGCTTAGCATGCGAGGATTGGCCGATACAAGGCTCATCCTTGCAAGGATCCCCACTCTTAGTGGAGGCCACACTTTGGTTTGTTCGACCTCAAGAAGTCTATTGACATCCCTAAAGATTGCAACAATGATGCAGAAAAAACTGCAAAGAGCGTGGGGCGGGATCTCCTTCACCTGATCTTGTCTATATGCCATGTACTATTATGCACAATTGGGATCCAAATATCTCGACAACCCTATGGTATTGACACCATCCCCCTCTATAACCCTTGAATTTTCAAATAGTTTGGCATCACATTCTCTAATGACAAGCTCTTAGTGACCATGGCAATTGTCTTTGTAAATAAGCTATTCGTCCTCGTTGCCTCTTTCCTCTTGATAAGGGCGGATGATGGTGGCTACTGCTCAGCAGCATTGGCGGATGATTGTCTCACTCATCTCCCTTGGTATGTGCTTATGTATTATTGACCAAAGCAACTTGAAGCATGTCGACCAAAGCAGCCTGAAACACATGAATCACCGCATTGTTTATCAACATGGCCTGGGTGGCATGTCATGCTATCCATGAGAACAATATTCTTGACCTTGCTTGTTCTTGAAGTCCTCATTATGCCGGAATTCTCCCGGTGACTCATAATTTAGGGATGCTTGGTTGATACAAGACTCATCCTTGCTAGGATCTCCAACTCTAGTGAGTGTTATGTCATGCTATCCCTTGAAGCAATATCCTTGACCCTGCTTGTCGCTGCGGTTTTCACCATGCTGAAATCCCCTTGGTGGTTCATCATGTAAGGACACTTGGCCCCTGCAAGGCTTGTCCTTGCTAGGATCGTCAACTATAAGTAGGAGGTCGCACTTTGGTATGCTAACATCAAGAAGCCTATCGACATCTTACAAGATTGCAATGACGATGTTGTTAATGTATGAAACACTGCAAAAGGTGTGTGATGGGATCACCTTCACTTGACGTCATTTGTTTGCCATGTACTCTTCTTTGCTATTAGGATTGAAATCTCTCGACATGCATATGCCTTTGACATTATTATCCTCTACACCGCCAAATTTTCGAGAAGGTTAGCTCTTATGAACCATGGTGTTCGACTTTATAAAGGTGCTATTCATCCTCATTGTCATCTCCTCCCTTGTAAAGGTCAGACGATGATGGTTGCTTCTATGTAGCATTGGCAGATGATTATCTCACTCATCTCCCTTAGTATGTGCCTAAAAATCATCAACCAAAGTAACTTGAAGCATATCAACCAAAGTGACACTAAACGCATATCCATTGCCTCGTCATCCATCTACGTGGCCTCCTCCTTAACAGGTGGCATGTCATGCTATATGCGAGAGCAATATCCTTGACCTTGCTTGTCGTTGTGGTCTTCGCCATGTTGGGAGCCCCTTGGTTGCTTACCATGCATGGACGCTTAGCCGATGCAAGGCTCATCCTTGCGAGGATCTCTGACTTAGAGCTAGAATCTACACTTTGGTATGAGGACATCAAGAAACCTATCAACATCCTAGCATATTGCAACGGCGATGTTGTCAATGTGCAAAACACCGCAAAAGGCATGTCATGGAACCATTTCACCGGATCTTGTCTACTTGCCACATACTATTTTATGCTATTGGGATTGAAATCTCTCAACAGGCTTATAGCATTGACAATATTGTCCTCTAAGCCCTCGAATTTTTGAGAAGGTTAGCATCATCTTCTCCATTGATTGAGTCTTGGCAAAGACTGCCTGAGGGAGCGATGGCCACATGGAAAGACATGAATGCTAAAAAGACAAGCTACAATAATAATAGCTTGTTGCATTGTAGTATCCTAATTCATTTTATCAATTTCGGCCATTATGGATCTTATTGGAGAAAGCAGTGAATTGCTCCTCTTGGTTTTCTTATTAATTTTATAAGAAGATTTAAACTAACCCAATGTCCCTACACCACTTGAACTCTTTTCGACCATGGTAGTCGCCTTTGTAAAGACGCTATTCATCTTCAATGCAACCTTCCCACTTCAAACAGTTGGACAACGGTGTTTGCTGCTGAACAAAATTGGCAAGTTGATTATCTAGCTCATCTCCTTTGGTACGTGGCTAACTATAATCCGCTAAAGCAATTTGAAGCACATCATACTAAGTGACATGAAATGCATATGCATTGCCTTGTTGTTCATCTAAATGGCCTCCTACTTAGTAGGTGACATATCACACAATTGGTGGAGGCAATATCCTTGACCGTGCTTGTTGCTAAGGTCTTCACCATGCTGAAATTCCCTTGTGGCTCATCATGCAAGGACACTTGGTCACCACAAGGCTCGTCCTTCCTAGAAGCTCCAACTCTAAGCTAGAGGTGGCGCTTTGGTATGCTGACATCAAGAAGCCTACTGACATCTCGGAAGATTGCAATGACGATGTTGTCAATGTGTAGAACATCGCAAAACGTGTGACGTCTCAGGTATGCTACTATCTATTGCGGAAGCGCGGAAGTCTAGCGTCAAAGGTAAATATCAGATCATTACAAGCAACTTCCCTTGATCGAGCTATCTTGACCTTATAAAAGGTTAGTATGTATAGACTTTAATGAATGAAGCTATAGTCCATGTACTTCTATTAAAACCGAACCTCCTATCTCGAGGAATGCAACAATAAGCACCTCATCAAATAGAAAGTTCAAGCCGAATAAAAAGAAACAATAAAAGACAGGAACACAATAGGCGCCAGCTCCGTCTTTTTATTAGTCATTCATAAATTCCACTTACAAAGGGAAGTTCTTAGTTTTAGCATGCATCACAACGTCTTCAAGAACACAAAAGAACGTGCGCAAAACAAAATCCTGGAAAAGGCCAAAACAGTGCCTAAACCTCCTCTACCCAAGCTTCCCCACGGGCCTCCCAAAAACCAGCAGCTTCGGCCCTTCTCCACATGAACCATCCCAGCACCTAGCTCCGACCAAACCTCGCAGCTCACCAGTCTAGGGGTCCAACTAGCTTGCCATTTACATTGAAAAACCAAGAAACAAAATGCATAGAAAACCAATCGGGGTGTTTATCATCTATCAAAAGAGTGCAAATATAACAAGTGAAGACTAGGCCGGTCTTCTCATCATAAATGTCATAGAAGGGTTTCCTCGAGGAGAGCAAGCGCCCCATATGTAGCTATAGGCGACACATCCATCTTAGCGATCTGAAAATAGAAATGAGTGAGCAACTTTTCCTAGTAAAGGAAAACAAGTAGGTTTTAAACCATAAAATCCAAGCATCTCGTACAAAAGAACATCATTCGCAACAAGCAAAAACAAGTATATGACAATAATATCAAACATCAAGCGAGTATGCAAGACCGACACTCTTCCATGGCACACATGCAATGTGCAAACAACTCAAGCTAACCAAACATGCAAGTACACTCCACATGCAGTTTGATTCGCACACAAACCATGATTCATACACAAACTCGCACGCCAAATTGAATTAGTTTTAGTGCAATTTCATGACCCCTGGAGATGGTCATCCACCGGTCACTACTGGGTCCGCTTGAGTCACTTTTGATCCCAGACCAGACTTCCATGGAAATATTTTCCACAGGCATGTCATTCCGAGGCATCCCGACATCTCCTTACCGAGCCATCCCATAATGCATAGCAAGGGGCATCTCAACTCCGAGGCATCCCGACATCTCCTTACCAAGCCATCCCATAATGCACAACAAGGGCATCTCAACTCCAAGGTGCCGACATCTCCTTACCAAGCCATCCCATAACACATGGTAGGGGCATCTTAACTCCGAGGCATCCCGACATCATCCCATTGGGCATCCAAGAACACACGACATGGGCATCCCACTCCCTAGGGCATCACTGGTCTCTTTCAACCAATGGACATCTCTTATTAAGGTTCATTCATGCATTTCACACATGCACTCATCCATTTCATTCCATTGCACCCGCATGCAAACACAGCAAACCTCATTCACAAAAACAACATGTGGAACTCCTGTGGCACACATCATTTCCGTATGCGTAGCATTCGCATGAATAAACCTCTTCCATGAGCATGTCGTTATCACAAATGCATGCGAGATGCTTGGGAAATCACATAACAAAATTTCATAAGGTTCCTCACAAATTATTAGTAGCAACAGAAACATTTACTCAAATTCGGAACGGGGCAGTACATGGGCAGACTTGTGCAACCAGAAACATCAAGCTCAAAAACATAGTAATTTACCTTGAAAATTCACAAAAATTTAGTATGTTGTAAAGAAGACATTAATGAACATTTTTCGTGAAGGAACCTAAGTTCATTTCTGCATGTACAAAGAGAAACAATTCGGCAAACATGACCTACAATTGTGCGGGTTTACTTCCAGAATAGTTCATCCTAAAATTTAGCATGTCAGTACTTGTACTTGTTCAATAGCTACGAAATTTTATTAAGTTATACGCAAAGACATGCTCTACCACTTTAATGAAGATCACACAGCCAAATTCTAAGCACAGAAGAACAGAAAAATCACAAAACAATTAAACACGCTCTATTTGATTCCAGGTTAGCTTTCGGTCATGACAAACATTATCCATTTTCACCTTTGTTTCGACTTCAAAAATTCCCCAAAAAATATATGCTAAAGTTCAACCTTCTAAAACAAACTTCATGTAGAGCACTTCCTTTAATTTTGTCTCAATCACTCGGTATAAAATTGACAAAACAGGGGGTAGGGGAAAACGGCGTAGATCATCACAGCAACCGGTTCAGGATTTCCTCTACACGTGCGTTTATCGTCCATTACCATCACATGCATAGCATTTTAGACATCAACGATCCACATAGAACACTTCCACTAGTCCTCTGCCTTCCGGAGAAAGCACCATAGCAACTACGCACACACAAAACAACAACCCGATACTTCAGCTACAGCCAACCAGCATGCACATTTGTTTTCTTTTGGACTATTTCCCTTTTTCTAACCTGCAACTCATCTGCTACAGTACTTAGAGCACTACCAGCAGATTTTTGAAGCTTGAAACCCACCATTTTCCCTTACCTCTTTTCTGCCTAACCTTCCTGAAGCAATGGCTTACGCGTGTCCTTGAAGATCTAAGCTCTAGGATTGCAGGTGAGAAGGGAAAGCACCAAACAAAAGGGAAGAGAGGTGCTGCCGAGGAGGAAGGAAATGAAAACAAGGGGAGAGAGAGACGGTTGAAAAAGAAGGGAGAGAAAGAAGATGAGGGCACTTTGCTTAAGCTAGTTGAAGTTCAGCTTTCCTAGGCAATCTCATGATTGCCTTTTGCATGCAATCCCTAGGTGTGAGACTCAAGGCCAATGATGAAGAAAAGGGGAAGGTTATATCCAACAAGTGCTACAAAAATGAAGCGAGGGAGGGTCGGCTGGTGAAGGGGAAATGGGGGGAAAGAAAAAGAAATGAGCTTTGAGGCCAAATTTAAATTCTAGTCCCCAATTACCAAAACCTCTATGTGGCTCACATATTTTAAATCATCCATTTCAATATCCCAAAATTTAATCATCGCTAAATGGCCATGACTAGGACTAACCTAATCATAATTTGACCTCACAATATAAATTCCTAATTCCAACATGTACACGACCCAATTCTACGACCTTATTTTGACATTGGCCTAAATTCAAGCCTCGAATATACACACCTGGCCCATCAAGCCCACTCGTCCTGCAGACTAACTCACGATCCATTTCCTTCATGCCAAGCCCAAACGGCCCTATCCGTTTCACGGTCCAACCTTACGATCCACCTCCTCCATTCTGACCCAATTTTTGACCCAATTGTTCTAGGTCCAAACCTCCACTTGGCTTATTGAGCCAAGCTCGTGCTTCCCACCAGCCCCATGAGTTTGTTGCCTGGCCCAATGGGCTTGCCATTCAGCCCACTAAATCAATTCTCTGGGCTTACACTCTACCCTTTTTGGTATGGGAAATTGCAGAATATTTGGGGTGTCACAAAAGGCATGTCACGGGAACTCCTTTACTTGACCTCATTCATTCGCCACATACTCTTCTGTGCCATTGGAATTGAAATTTGTCGATAAGCTTGTGGCATTCATATTATCATCCTCTAAGCCCTTGAATTTTCCAGAAGGCTAGCATCACCTTCTTTGACGATCGAGTCTTGGCAAAGGGGGGCGATGGCCCCCTGGAAAAACATAGATGCATAAAGTATGGCTACAACAATAACAGCTTGTTGCATCGCAATATCCCACTTCGCTTTATCAATTTTGACCATTACGAATCTTATTGGAGAAAGCAATGAACTGTTTCCTCTTGGTTTTCTTATTAATTTTATAGGAAGATTTCAACTAACCCAATGTCCCTACACCACTCGAACACTTTTAGAACATGGCAATCACCTTTGTAAAGATGCTATTCATTCTTGATGCAACCTCCCTACTTCAAAAGGTCGGATAATGATGTTTGCTGTTGAACATCATTGGCGAGATGATTATCTTGTTCATCTCCTCATTACTCACCTAACTATCATTGGCCAAAGCAATATAAAGCATATCAAACTAAGTAACATGAAATGCATATGCATTGCCTTGTTGTTCATCTACATGGCCTCCTACTTAGCGGGTGGCATGTCATGCTATCCATGGAAGCAATATCCTTCACCCTACTTGTTGTTGCGGTGTTTACCATGCCGAAATCCCCTTGTGGCTCATGATGTAGGGATACTTGGCCATTACAAGGCTTGTCCTTGTTATGATTGTCAACTCTAAGCTAGAGATCGTGCTTTGGTATGCTGACATCAAGAAGCCTACCGACATCCCTGAAAATTGCAACAACGATATTGTTAATGTGCGGAACACTGCCAAAGGCGTGTGGCAGGATCGCTTTCACCTGACCTCATCTATTTGCCACATACTCTTTTGTGCTATTGGGATTGAAATCTCTCGACATGCATGTGGGTTTGACATTATCGTCATCTAAGCCCTCGAATTTTCAAAAAGGTTGGATTTTATGGACCGTGGTTGTCGACTTTGTAAAGGTGTTATTTATCCTCGTTGTCACCTCCCCCTTGAAGAGGTCAAATGATGGTGGTTGTTGCTATGCAACATTAGTGGGATAATTATCTCACTCATCTTCCTTGGTATGTGACTAACAATCATCCACCAAAGCAACTTGAAGCATATCAACCAAAGTGACACTAAGCGCATATCCATTGCCTTGTTGTCCATCTACGTGACCTCCTACTTAGTAGGTGGCATGTCATGCTATCGATGGTGGCAATATCCTTGACTTTGCTTGTTGTTGTGGTCCTTGCCATGTCGAAAGCCCTCGGGATGCTTAGCTAATGCAAAGCTCATCCTTGCTAGGATATCCAACTTTGAGCTAGAGTCCATGCTTTGGCATGAGGATATCAAGAAGCTTGTCGACATCCCAATAGATTGCAACGACAATGTTGTCAATGTATAGAACACCACAAAAGGTGTGTCGGAGGAACTACTTCACCTGACCTCTTTTATTCGCCACGTACTTTTCAATGCTAGTAGGATCGAAATCTTTTGACAGGCCTGTGGCATTGACAATATTGTCCTTTAAGCCCTCAAATTTTGTAGAAGGTTAGCATCACCTTCTCTAATGATTGAGTCTTGGCAAAGACTGCTTGGGGGAGTGATAGCCCCATGGAAAGATGTTGACACTAAAAGGATAGCTACAACAATAGCACCTTGTTGTATCGTAGTATCCTACTTCATTTTATCATTTCGACCTTTATAGATCTTATTGGAGAAAGCATTGAACTGCTCCTCTCAATTTTCTAATTTATTTTATAGGAAGATTTAAACTAACTCAATGTCCCTACACCACTTGAACTCTTTTCGACCATGGTAGCCTCCTTTGTAAAGACATTATTCATCCTCGATGCAACCTCCCCACTTCAAAAGGTCGAACGATGGTGTTTGCTGTAGAACAACATTAGCGAGATGATTATCTGGCTCATCTCCCTTGGTACGTGCCTAATAATCATCTACAAAAGTAATCTGAATCACATCAAACTAGACAACAAGAAATGCATATGCATTGCCTCGTTGTTCATCGACATGGCTTCCTACTTAGCGGGTGGCATGTCATGCTATCCGTAGAAGCAATATCCTTAATCCTATTTGTTGCGATAGTCCTCACTATAATGAAATCCCATTGGTGGCTCATCATGTAATGATTGACGCTTGCTCGTTGCAAGGCTCGTCTTGGCTAGGATTTCCAACTCTAAGTTGGAGGTTGTGCTTCGCTATGCTGACATTAAGAAACTTGCCGACATCCCAAAAGATTGCAATGATGATGTTGTCAATGTGCAGAATGCCACAAAAGGTGCGTCACGAGAACTTTTTCACCCGACCTCGTCTATTTACCACGTAATCTTTAGTGCTATTGGGACACGCATGTGGCTTTTACACTATTTTCCTCTAAGCCCTCGAATTTTCAAGAAGGTTAGCATAACCTTCTCTCAAGATCGGGTCTTGGAAAGGCTGCCCAAGGGAGTGACGGCCCCCTAGAAAGACATTGACACTAAAAGGATGGCTACAACAATAATAGCTTGTCGCATCATAGTATCCACTTTGCTTTATCAATTTCGACCATTATGGTTCTTATTGGAAAAAGCAGTGAACTGCTCCTCTTAGTTTTCTTATTAATTTTGTAGGAAGAATTCAACTAACCCAATGTCCCTACACCACCTAAACACTTTTGCACCTTGCCAATTGCCTTTGTAAAGATGCTATTCATCCTTGATGCAACCTCCCCAATTCAAAAGGTTGGACGACAATGATTGCTGTTGAATAGCATTAGCAAGATGATTAATTTGGCTTATCTCCCTTGGTATGTGCCTAACTATCATCAACCAAAGCAATCTAAAGCACGTCAAACTAAGTGACACAAAATACATATGCATCTCCTTGTCATCTATATGGCCTCCTACCCATCGGGTGGCATGTCACACTAGTTGTGGAAGCAATATCCTTGACCCTGCTCATTGCTATGGTTCTCACCCTACCAAAATCCCGATGGTGGCTTATCATCTAGGGATATTTGGTTGTCGCAAGGCTTATCCGTGCTACGATCTCCAACTGTAAGCTAGAGGTTACGCTTCGGTATGTTGACATCAAGAAGCCTACCAACATCCCAGAAGATTACAGTGACAATATTGTTAATGTACAAAACACCGTGAAGGGTGTGTGGCAAGATCTCTATCACCTAACCTCTGCTATTCGCCACGTACCTTCTGTGCTATTGGATCGAAATCTCTCACCATGCATTAGGCTTTGACACTATCGTTCTCTAAGCCACCAAATTTTCAAGAAGGTTGGCTCTTATAGATAATGGCTATCGACTTTGTAAAGGCGCTATTCATTCTCATTGTCACTTCCCCCTTGAAATGGTCCTTGCTAGGATCCTCCAACTATGAGTGAGAGGCCACGCTTCAGTATGACGACATCAAGAAACCTATCAACATCCTAGAAGATTGCAACAATGATTCTGTCAGTGTGCAGAACACCGCAAAAAGCATGTCGTGGGAACTACTTCACCTGACCTCGTCTATTCGCCACATACTTTTCCGTGCTATTGGGATCTAAATCTCTCAACAAGCCTATGTCATTAACAGTATTATCCTCTAATCCCTCTAATTTCCAAGAAGGTTAGCATCACCTCGTTTGACGATCGAGTCTTGGAAAGACTGTTAAGGGGAGCAACGGCTCCTTGGAAGAACATTGTCGCTAAAAGTACAATTACAACAATAACAGCTTGTTGCATGGTAGTTGCCCACTTTGTTTTATCAATTTTGGCCATTGTGGATCTTATTAAAGAAAGTAGTGGATTGCTCCTCTTGATTTTCTTGTTAATTTCGTAGGAAGATTTAAACTAACCCAATGTCCCTACACCTCTTAAACTCTTTTGGACAATGGCAGTTGCCTTTGTTAAGACGCTATTCATCCTTGATGCAACCTCCCCACTTCAAAAGGTCGAATGATGGTGTTTGTTGTTGAACAGAATTGGCGAGATGATTATCTCACTCATGTCTCTTGGTATGTGCGTAATTATCATAGACAAAAGTAATCTAATGCATGTTAAACTAAGCCACACAAAATGCATATGCATCACCTTGTTGTTCTACATGGTCTCCTACTTAGCGGGCGGTATGTCACGCTATCCTTGACCTTCCTTATCACTGCGGTCCTCATCATGTCAAAACCCCCTTGGTGGCTCATCATGCAGGGAAACTTGACTGCTGCAAGGCTCGTCCTTGCTAGCATCTCCAACTCTAAGTTGAAGGCTGCACTTCGGTATGCTGACATCAGGAAGCCTGTTGACGTCCTAGAAGATTGCAATGATGATGTTGTCAATGTGCTACTAGGATCGAATTCTCTTGATATACATGTGGCATTGACACTATCATCCTCTATGCCCTTGAAATTTTGGGAAGGTAAGCATTACCTTCTTCGAGGATCGAGTCTTAGCGAAGGTCGCCTGAGGGAGTGATAACCCCCTAAAAAGATATTCACACTAAAATGATGGCTACAACAATAATAGCTTGTTGCATTGTAGTATCCCACTTCGCTTTAACAATTTCAGCCATTATGGGTCTTATTGAAGAAAGTAGTGAACTGCTCCCCTCGGTTTTCTTATAATTTCATAGGAAGATTTCAACTAACCCAATGTCCCTATACCACCGGAACTCTTTTTGGCCATGGCGGTCACCATTGTAAAGATGCTATTCATCCTTAATACAACCTCCCCATATCAAAAGGTTAGACAATAATGATTGTTGCTAAATAGCATTAACGAGACGATTATTTGGCTCATTTCCCTTGGTACATGCCTAATTATCATTGGCAAAGCAATTTGAAGTATGTTAAATTAAGCGACACGAAATACATATGCATCATCTCATTGTTGATCTACATGGTCTCCTATTTAGTGAGTGGCACTATCTATGGAAGCAATATCCTTGACCCTACTCCTTGTTGTGGTCCTTACCATGTTGAAGTCCCCATGTGGCTCATGATGTAGGAACACTTGGCCATTGCCAAGCTTGTCCTTGCAAGGATCTCCAACTCTAAGCTAGAGGTCACATTTTGATATGCTGACATCAAGAAGTCTATCGACATCCCAAAAGATTGTAACGACAATGTTGTCAATATGTGGAACGCCATGAAAGGTGTGTAGGGGATCTCCATCATCGAACTTTGTCTATTTTCCATGTACTCTATTGTGTTATTGGGATTGAAATCTCTCGACATGCATGTGGCTTTGACACTATCATCCTATACGCCCTTGAATTTTCGAGAAGGTTGGCTTTTATAGACCATGGTTGTTGACTTTGTAAATGTGCTATTCATCCTCATTGTCACCCCCTCCTTTGAAATGGTTAGATAATGGTGGTTGCTGCTACGTAGCATTGGTAGGATGATTATCTCACTCATCTTCCTTGGTACGGTCCTAAAAATCATCGACTAAAGCTACTCGAACCATATCAACCAAAGCAACACAAAACACATATTCATTGCCTCATTATTCATCTACGTAGCCTCCTACATAGCGGGTGGCATGTCACGCTATCCATGGGAGTAATATCCTTGACCCCCTCGTTGTTGTTGTCCTTGCCATGCTGAAATTCCCTCGGTGGCTTACCATGCATGGATGCTTAGCTGATGCAAGGCTCATCCTTGTTAGGATCTCCAACTTTGAGCGGGAAGCCACATTTCAATATGAGGACATCAAGAAGCCTGTCAACATCCCATAAGTTTGCAATGACAATGATGTCAATGTATGGAACACCGCAAAAGGCATGTCGTAGAAACTACTTCACCTGACCTTGTCTATTTGCCACATACTTTTCTATGCGATTGAGATTGAAATATCTCAACATGCCTATGGCATTGATAATATCGTCTTATAAGCCCTTGGATTTTCAAGAAGGTTAGCATCACCTTCTCCAACGATCGAGTCTTAGCAAAGGCCATTGGGGGAGAAACGGCCCTTGCAAAGACATTGGCACTAAAAGTATGGTTGTTACAATAACAGCTTGTTGCATGGTAGTATCCCACTTCGTTTTATTATTTTCAACCATTATGGATCTTAGTGGCAAAAGCAATGAATTGTCGCTCTTGGTTTTTTGTTAATTTTATACGAAGGTTTGAACTAACCTAATGTCCCTACACCACTTGAGCTCTTTTGGACAATATTAGTTGACTTTGTAAAGACTCTATTCATCCTCGATGTGTGACCTCCCCACTTCAAAAGGTTAGACAATGGTGTTTGCTGCTGAACAACATTGGCAAAATGATTATCTCACTCATTTCTCTTAGTACATGCCTAATTATTATCCGCCAAAGCAATCCAAAGCACGTCAAACTAAGCGACATGACATGCATATGCATTGCCTTATTGTTCATCTACATGGCCTCCTATTTAGTGGGTAGTGTATCACGCTATCTATCTAAGCAATATCCTTGAACTTGCTCGTCACCCCAATCCTCACCTTGCCGACACCCCCTTAGTGGCTCATCATGCAGAGACACTTGGCCGCCATAAGACTCGTCCTTACTAGGATCTCTAACTCTAAACTAGAGGTCGCGCTTTGGTATATTGACATCGAAAAGCCTGTCGATATCCCAGAAGATTATAATGACAATGTTGTCAATGTGCGAAACACCGTGAAAGGTGTGTGGTGGGACCTTGTTCACCTCACTTTTCTATTTTGTGCTACTAGGATCGAAATTTCTCAACATGCATGTGGCTTTGAAACTATTGTCCTCTAAGTCCCCAAATTTTCGAAAAGGACAATGGACCATGGCTATCGATTTTGTAGAGGTACTATTCATCCTCATTGTCACCTCCCCCTTGGAGGGGTCATATGACTATAGTTGTGCTACACAAGATTGGCAAGATTATTATCTCACTCATCTCCCATGGTATATGCCTAAAAATCATCAACCAAAGCAACTACATGGCCTCCTACTTAGTGGGTGGCATGACACACTATTTGCGAGAGTTATATCCTTGACTTTTTTGTCATTGCGGTCCTCGCTATGCCGATCTCCCTAGTGGCTTGCCATGCATGGACGCTTAACTAGTGCAAGGCTTGTCCATACTAGGATCTCCAACTTTAAGTGGGAGGCTGCGCTTCGGTATGAGGACATTAAGAAGCCAATCAATATCCTAGAAGAATTCAACGACGATGTTATCAATGTGCAGAACACTACAAAAGGCATGTCATGGAAACTCCTTTGCCTGACCTCATCTATTCGTCGTGTACTCTTCTATGCTATTGGGATTGAAATCTCTTGACAGGCCCGTGGCATCAACAATATTGTCCTTTAAGCCTTTAAATTTTCAAGAAGGTCAACATCACCTTTTCTAAAGATCGAGTCTTGGCAAAGACCGCCTAGAGGAGCTATGGCCCTCTGGAAAGACATTAACGCTAAGATAATAGCTACAATAATAACAGCTTGTTGCATCGTAGTATCTAATTTAGCTTTATCAATTTCAGGCATTATGGATCTTATTGGAGAAAGCGATGAATTGCTCCTCTTAGTTTTCTTATTAATTTTTGAACTTATTTGGACCATGGCAGTCACCTTTGTAAAGATGCTATTCATCCTCGATGTAACCTCGCCATTTCAATAGGTCAGACAAAGGTGTTTACTACTGAACAATATTGGTGAGATGATTATCTTGCTCACCTCCCTTGGTAAGTACCTAAGTATCATTGGCCAAAGCAATCTAAAGCTCGTCAAATTAAGCGACATGAAATGTATATGCATTGCCTTGTTATTCATCTACATGGCCTCCTTCTAAGCCGGTGGCATGTCACGCTATTCATGGATATAACATCCATGATTGTGCTCATCGCTATAGTCCTAACCATGTTGAAATCCCCTTGGTAGCTCATCATGTATAGACACTTGGCCGCTGCAAGGCTTGACTTTGCTAGGATCTTGAACTCTGAGTTGGAGGTCGCACTTCGGTATGCTGACATCAAGAAGCCTACCGACATCACAAAAGAGTGCAACGATAATGCTGTCAATGTGCGGAACACTACGTAAGGCATGTGATGGGATGTCCTTCACCTAGCCTCTTCTATTCGCCACATACTCTTTTGTGCTATTAGGATCAAAATCTCTCAATATGCATGTGCATTTGACACTATCATCCTATAAGCACTTGAATTTTCGAAAAAGTTTACCTCTTATGGACCATAATTGTTGACTTTGTAAAGGTGTTATTCATGCTCATTATGACCTCCCCCTTGAAAGGGTCAGATGACGGTGGTTGCTACTACGCAAGATTGGCAAGATCATTATCTCACTCATCTCCCTTAGTACGTACCTAAAAATCATCAACCAAAGCAACTTGAAGCATATCAACCAAAGCGACACGAAATGCATATACACCACCTCATTGTTCATCTACGTGGCCTCGTACTTAGCAGGTGGCATGTCACACTATTTGTGGGAGCAATATCCTTGATTCTACTTGTCATTGCGGTCCTTGCCATATCAGAATCCCCCTAGTGGTTTACCAAGCATGGATGCTTAGCCAATGCATGACTCCTCCTTGCTAGGATGAGTGGGAGGCTATGCTTCAGTATGAAGACATCAAGTCTATAAACAACCCAAAAGATTGCAACGGTGATGTTGTCAATGTGCATAACACTACAAAAGGCATGTCGCAGGAACTCCTTCACCTGACCTCATCTATTTGCCACGTTCTCTTTTGTGCTATTGGGATTAAAATCTCTTGATAGGCCTTTAGCATTGATAGTATTATGCTCTAAGCCCTCAAATTTTCAAGAAGGTTAGCATCACCTTGTCTGACGATCAAGTGTTGGCAAAGGCCGCCTGGGGAAGCGATGACCCCCTAGAAAGACATTGATGCTAAAAGGACGGCTACAACAATTATAGTTCGTTGCATCACAATATGCCACTTCGCTTTATCAGTTTCGACCAATATGGATCTTATTGGAGAAAGCAATGAACTGCTCCTCTTAGTTTCTTCTTAATTTTATAGGAAGATTTCAACTAACCTAATGTCCTTGCACTACTCGAACTCTTTTGGACTATGACAATCACCTTTGTAAGGACATTATTCATCCTTGATGCAACCTCCCACTTTAAAAGGTGGGACAATGGTGGTGCATGCTTAACTATCATAGGCCAAATCAACTTGAAGGATGTTAACCAAAGTGACATGAAACGCATAAGCATCACCTCGTTCATGAACATCACCTCTTATAGCTTGTTTGTTAATTGGCCAAATAGTGCTTAACTTTATTCTTTTGTTTTTGGGAACAAAAAAGAATAGAAATCATCTTGATAAATTTTTTGTTTCCAATAATAAATTTGGAACAAAATCAAGAAGTAGAAAAAAGTTGCTTATTTGTTCATGGAATAACTCTAGTATGGAACTTACCCATCTTTTTTTTCTTTTCTACTTCTTTCTTCTCTCTTCTTCTTTCTCCCTACTAGTCATCAACTATCGCCAGCGATCGACTAGGCGAGGTTTGCCCCTGGCAAGCTTGTTGAAGGCTTGCCTGGCCACCGTAGGCTCAGCCTTGCCAAATTTGGGTAACACAAAGCCTCGTGCTAAACCTTGCCTAGTTAGTGCGAGGCTCTGCCTCTCCAAGCTACGGTGAGGCTTGGGCATGTGGCCCACATTGTTCTTGCCCGGCCCACATCCTCGTAGGCTTGTTTCCTCGGTCCAAAAATCCCTTTTCCCAAAAACTCGGCTCAATTGACACTGTCGACTGTCGAGGAAGCATCATCCAACAGTCTGTCCCGGACGTTCCCGAAAATTCGAAGTCCATTCTTATATTCTCATACCTTGATAATCTCGCCTAACTGCCACTTTGATACGACTTAGACTGGCAAGCGACTTCGAGGACTCATGATCATTCACCCCTCAAAGGCTGGAATTTCAAAATATCACACCAGTGAGCCTTGAGCCTTGCCAAATCAAGCCAGCTCGTGGCCTTGGGTGACAAGCTCATGGCAAGCCTCGAGCCTTGTCGAATCAGGCGAGCTTGCAGCTAGCCTCAAGCCTAGTCGGATTGGGCAAGCTTGCGCCCTCTGGTGGTGAGGCTCGAGCCAGTTGAGGAGGAATTGCCAAGAAGCAAGCGGAGATGACGCACAAGAAGTAGGGGAGCAATGGAGAAGAAGAAGAAGGAAAAAAGAAAAAGAAAAACATAATACAAAAAATAAAAGTAATTTAATAATAAATATAATTAAAAATTGAATTTTTTTAGGAAATGAAATTGAAATCATTTTCCAATGAGGTCCAAACATCAGAAAATATTTTCGATCATAAATTACTAAACGAGAGGAGAATTAATTATTTTTTTGGAAAATATTTTCTCGAAAAATATTTTCCTTTATTATTAAGCTTTTCGCAAAACAAATGTACCCTTAGTATTGTTGACATCTAAATTTTGACGATATAATTTATACTTGTTATCACAATTAAAAAGGGGTCACGATAGAATTAGAGGTCGGGAATTCTTAGTTTCAAGATTCACTTAGGAAACACACGAGGGAAAAGGGAGACAGTGTCTGGGTCAAGACCTCATGGTCGAGAACTGCTATAGCCGCGCCTCCCTGCTGGCAACAAAACAGCCTCCCGACCGAGCAATTGGTTTTGGTGTAATCTACACTAGACTACCCTAACCATTTGTTAAAATTTGAAGCTAGGTCTAATCATTTTTGTTTAGCAAACCTATGTTAATTTAACCTACGATCATTTAAGCTAACCTAAATGAAAGTAGACTGTCAAATGAGTGGGTTGGGTTGGGTTTGGGTCGTGTTAAAAATGTCCAATCCATATTAATCAATTTAACTCCTTTTGACCTATATTCATGTAGAGTAAATCTAGTGATCCATACCGATTAGACCTGTATTGCTAAAACCTATTAATATTCTTGAAAAACTCTTACCCACTTTAAGCTCTATGCTAATTGAATAAAAACTTCAAATCAAATTAAAAAAGTAAATTAAAAAATTAAATTAAATATTAAATAAAAAAATGTAAAAAAACCTATAAATTAAAATATTTATAAAGAATTTGACCAATTAAATATATATTTATAAAGCCTACTTAAATTTTTCCTTGCATCTTACTTGATTCCATTTAGGAGAAACTTGTTCAAAAAGTTCTAAATCTATTGTATTTTTGCCAATTCGGTCCCAACCTTTCAATTTTGCCAATTGAGTTCATTCACCCAATTTTGACCAAATTTGCGGAGATGGACAAAATTTATTAATTTTTAATTTTTTTTTTGAAAATTTTTATTTTTATTTTTTATTTTTTATCCCTTTTCTTCTTTGGCTGGTCGCCCAGCCTTCCACGATTGGCTAAAGGCTACGACCAACGAGGGTCAACCTCACTGGCCTCAAGCAAGGTCACCCTTGCTTGGTTTTGGCAAGAGGCAACCTTGTTGGCCTCAAGCGAAGCTCACCTTTGCTAAGATATGGTGAGGGGCAACCTTGATGGGATCTAGCAAGGGGCGACCTCGCCAAAGGCTAAAAAGGATCGACCTTGCTAAAGGCCAGCGAGGGTGACCTCACCGATCGTTAACGAGGCTAGCCCTTGCCAGATTTGGCAAGGTTGTCCCTCATCGGATTTAGCAAAGTCATAGCAAGGGCAACATTACCTAAGGCCAACCCTTGTTGATTGTCGGAGGCTGGGAGACTGGTTAAAGAAGAAAGGGAAAAAAAATAGAAAGAACAAAGGAGAAGAAAAGGAAAAAGGACATAGCGAAGGCATAGCGGCATAGAGGAGAGTGCCGAAGGCTGTTAGGTCACCTTTAGTGCAGGCACAAGAATGAGGAAAATGGGTTGGACATTTTACATGCACTTCTGTTAAGTGGGCCACTTAATTTTTTCTGACCCATTTTCGACATTTAAATCAACTTCACTCTTTGTACCTTATTTTAGCTGTGGGTCTTAAAAAATTTATGATCCACATGCAACTCATTAAGACAACATGTGAGTCAAAAAATGAGTCATGGACCCATTTTGACACCTCTAATTTTAACTATCTTAAACTATTACAAAACTTAAGTCTGGATTGGACATTAGCCTTCCACCTCTTCGATTTGCCTCCAGTGAAGGTACTCGGTGCCTGTGCTAAGTTTCCTAGTGGCTAGGTCAGACAAATGTTGACTCCTACAACCACAACCTTTATGCTTGGGCTTGGGAACCCTAGTGGTCATCCCAGTCCTTGATGCTTGAGTTAGGATTTTTGGCCCTTAGGAAATAATTTGACAATAGCATGTGTATCCATTTCTATAAGAAAAGAAAACCAAGTTTTCCTTACTAAACGTCTAAAAAGATTTTCTAGTTCATCTTCAAATTATAATTAAATATTGAGAAATATTGTAACTTTTTTGAAAAATAATTTCTTAAAAAATATTTTTCAAAAACATTTCATTTTTGCGAAATAAATAGAATTTTGTATTGTATTGATTAACGGAGCTCTTTTTCAATGGAACGTGTCAAGCACAGCACCCAAAAACCCAAGACACTTTTGATATCAACGGATTTCTTTTTCAATGCGTTAATTTTTCTCATAAGTACTATTTCAACACTTGTCATGACCTTCATGATTCTAGTGCTTTAGAAAGAGAAAACAACACCTGGATAAAAAGACATCTTTGCCATGTCGGAGTAGTGCTAATGGTTATCAATATCATTATGAGGATCACCAGATCTGGCACAAATTCTTTCTGCATTAATCATGCAAGCAGCTGTATTATCTTTCTCTTCCTATACACGAACTCTTAAAAAAAAAAAAAAAAAAACTCTAAAAAGAAAGCTGCCCACATTCCTTTACCTTGAGATGTATATGAGAAAAGGGGATTAGAAAAACAAGAAAATTGGCCTTCACTGCTTCCTAATATTGAGAAGAAGACGTGTTTCAAAATTGAACTCCTTGTCTTAGCGTCAAGGAAAAGAAGTTCCTTTCCAGCTTTCACAATCTGGCGTTCTTCAGTAGATATAAATGAATCATCATCTTGCACCCTTGTAAATACAGTCTGAATCCAAAATGTTCCTCCCGAAAATTTAAGTCTTCAATAACCACTTCACTCAAAAAGGTTCTTCCTGCTTCCATCACCAAATAAAAAAGATGGAAACGCGTGACCATTTTTTGTAGTTCCTCATCAAGCGAGTCTGCTAGAGTGGCAAGACACTTTCAATCTGCTGATGATATGGTGGATGGAATCGATCACCTTGTTATGTACCTTATCACACATCTGCCGCATGGTTTTCTACTAGTGTCCATCACTCCAACTTGCACAGTGAAAATTACTTGATTTAGGCTCCTGACCGGTACTAATCCTGGCCTTGAATACAGTGAGTCTCACCTGATCTGGAGCCCGTGAAATTAAGCAAGTAATCCGACTCCCAGATAACGGAGCACAATTCATTCAAGAGCCTGTTGATACAGTTGGAAGGGACTCGCACCTTCGATCTCCCAAAAATTTCAAAGGGAGTTTTAGGTGGAGGGTTTTCAAAATCTGGGAGCAGCAGAGATGCAGCTCTGAGCTCTGGTGATGAGGAGCATCTCTTCTGCCTGTACTTTGGCCATGCACGAAGCAGGCAGGGGCCGAAGAAGGCCGGCCGTGGGGGCGATAGTGGGCCAGTTCGGGGTGTCCACTTGGACCGAGAAGAGCGAGTAAACAGGCCTGTGGTCCGAGAATCTGGACTCTCCTCTCACATACCATATCTGTTTCAGCCCATCGCCTTTCCACAATATTCTGTCGCACCTGCCATTTTTCAATCGAAAAGGTGCACAGAGTCGGTGAATCGTCCATCAAAAAGAAAGAATCACATGCAAATTAATGAACCACGAGTGCTTCCGCATCTGTGTTGACTGTTAAGGTACGTAAACAACTTCCTCGAAGATAGACAGAATCAATTTTTCTTTACTGCTTTACGAAAAACTAAAGCAAGTGTCGCAATTAAAAAAATCCACGGATAAGGAGCCTTAGGAGCCGACCTTCTAGTTAAAATATAATAACCGATGGTCGGCAGGAATATAGCTTATCTTCAATGAATATTTTGCTGAATCTTAGAGTGAAGATAAGACTGTTACTAGCCGACCCTTTTGAATAAATCTAGTAAAATTGCAGCCTAAGTAAGACCCATTCATTAGTAAAGTACGAGAATAAACCTAGAAAAATCGGCTTGCTGTAAAGATAGCAGCCATGAGCGGTTAGAAGAGATATTTAATTACCAGGCTGGTGTGCGACGCTTTTCTTTAGATTTGGAGTTCTGAGCCGCATAACGGTCGGAGTTAACGAGGTACTTGTACGTCGGGGCGAAATATATATTCCCTTCTTCCCACCCTTTGAATACTCTACCGGCCCTTTGTTCTATTTTAAGCTGCCAAAACACATTAAAGATGAACTAGCCATTGAGTCCAGAGGATTTTTCACAATAAAGAAATGAAAATGAAAATCGATTTTGATTGTGTTGAGTTTAGAAGACTACGATTGAAACAGATTTGAGCTTAGTGTAGTACCTGGTCTTTCTCCAAAAGTGCATGCCAATCGTTCCTCTGGAGAAGTTCGTGCATGTCGCCGCAGCTCGAAGCTAGCCGATAGTTTAAATCGCCTAGCCAAATGATTTTGCTACATGAAATAATGAGAAATTTCCATTAAATACCATTAACTACGTCGTAAATATGTTCCGAGAGAGGTACGAAGACATGTACAGAACTTACTCATGATCAAGAATGCTATCAGGTGTAAAGGATGGCCCTTGAAGTCGAGATGAATTGGAGAACTTCGTCTTCCTCAGTATTTCCATCACGTCCGAGTTCCTCTTCACTTCGTCGCCTTCTTTCTCCCCAGAGGTCAAGTGTGTACACACAAAGCAAAATGTGGTTTGGTGCAAGGTCATACTTATGGAGATTGAACCCTAGATCAATGAAAAGGGGCAAGAAAATCTAGTTAATTACCGAAATCTCTAGATCAATTAACTTGAGGCTCGCAATTATCAAACAAAATCCTACTTTCATCCCCAACCCGCATCTAGTAAAATTAATTGCTAATCCCCAACCAAGAAATGAAACTGCTTACACTGTGCGCTATATTTTGAAGCGAACTTATCTATTTCGAGTCATTAGCGCAGATTTCACAAGATGAATAAGTTTTTCTAGGGTGAAAGACACACGACAATGACTTGACCACATAAAACCGGTCTAATAAGTAAAGGGCCAATCAAATCATGACTACTTAGGGCAATCATCTAAACAATTTGGCCTTATGCAAATTCAGAAAGAGTAAAACCCACGAAAATAATGCCTCAACATCTTCAAATGTCCACGTTACAATCATGTAAAATTAAATTAAAGTGCCTGAAAGAAAAGGGTTTTAGTATATGGCATTAATAAACTATTAGCTGATGATGCTGACCTTATTTCCAAGATAGCCCATGATTCCTCGCCCCACGCATGACACCTTCAAGTTGCTGACATGCCTCCTTAGATCTTCCCTAACCCACACGCACAAAAATATCCCCACCATCTGCTTGCTCGCGGCGAGGCAATAACGCCGACAGACCGGGCTCTTGTGCCTCCCGGACGTGCTCAGCGGGCTAGGCGAGCTTTCTTCACTGCCACTCGGCTTAGGGCTCAGTAGCCTGTCGAAGTTCTCTTGGTCAAGCTCATCTTCAAGACACAGCAAGTCCGAGAAGCTGAGCCTTGGTTTGAGACCCTGCAGGAGCTCGCTCTGCTGAGAATCCGGAAAGTCCGCTTGGGATGACCCGTCGCTGTTCAATGCCCGGCGAATCAGGGACAGCCACCTGGCAGCCGGCCCGTTGTCCTCCGCTCCGAGCACATTCCCCGCGTTTAGCGGCACAATTTCCTGGAACCTGATCCAATGAACACATTTAGCATCCAAGTCGAAAGGAGTCAGAAGGATCACCATCATCTTCATCTCGCTCGAGTTAATCATCATCGTTTTCTACGGTCTATTACATGCAGCTCGAGGTGTATTAGTTAAACAAGACATAACAGGAAGATTCGATGATTAAGAAAATAGATATGACTAGAAACTGACATGTTTTCTACAATAAACAGTCGGTTAGTCCGTCCACATCACGTTGCTAACAATAGAATCACTCCAGTCAATAATGTTCCTAATCATGATCTTAAGTCCAATTCATTTCAATTCCATCACCATCTCATGTCATCTGATCAAGTGGGCAAAATGGTAAATAACTCAAGTTTGAGCACGTTGATGATGAACTGTTAGAACTTGTTAAAGTCGCGTCAAATGTGACCTATCCAACCCGACCCACCAATGAAGAATATGCAACCGAAGGCCTCATTAGACTATGATCAACGTTTTTAAAGCTACTTTTAAAAAAAAAAATTACAATCATTGGGCAAAGTTAACTTAATTTTTAATTTTATTTTACAGGGACATATTGTATTGATTAAAATTATTGAGAATTAAGTTAAAAAGAAAAACTGCCTTAAAGTAATTAAAAATGTAATTACCTGGTATTTCTAAACTTGCCACACTTTACTCAATTTTAACGTAACCAAAAAAGCATAGTTATACAAAATTTCATCAAAAACATATTTTTAGTTTAACTTTTTTAATCAGTATTTAAAAAAAATATTCGTTAATAAAATTCTTTCATTTACTGATGGGAGGTGGTGACAGGTTAGAAATTTAAAAAGAATAAGATAGGAAGAGTACAGGAAAAGGATGGGTTAGGGTTTCTACCAAATTGGGGCGAGGGGTAGGGCGGACTGAGTACACCTACCGAGTACAATGATTGAAAGCATGGTAATGTAGAAAGTAGTTGAAAAGCAAGAAACTCCATGCAGCTTTTATATCTACACTCAGGGGGAAAAGCTGCAGCTTTTTTCGAGGCAAAGCAAACAGAGAGCTACCAAGAAATTGTCTGTCTAGTTCAGTGAATGCTTGCTAGTTCAGGACATGGCTCCCTAAGCAGAAGTCCCTGTTACGGAAATGATCTAATTGAATTAATTAAATCCTCCGAAAACATTAGGAATTTTCTAAATTTCATGTGTCCAGACGTAAAATGATATAAAATTTTCGAAAAAGAAAACGATAAAAATAAAAGAAGAGAGAGAGAGAGAGAGAGAGAGAGAGAGAGAGAGAGAGAGAGGAGCATACCCAAGAACATAGATGTCGGCGGGAGCAGGTGACTTGAGCCAATCTCTCAAGTTCAAGCCCTCATGCGGTGACTTCCCTCCAACATTCCATGTCCCCACAAACATCCTGTGCAAATGTCCCAATGAAAACCCCAATCATTACATTAAAACCCCAATTACATGACACTCAATGATCGACTCTGCTCCATACATAATTTGTAGAAATCGGTTCTCCTATTTTTATGGGACCCCACAAAGATAAACCCAATGATTTTGGTGGCCTAAGTACTCTTCAATCGTTCTTTTTAATTTGAATATCTAACTAATCTTATTAGATATGCAAGAGATAAATAGATAAATATATATATAAATAAAAATCAATGAGTATGATTTATGTAGAGACTTGCCTTAAATTGAGTGTGTCCGCAACCGGCGGTGCTTCAGAGCCGAACTTGGACTCTTTAAGGCCATCATTTACTTCCATGAGCCACCCTTCTGTCATAATTACAAAATTTATGGACTCAGTCACACAAAAGTAACCCATCAAATCAGAGGGCAAAACATTCATTGAACTATCTTTAACCTATTAGATTTCGGTCAACAAACCTACAGGAGGAAGAAGTCATAATTCTTTATGTTTGTAAGAAAAAAAGTCATAATTTAACTGTCCACATGTGCATGTTTTGCTATGTTCCCTCCTGTAACAAGATTATTACCACAATCTAATCAAATCCAACTTGAGGTCAAATATCCCAACATCTAGATATAGCATGTGAAGATCTCGTTATATCTCGACTAATTTTGAATAATCATGGATAAATAAGATTTACTAACTATATTTGCAAAAAAAAAAAAAAAAAAGATAAGAGAGAAAATACATCGGACATAATAATTCAATCATAAATCACACGCAATATTGAATCTGACAAAAGAAGAAATAATTCGAGCAAAAGGAAAGCAGACAATCAAATCAGCCTCTGGAATTATTATTATCATCGTCCTTTTCGTTTCGCCGATGTCCAATCATAAAAATCAAAGCTTCAAAATCTGACGGCTAAGAGGAAGAGGCCCCATTAAAGAAGAGCTTGAAAAGTGTCAAGAAAGATAGGAGCAATCGAAAGAAATGGACAAACTGCCATTTCAGCAATTTACCTGAAAATCCTTGCGGCACGACCACATAGCAGCCCTGGTCTGAACAGCTCTTCCTTCTCTCTGCTTTTTTCTCTGAATTCCACAAATGGCTATTAACACAAAATATCAATAAACGAAAGGAAAAGAAGAAGAACAAGACGATCGACTCGGGTCGCTACCTCTCACGGTGTAATCGGAGTGGAATTCGTCGGCTCCGCTCCTGATGTTGAGCCATTTTCTGACCACCACTTTCGGCCACGAGTTCTGCCCAGAAAGAAGAGAAAATCGAATCAAGATTGAAATTCCCATAAGTCAGCAGATCCGACGCGTCGTAGGAGGAGGAAGACGAAGACGATTCGCTGACCTTGGAGATCTTGCGACCCTCTTCTCTCATTGCTCTTCGCCGTATCTGTTCGGCTCCGTGCCAAGACAACTGAGAATTTACAGAATTTACATAGATAAGGATCCGATGGGGGAATTAGATTTAAGAAGAAAACAGTGGGAATCGAGGAACATCAGCTCCTGCTCAACTTGTCCAAAGATAAACGTAACGATGGGGATCGTGGATATCTGTGCATAAAAGAATGAAAAGATTTTCCATTTTCTGTTGCATTTAAACTAATGCAGGACGACATATGAAAGCAAAGTAGGGGCTGATCGAAGAGTGATCAATTTGGTCTGCTTCTGTCTTGTCTTCTCCTAATCTTTAACTTAAGTTGTGGATGGAAAATATGTGTATATTATTGGAGTGAGATATAGAAGTGTCGAATGCAGAATTCAACGGGGAGTTTTAATAAAAGAGCAAGTTGCAGGGGAAACGGAGACAACTTCTGAGCGTAGACCGTAGCCTGTAAGCAAGAAAAAACGAATACCCACATGACCCTTTTTTATTTAAATGAATGGTCGTGAGAGAGAGAGAGAGTGAGAGAATAGGCCATGTTCAACCTTTTCTCTGGGCAAGCAATTGTTTAAAACCCTTTACAGAGAGGAGAGAAACAGAGTGGCAGGATCAAATTGAATCGTCAAGACAACGAAAGAAAAAGTTCGAGTTCTTCTTTAATCAAACTAAATTACACTGAAGCCCCCCCCTCTCTCTCTCTCTCTCGATCGGGCATCTCCATAACGAAAAAAGAGTTCTGAAAAGGTAAGAGGAGTACATCTGAAACGTCAATTTTTGATCAGATCAATGTCCCCGCGCGAATCAATTCCCCGTTCGATCATATCGCGGGAGATATTGCCCAGATTCGGCATATAAAAAGCGACCCGAACGTAGTTACGCAAAAAGAGATGAAGCCTTTTGGAATTCGCAGCGAAACAGGGGAACTGAGAAGTAACAGAAAAGATGGGAAGTTAAGGAGGAGATGGGTAGACGACTTTCCAAAATGCTTAGACACCAACCAATGCGTGTGGGAAATCAATCAACCCCAGAAAAAGAAGGAATGAAATCTAGAGAGAGAGAGAGAGAGAGAGAGAGAGAGAGAGAGAGAGAGAGAGAGAGGTCACTCACATGCCCTGAACCAGAGAGGTCCGAGATTTCCCAGTGGTAGAAATGAGTGAACAGTCGAGCGCGAATGCGAGAAGATCTGCTATTACCAGTCCGAAGAGCTTTTCTCTTTCATCTCTGTTTCTCCGAGACCTAGAGAGACATGATTGCTCGGTTTGCTTTGTGTTGGTTGGTGGGAGGGGCTGGGAAGAAGAAGAAGGAGGAGTGGGCAAGTCTTCTGTTGCTCGGAAAAGCAAAATGAGAGGGTCGGTTCTCAAATTTATAAGCGTCGTCGCCTCTCTGAGGCCGAGTTAGACTGCGTGCGTGAGAGCGAAGGGAATGGGAAGGAGGAGCAGGAGCAGGGGCAGGGGCAGGGGGAGAATGTTTCTGTACGGGTGGATCTAGCGGCTCTATTGTGAGTCCGTTTTGCCTTTAATCTCTGCCGATTTTCCAAATTGAATTTACATGAATATTGGAGGAGGTAGCGACGCGGACAGGACATTAGAAATTTAGACGGAGAGAGAGATTCATCACATGACACGTCGTCGATGCACTTGCGTAGGATTGCTATTTATATAGATGTTTGATGCATAAATGGAATTGAATGATTATGTATTAAAAGCAATATTGGATCGAAAGAAAAGCGAATGGTACTCATAAAATGGATGAAATGAATGATTATGAAAGTGATATTGATTATGTTTGGAAACATATTCCTTTGCTCAAGTAATCATAAAAAGTATAAGAAGGGACAAACACAAAACGCGTATGTGGTCATTATACTAGACATCACAAAATGGAGACTAGAGCAAATAAATCAAAAAGTAACATGTTGGCACATGTTAAAATTCATGATTGATTATATTGAAGAAAAGACTTGTGAATTTAAATGCTTGTTTATTACCACAAGTCATCTTGATGATTCACAGTAATTTTAATTGAGATGTAAAATGGGACTATGCAATGAAAGTGAAAAGGATGATGCAGCTACAATTATTTCTAACGATGTGAGTGACTATATTACTTATATCTTCAAGTTAAGATTATCCAGTGAACTTATATAATTTTATCTGATTAAGGTAATTGTAGTATTTCATGAATTTGTGACTTCTTCCTTTTTAACATTATACGAAAGGCGTTTTCCGAAGTCATCAAACTTAGGCAATTAAATTAGCACATGGTTTTATGCTGGCATGTGTTCTCATTGCACTCTCTCCCACTCCTCATTTGTCAAATTTCATTTTCTTAAAATTAATTTTACTTACCAAATTTATAAGTCAAACTTTGTTATAAATAATTTGGTTTTATTTAATTTAAATTATCTGTACCATTTGAACGTCAAAGTCAGATTGCAATGGTTTGGCATAAATATTTGGTGTAATATTAGGTTATTGATAATTCTTCGGAATTTCTAACCCTTTAACAGGAACATACAGATACTCACAATCTATACTATTTATATTATTAGATAAAGCAAAGGAAGGATCCTACTTTTGAGGGATCTCAATCGTTCTTTTATTTCCCTAATGTCCTTAATTACGTATAAGATTGCCCTTCTGAAAAATATTGTGTCTATGGACGATTACGTAATTTGTAATTTTATTCTATCTCCCACATTTTCTAATAGAGAAACTCTGATATATATAAATCCTACAACAATCCTCTTAAAAAGGTTTCAAATCTTTAAATATTTGTCTTTCTATAATTATGTGTACAATTTCTTCATGATGTCTACTTTTATCAATGATTTCTTTTCATTATTTCATAATTAAAATATTTAGTAACAATCTTTCAAATGTCAATTTATTGTACACAAGCAACGCATGTATGTGCCCACATTTGCTAGTATTATATAAAAGAAAGGGAATCTTCTTCTTTTAAGTAATCTTAATCTGTTTATTTTTCCCACCAAAATACCTCAATTACATATTCTGCGAATATTGTACCTATTAACTCACGTACATTAGGGTAATTCAACATAGACTACAAAATGTGTTTGAAAATATCTTTTATCTAAATCTTTTATTCGGGTCTCATTAACAAGTGCATTTAGGTAGTTGTTAAACATTTTAATAAGAAAATGCCTCGCTTTTTATTGCATCGTGTATACAATACTAGAAAAATAGTGCATTCCAAATTGCACAGTTTCTTTTATTCACTACTTTAAATTGCCAGAGGGAACTCCTTAGCAAAGTCTTTTTAATTTAAACCCAATGTGAGATTAAATTTGTGGAGTAAGAAATCAACAAATTAAATAAGGTTGATCACACGCCACTTATTTTTTAAGTTCAATTATATATTTTTATTAGGTCATAGGTAGCATACATTTTTTTTATACATTCGCCCATAGATAGAATATACGGGGATGAATTTGATTGCATAATTATTTCTAAGTACACTTCTCATTCATTTAATGATGAGTGTGTTCAAAAACTTTTCAAGCCTAATTATAATCATTTATTAAGCTATGATAGTTTTATACTACATGAACGTGGGTACAAAATGTTCGGAATTATTGTAATTAACTTTAGGAGAGAAATTGGAGTGACTAGGATGAGAATGATGTCTTGAGATGATTAACAATGAGAATGATGATGAGTAGACAATCCTGGAGATGATTTAACACTGAGTAATATAATTTGAAAAGTAATCTTGGAAAATATTAATTTTTTGATAATTACATTTTAGAAGGATCTATTTGGAAATAAAATTACATATTTAATAAGTACAATATAGGAAATTACGACATAATTAACGGGTTATAAATGATGAGGCTGTCGACTTGTTGTAATTAAGCAGAGATCTAGGTGGCCTCGTTGTCATTTGGGGTTTTCATGTGCACCAATCATTGATTAAGCTTTCAGTAGCTGTCTAATAGTAATACTATCTGCTACCAAATATAGGACGAGCGATGTGATCTGAGGCGTTCGTCTGTCGTGTCAAACTTCAGAGGCTCAAGGTGTGATCGCCAGGGTTTAGGGTTAGAGTTTGGGTGTCTCCTCCCAGGAAATCCATATCAAGTCTTCCATTCAGGAACGCCCCACAAGCATTTTGTAATCCAATTGAGAGTGTAAAAAGAAAAAAGGCTTGCTCCAATATTTTTTTCTTAAAAAAATTTGAGGGTATACCTAAACAGTGTGAACATAATTATCTAGAGGCTCATAAAACATCTTATAAGTCTAATGAATCTATTAATTAAGGCCTTCGACTAATGTGGGCAGCTCTAATATTGAGTATTTGTGTGCGGTTGGTGTGATTTGAGCGAATGATCCCTAATTTCTAAACTGAAAATCTCTTAATACCCCAATTAATTGTGCAAACCTTGAGATTGGCCTACTCAATTTTTCCATCTTTGTTTTTTTCTCACAATTTGCATAGATGAATAGGTCAATGAGATGTACCTCTACTCTTGATATAAATATAGGTAATTTTGTTTGCTCAATTTTTGCTCATAATTTACCGACCTGACTTTTATTTTGATTGAGTAATGGCCTATCTAAATATGTTACAGCATTGATGTGAAAAAAAAAAAAATTGTGACCAACCACTGAAAGTCAACCGTGTCATGGCCTGCTGAAAGAAAATAATCTTCGTTTCACCAACCTAACATTTTCCATATATGTTCAATGTCAATAATAGGAGCTCTTAAGGGAGACACTCAAAACGACCCTCTCTGTTTCTGAGCGCCGGACTACTGTAGCTCCGGTTCTGGGACTCTTATGTGCCGGCGATTGCTGGCTCCGACGAGACACTTACTTCGGAGGTGAAGTCGTGTGGAAGCCAAACACCTGATCCCCTCTTCTTGTTCGGGTAAGGCCTCCTTCTTCTCCGCGGCTCTGCCTTACGATGGGTTCTTAGGTTTTGCTAGTTGGGAAGTTCTGGTCTGTGGATTCATGGAAAGGGGTTTTACTGGTTCGCAATCCCACCTTGGATTAGGCGGTGGTAGACATCGCAGCAGAAGTAGGGCTCCAGCTAGCCGAAATGTTGCTGGAGATCATATGCGTAAAGGCAACAATGTTGCCCATGAGTTTGATGCGGGGAATTTGGTGTCAAGAGGCAAGAATGTTGCCCAAGTTCCTGCTGTGGTGGGGAGTATCAATGACAGCAGACCCACTGGTATGGGGGTAGCTGGGCCTTCTCACGGTCAGGCTTCCATTACAGCAGAACATAGGATAAGCACGTCGCCACAGTTAGCTGGAACGCTAGCCCCAGCCACTCGCTCTTGGGCGAATGTTGCCATGGCTGCTATGCAAGGGTATTCTCTTACTTATATTGATCCTAGCTCGAGTGGGGATAGTATAATTCATTGTTCGGAGGAGGACCTTAACGCTGCGGATCCTATTTGGAATGAATGTTTAGTCGGCTACTTTGTGGGGAAGAAACTCCCATTCAAGCTAGTTGAGTCGCCCTTAACCACTTATGGGGCCAACGCTTGCTTTGGAGGTCAAAGCAAATGACCAAGGTTTCTATTTTTTCGTATCTCGGACTCTAACTTCAGACGTAAGGTGGTAGAAGGTGGCCCTTTTTGAAGCACGTGTGCCATTAATCCTCCAACAATGGCACCCCATGTTAGATTTGAAAAAAAGGAGATCATTCTACAATCCCGAGTCTGGATTAGACTGAAAAATCTCCCCTATGGGCTGTGGTCTCGCTAAGGGGATTAGCAAAGTCGCTAGCGCTGTGGGTAGACCTTTATATGTTGACCATCGGACGGAGCAACTAAAAATGATTTCTTTTGCTCGGGTATGTGTCGAACTTGCTGCCACAAAAACTTGCTGTGATACTATTACGGTTGATCTAAATGGGCAAACCCGTATAGTGGACGTTGAGTATGAATGGAAACCGGTATCATGCCATTTTTGTGGTACTTTTGGACACCGGTGCCCCGCTCAAGACCCCCGCCCAGCTCAAGGCGAACCAGCTATCCGGCACGTGTGCAGCCATTTGATCTTCCAGCTGGTAGGGATGAACAAGGCCTTGCTACTCTACAAGATAAGGAGGCTTGTCCAGCCCCTACTCTAGAATGGAGACAAGTTAATAGCAAGAAGAATCGCCGGGCTGGTAGTAACAAGCAACCAGTGCTTGATCCTGCTCCCTCCTTTTGTTTTGACTCGGTTGATGATCTTGACGAGGAGACTGAAGCTACTGATGCCTTAGAAGCTGTTGATACGGCCCAGGAGTTTCTTGCTGCCGTGTCTTCATCTCCAGGTCCTGCCGGTGCTGGTCTCATCCACTCAGGTCAGGAGATATGTCCTGGTGCAGGTTCTATAGAGTCGCTCGCGGCGTTTCTTCAACAAGTGTTGCTGGTGCTGATGTCATTCAAAAACCTGGTGCTGCAACTGATTCTTCAAGTCGAGAGGCTGTTGTTGCTGTCAATGGTTCTAGGCTTGCTGGTGCTGCTACTGCTCTCCCTTCAAGGCTCGCTGGTGTTGCTGCTATTCCATCTGCAAATGCAGCTGCTGCACCTTCTTTAGCTGGTGCTGTAGTTGGTTCTGCAGAATCAGCTGATGCTGTTATGGCTTCCTCAATGCCAGCTCGTGTTGTTGCTGTTCATGCAGGCCTGGACAAGGCAGCTGCTGCTGCTGTTGGCGTGTCACCAGATTCTGCAGGAGCTGGCCCCCTAGGACCAGGTCAGGAGGCGGGCCTTGGTGATGCCCTTCCAGGGTCTGTTATTGTTGCTAGTTCAGCAATGACCCTTCCTGCTGACATTAATTCAGGTCGAAGTTGATACCCGATTCTCCGAGAGAATGATTTACATGATCTGCAGCTCACTGAGGTTAGGATTGAGCTAGATAGTGGGTTGGGGCCTTCCCCTATTACTCCTTGTGTCAAAGCAAAATCCTTGCAGAGTAACAGGCCTAGTCCTTCATCAGGGACAGCTTCTGTCAAAAAGAAACCAGCAGCCACCAAAAGGCGATCTAAAAGAAGATAGTTCGCCTACCCTTACTATTGTACATTAATGTCTTTTGGTTTTTGGAATGTCAGGGGTCTTATGAATCCTGTTAAGCAAGCTGAAGTTAGACAGCTTGTGCGCCTTAATAACATATGCTGTATTGGCTTATTGGAAACCAAAGTTCCTGTTGCTAGTTTTCCTAATATCTCTTCTGCTTTACTCCCTGGCTGGATATGGGTTACAAATTATGAATACTCTCCTCGAGGGCGTATTTGGGTTGGATGGAACCCGGTTTTGGTATGTTTCAATACTCGAGCTTGTTCTGACCAGATTATCCATGGTGATGTAAAAATGCTGAACTCAAGGTCTACACTACTTCTCTCGGTGATATATGGCGAGCACACGTTTGTTGCTCGCAGACCTTTATGGAGTAAGCTAGTGAGTCTAAGTTCCTCTCTCAAGGAAAGCCCTTGGATGGTTGCCGGTGATTTCAATGCCATTAGGGATTCTTCTGACCGCATGGGAAGCCCGGATATCTGGATTCCTGCTTTTGATGATTTCAAGAATTGTATGGACCAAGCTGAACTTTTTGATCTCCGTTATGTGGGCTTCCGGTTTACCTGGTCCACTTCCTCTGGCATTCATAGGAAACAACGGAAAATAGACCGTGTCCTGGTTAACAACTGTTGGTGCACCTCCTTCTCCTTCTCTGAAGCATCCTTCCTGGCCCCGGGCTTATCTGACCACACTCCGATGACTGTGAAAATTCTTGCTCCTGGTTCTCGGCATATTCCTTTCAAATTTTATAATCTTTGGATGAGCCACCCGGATTTTCCCATGCTAGTTAATCAGTCTTGGGAGACTCAAGTAGCAGGTTTTCCTATGTTCAGACTCTACACTAGACTCAAGCTCTTAAAGGGCCGGCTTAAGTGTCTTAACAGAGATGCTTACTCAGAGATCTCCTTAAGGGTAGCCTCGGCTAAAAGGGTCCATTCAACCACTCAAGAGGCCCTTCAACTTGACCCTCATAATAGCTCCTTGGCAGCTGAGGAACATTCTCAACTCAAGGACTATATTGACCTTTGATCTCTTGAGGAGTCTTTCTTCAGACAAAAATCTAGAATTCGTTGGCTGAAGGAAGGGGATCATAATACCAAGTTCTTTCATCACTCGGTCAATCACAGGCACCTCCGTAATCGTATTATATTTGTGGTGGACGGCTCAGGACAAACGGTAACGGATCTGAAGGATGTACCAAAGGTTTTTGTCTCACACTTCCAGGATCTCCTTGCTCCGGTTGAGATGAGTGTGAGGCCATCTATACAGGATATCAAGGATGTCATTCTCTCCCCTCTCAAGGAAGAACACATCAGCTCTCTATCCCAACCTTTTCTTCCTTCTGATATTCGCGATGCTATGTTTTCTATGGCTGGTAATAAAGCCCCAGGTCCTGATGGATACAATGCTGACTTTTTTAAAAATAATTGGGACAAGGTGGGCCATTCAGTTACTGAAGCGGTAATGGATTTCCTCGAAACTGGACGCTTGCTCAAGGAAGTTAATAACACTATTGTTGCACTGGTGCCTAAAATCCCCAATGCAACATCGCCGCCGACTTTCGACCAATTGCCTATTGTAATACTATATACAAGTGTATCACTAAGATATTCTCCTCTAGAATTGCTGCGGTTCTTCCACATATAGTTAGTCCGGTTCAAACTTTGCTTTTGTAAAAGGTAGGAGGATCAGCGATAATATTCTTCTTGCCCAAGAACTTTTCGGTGGGTTTCATAACAAGCCTTATATTCCAAAGTGTGCCATCAAGGTGGATTTTAGGAAGGCCTATGATACTCTTGATCTGGGACTTCTTAGAGAAAACTCTTCAAGCTTTTGGATTTCCCAACCACCTCACAAAACTCATCATGGTATGCGTTTGTACCCCAAAATTTTCTATATCCATAAATGGTGAACTCCATGGCTTCTTTTCCAAAGTGGACGCGGTATAAGACAAGGTGATCCCATGTCGCCATACCTTTTCACCTTGATTATGGAGGTTTTCACTGGGATCCTTGACTCTTACACTCGGCATCCAGAATTTCGATTCCACTGGCGGTGCAAGGCTACACGCCTATCCCACCTCTTTTTTGCAGATGACGTTTTTCTCTTTAGTGAAGCAAGCCCTGGCTCTATTTCATGCCTCCAGAATGGGCTTACTTTATTCTCTACTTGGAGCTGTCGGTTCCCAATACCAGCAAGAGTGAAGTCTTTATTTCAAGAGGATCCGAGACTACCAAGGAGCAGACATTGTGCAAGCGCTTGGCTTCAACCTTGGTTCCCTCCCGGTGTGCTACTTGGGGGTACCTATAATTACTTCGAGAATGAGCAAAGTGGATTGCAATGCTCTTGTATGCCGTCTCACCGCTAGAGTCCAATCTTGGACCCACCGTTTTCTTTCTTTTGCCGGCCGACTACAACTTATTAAGTCGGTACTACATGCTATCCAAGCGTTTTGGGCCTCCATCTTTTGGCTCCCATCTTCGGTAGTGGAAAAGATAGAGCAAATTTGCAGACAATTCCTCTGGAAGGGCCCATCCATGGGTTCGGGAGGTGCAAGGGTATCGTGGGCTGATGTCTGCCTTCCCATGTCCGAAGGAGGTCTTCGTATAAGAAGAATCAGAGATAGCAATAAAGCAGCCATGGCTAAACACATCTGGTTGCTATTTACTGATAAAGAGTCTTTATGGTGCAAATGGATTCATGCCACATATCTCAAAAGGAATAATTTCTGGAATTCTTCGACTCCAACTCGGTGCTCTTGGGCTTGGAGGAAGATCCTTACTCTAAGGGATGTATTCCTACCCCACTTCAGATGGAGGATAGGAGATGGTGAATCTACGTCGCTTTGGTTTGATCCATGGCTTGACATTGGTCCCTTAAACTTGGTATTCTCTGACAGTTATTTACAACAATCGGACCTCATTAGACAAGCGAAGGTGAAGGACATATATTCCCCGGATGGGACTCAATTACTCCAAGAGCTAGCTTTATGGCAAATTCGGGTTCCTCACCTCTCCATTGGTCAAGATTCCTTTTCTTGGGTGGCGGACTCCTCCTGTAAATTTTCAATGGCTTCAGCGTGGGATATAATTCGGTGCAGATCCAACCCGGTTCCTTGGTCTTCCTTTGTCTGGAATAAGGCTTTGACCCCTAGATATCAGTTCCTCCTCTGGCTTATTACTAAAGAGCGCCTTCCAACTCAGGAATATCTTATGTCATATGGCAGTATTCCTTATTCGGTCTGTGCTCTTTGCAACTCTAGGCCCGATTCAATTAACCACTTGTTTTTTGATTGCAGCATCTCCAATTCTCTTTCTAATCTCTGGGCCGATAAGTGTAACCTCCCTTGGCTCAACTCCTCTTGGTCGGACAATCTTCAATGGGTTATGAACTCGTGGATCGGCAAAGGTTTCTACCCGGAGATAGTACGCTTTTCTTTTGGATGTTTATGTTATATCGTCTGGAAAACCAGGAATGATATTCTCTTCCGTGGCCAGAATCTTTATGTCCCTTCCATGAAAATATACCCGTAAGGCGGTCAAGGACAAAGCGCTAGCTTTCAAATCGGTTGAGGATACTCCTAGAAATAGAAGAATGCAGCGTAGTTGGGGGATAGATGCTCGCATTTTTGATGTGGAGACAGCCACAATATAGTATAGGATGAATTGTGTCCTCTTGGTTCTTCTATATTTCTAGCCTACTTGTAATTTCCTTTGTTGACCATGGTACCCCTCTACTCCAATGACACTTCGTCTAGTGGAGTGGTTGTTGGTACCGTGTCTCCCCCTTGTTTGTACATTTTGCTGGTCGTTTTATGATAATTCTTACCTTACCAAAATAAAATAAAATAATAGGAGCTCTTTTTTTTTTTTTTTTTTTTTTTCATAAGCTTTATTATCGGAGGAAATTTTTTCCACTAAATCTCCTCACGAAATAAAATTTCTTTTGATTTTCCTCGTGAGGTAATATCATAACCCCTTTCCATCAAAACCTCACATCTAGAATTAAGTCTAACTAATTACCAAAATAATTGAGAACTAATAATGAGGTGAATCTTGCAGTTTTACCGTTGGAATTTCATAATTTTGGGCAATTGAGGTTGAGAAAAGATAAAAGATCGAGAAAATGTTCTTCCACATATACTTCTTTAAAAGAGTTAAAGAGAAGAATACATATGTTATCAAAATCCATGATTATATTTGGGAAAATGATATACACAATCTCTAAATTTGGATTCAATATATAATGTGGTTCTTAAAACTTTTAATTTGTTCAATATAATTTCTAATTTTAGTTGAATATACGATGTAACTCCTAAATTTTTAATTTATCTAATGTAGTGCTTGAAAAATTGATAAATAATCCATTTAGTCTCCAAAACTTTTAATTCATTCAATATGATCACTAAACTTTGGTTGAATGTACAATGTAATTTATGATTTTTAATTTATTCAATGTAATCTTTGAAAAATAGGTAAATATTCAATTTAGTCCATGACTTTGTAAAATGACACGAATGGAAATATTACATTTGACATTTACCTATAGTTTATAAATTATATTGAATGAATTAAAAATTCCAAAGTAATGCTACATGTTGAGTAAAAGTTTGGAGACGATATTATATACTAAATGAAAATTCAATAACTATCCGTGTCATCATTGCCTGTACTAATTCCAATTCGTCCCATGCAGATCAAGACTAGTAGAGCTAAACACGACGGGCAGTTGATTATCTCATCAAAACCAATACATAACCAATCACAGCACCGGAAACGAGCGTTGCCGTCCAAAGAAACAAAAAGCAAGCTTAGCAGAAAATTCGTTTTCGTATCATTTTTGGCTAGACAGTCGTCTCAGGTAACTACATGTCTTTCCTTTATAGTCTGTATGAAGAGGGGGCCTGATGAAGCCAAATGCGACATCCTCACTCTTTTACATGGCCACCGGATGGGTACTGGCTACCAATTATGTGTCAGCCAAGTGTTCAGACCAATCAGAGAACGTACATGCAGAGATGGGTATCAATCAGAATTTAATTTTGTGCTTTTTTGTTTGCTTTCTATGAAGAGAATCAATCAGAATTTTTGTCAAAGAGACCGAGACATGAGCAGTTGTTGGCCGATCATTCTCCAATTAAATTTTGTCTGATCGATGTACCAAAGATGGGATAAAATTTTCCAGTGTAATTCGTGGCCGCACATTTGGCACGGTGCTTTTATTGCCATGTGCTCCTCTTCCTATTTTTTTTTTTATCCCAACAAATGTTTCCGTTAAAAAATGATGTTTCGTAAAATGTTTCTATCAACCAATGCAATCATTACGTACATACTTAAATCACGAGAGTGATCAATTTTAGGATGGGTTAATTCTAGCCTAAATTTAGAAATTGACTTTATGATTCCCGATTTCAAAAGATTGGAAGTAGGTAGTAAGTTGATTGGTTCTAGAACCGCCAATTTTGGATTGGCCACTAATGTTGGATCGGGAACTTGCATATTTTATGTTTTTTTTATTCAAATCAAAATTTATATAATAAAAACAAAAAGTTGCACCATTTTATTACTATAACATTTGTTGGTCAAGTAATTATGTTGTTGTTTGTTAATGTTAAAAACCATGGTTTAATTCTTGATAGGTGTGAAACTTATTATAATTTTTTTCCTACAAAGGACTTCAAAACTGATTTAGAATATGTTTAATTTGGGCATTAGAATGGTTGAATAGGTGGTTCCGGCCTTAAAGCTAGGAATCAAACCAATCCTGATCTGTTTATAAGGTCACAAAGCTGGGAACAAATGGGAACCAAACTGTTTTGCTAAGTCAGTCCAATCCGATTCGATAGTTAATGTATACTCAATGCTTAACCCTACTTTTACCTTTTTATTTTATTTTTCTAATTTCGTTGAGTTTAAGAAATTATATGACTCACGAAAGTTATCTTACAATTTATATATATTCTTTGGTTGGTTATCTTGCATTATATAGTCATGTTGTATTAACACATGAAATTGTGTTATATATTTTCACTTAGCCTTTTTTCTTACGTCACTTAGATGGCTTTTTCATTTTGTTTTTGTTTTTGTTTTGCTTTTAATTTGCTCATGTAACCCCCAAAAGGATCATAATTAATCCGTTTAAAGTTTTCATATCTCATTTCTCGAACAAATATTACTATGTAGTTATGCTGAAAAAATAAGAGGAAGTATGAGCCAGAAATAAAGGAGACAATGAAGTTTATTTCTCTACAATGTACAATTTTTCTACTCCCCAAAAGAAACTAATTTTATCTTCTTATGAAAATAACGAAAATTAATGTATTTTCAATTAGTTGCGGGAATAAATAAGTCTCTTTGGTTATGCTTGGATATTCAAAACATATTTCTTGACGTAAAATTATTTCTAATGATTCTTTTTATCCAATTAAAAACCTTGTCCCATATTTTATAACATGCATAAATGATCCGGTCGAAAATTTTTCTTCCTTATTGTCAAGCCAACATCCAAGAACTTTCGGACAATATATATAATTTATTCATCAATTCGACGGAAATATGCGCTTATAGCTGAACGACATTGTTGTTGACTAGATTAATACATCGTATACATGACGATCATCAAGACTAGTGGCCGCTTATTCCTCAAATAATGAGCAATTTTCAAATGATTTTTTTTGCCAATCCATCATTCAAGGCTTCAACACGTGCCCACGCCATGTACATGCATCTTGGTGTACGGTCAAAAAATTAGCTAGCGAGCGGTTGACTTGATTATGTACGCCAGATCCGTATCAATCCGGTAATCTCCATTATTAGAATCGCACTAGTGAGATGATTAGCCAGAAGCGGCCTCGACATGTGCCCCATCGATTAAACTAAAAGCAAGATAAGTTTCCCAATTTGCAGCCCCATTATTCTATGATTATCTCTTTCTAACGTTGAAATCTGAAGCCTGGGGAAAGACTGATCGGCTGCCTAGAAAGAAGGTGGCGCAAGATAGTGCGGTGAGAGCTAGCATGCATGTCCTTCTCTCACTGGTACACGAGGTCGGACCAAATCATGCCAATAACCTAATTCCATATCTATGTGATAGATAAACCTATGTCCATGAAGAAATTTGACCAAGTAAAAAGTAAAAAAGAGAGAATATCTTGTCATGAATCTTGATGTACGTAAGCAAGGCCACCCCGAGGGGGGTATAGCTTTCGTCACCGACTTCTAGATGTGTATATTTAAATGTGGGTGAAGGGATCGCAGCATATCATGTCAAGATGTTAGTGTGCAAATGTTGTCCACGTTAGTGTTGGTTGTGCCACGTGAGACAAGTGGCGTCCACATCAATAATTTTCGACTATAATTGGCCAAAAAAGTAGAGAAGGATAGTATCAATGCCATAATTTTTGTATGGCGTTTATTTGAGTATCATAACTTTTTTTTTCCGCTGACTTAGGTGTTACATTGGAGAAAAATTGACAATTTGAGTGCCGTTTCCGGCAAATCATCCAATGTGGATATTTTTTCGTAAGATTTTTCATTTTTTATTCTTTTTGTTTTTCTTTTGCTTTGTTTTTTTCACTTTTTTTTAAGGATCAATAAGGGTCACCACTAACCCTCGTCAGCTATGAAACCCTTGCCTAGATTGGGTGAGGTCGCGATGCCCTCGCCCAACGACTTCGCAACCATATATGGGTGGGTGGCCTTCGCCCACAGCCGTGAAGGCCCTAGGCGAGGGCATCACAACCTTACTGGCCATGGACAAGGTGGGAAAGCTCTCGTTGCCCTTGCCTAAGGCCTAGGGATGATCGGTTCTTGGTCCAATTTAGTCTCACCTAAGAACTAAGAATCAGACTAGTTCCCATTTTTGGGATTGAGGACCAATTCGATTTAGTCCGATCTATTGAAATTGGTCACTTAGCAAAAAAAATAAAAATACTAGAGTTGTTACTATTTTAGGGTTTATTGCTATTTTGAAGAAATTAAAAAATATTTAGAAAAGTCCCCCTAGAACTGAACTAAAAATCATCAGTTCAATTTTTATGGAACTAGAAACTGGACTAACGTCCTGAAGAACCATACCAAATTGGCTAGTTTGGGCGATTCCTAGTTTGGTTGGTTTGATATGTTCACCCCTAGTGCCTTCGTGGCTACATCTAGGTGAGGCGCCCTTGCCCTTGACCGCAATGGCCCTAGGCTATGTGAGGGCAACGTAGCCTTGCCTACCTTTGCCAAGGCCACAAGGCTTTCACAACCAAAGGCAAGGGTTTTGCGGTTGACGATGGTTGCTGGTAGACCTATTAAACGGATGGGTCGGGTCGGGTTTGGGTTGGGTCATAAATGGTCCGACCCAAATTAACCCATTTACCCATTTATGACCCATTTAAGCATAGTATAAAATTTTTGACCCATACCCAACTTAACCCATACCCAACCCATACCTGACCCGACTCATATTGTTAAAACATTTCTCTATTTAACTAAACTTAGGAAAACTTATTCTTATAATCTTTTTTAAAGATTTTAAACTTATTCAAGTTCATTAACAACCCATGTATTTTAGTCTTTTTAATTTTAAACTCATTATAAATACACCTGTCAAAATAGGTGTATAACCCATTTATGACCCATTTAAATATTAAATGGGTCATAAATAGATCAGGCTTTTTTTAAAATGGGTCATAAATAAGTTATACTAAAAGAAAGCTGACCCATTTATGACCAATTTAATATTTAAATGGGTCAATAAATGGGTTATACACCCATTTTGACAGGTGTAGTTGCTGGTGACCCTCTTCGGCCCTAAAAAAAGGGAAAAAAGGAAAATTAAATATAAATAAAAATTCAAAAACAATAAAAATTTAAAAAATAATTGTCCATGTTAGCTTTAGCAAAGCCACGTAGAATGATTAACATTCATGTTTGATTTTCCAGTGAGGCAAATCATTGATAGTAGTCAAGTGATTGATTTTCCAAATTTGTAACATTTAAGTGAGAGAAAAAAGTGAGGGCACTCAAGTGAATGTTGTACAAAAGTATTGTACTTCTACCATTCTTAGCCCTCCGAAAGGACTATATTAGTAAATCATCAAAAAATTTAGCATAAATTGGCTATGTTGAAATATTAAGATTGAATTGGTATTGATATAATACGTTTATGACTTTTTAATAATTTGCCTGATTTTCATTTAATAGTGGTGCAAAGAGAAGAACCAACGGTAAAAGTGAAAAGAAAATTATACTCAGACAACCACTAAAGTAAATGTATAGTTATTTTTAATAAGAGAATATGAATGAACATGTTTGGCTTATTTTTGAATAAATAGTCGTAGAATGAGAAACGTGACCATTGAACTATTGGTAGTGCACAATAGAAAAGATCACACTTTTGCCTTGAGAGATCACCAAGGGAGAGCTCAAGCCCAAACCTATCAAGATATTTAGTTGGACTAACCTTTATTTAAAAGTTTAAGTTAATAACTTATGTGTCAAGTAGGATACACACTGATTCTCCAATGTGAAACTTTTCTAATAATACTTACTCGTGCATCTCACTAATCTTCCCCTTACGTATGAGCTAAGTATTGGATCTATTCCTTATTACTTCGAATATCCTTTTGGATTAAGATCTTGAATCCCCACTTTGTTGCACGTAAGGACCACAACAAAAACTATGCCTACATTCATCCATGTTTTCTTTTGCCAATTTGAATATAAAGGTTGCCATCAGAATCACATTATGCATGAGATTTCTTTGAGGATAATTGTCCAAAAAAATCCTAAAATTATTGTATGGTGGTTAATTTAGCTATAACTTTTTAATTTGGACAATTAGTCTTATATTTTATGATAATTTGTCAATGTAATCATTGCATGAATAGCTTGCTAACATTGACTAATTTTGTAATTTTTTTTTTCTTATTTCCCTTTGCCAATTTGGGGGCCTAGGTAATGGCATGCGAGAGTATTGCCGATCCTCACTAGCTACAATGAGGGCTCATGGGTCTTTGCCCGATCTGGCATGACCATGACGCCCTTGTCAAATCTAGATAAAGAACCTTGGAGTTACATTATTTAATCATAGTATAAGATTCTCGAACTACAAATTGATGGACAAAGAACTTTTGGGCCGTTATGTACGGTGGGCAACTTTTTCTTAAGACCCTAAAAGGAGTACATTGATTTATGTATCAACTCATACAGGTATGATTAGCTTTAATGACGCCATTATTAGCTCCGTATGTACTTAAAAATACGTTAGGTTCTGTAGTCTTCTTATCGCGACTCCATAGGTTGCAATCATTTACAGCTTTAGTCTCATGGTCTAGGGGTGCATATGAATTCCTGAAGTAATGAGTCCTTGGCTCCACAACATGTGTGACCAGATCAATCGTTTTTCTATTTTTTAGGCTATGGTCTTTCAGCATTTGATTAAACTAAAAAATGAAAGATCAAATAATTTAATGCCCATGATGGGGTCACAATCCACGAACGCTCGAATTAACATCACCTCTGAGCATGTGAATTAGCACTGAATGAGATCTGCTTTATGGAGTCTAATCAAACCATTATGTCCAAGTCCTTTTTGCGCATCTAGATGCTTTTGGAGTATAGAATATGATTAAGACCATCATTAAAACACGTAAGCAATGATAGGCATACTTTATTGTAATTGATTTCTTAGTCCAAACAAAACCTCACCATCGTGAAAACTATCCTTCAAAGGACTTTATGTTCGTTTATAAGTTCATTTGTTATCATGGCATGGGCGTGAGAAGTTATATGCTGCATTATGAGATAAAAGGAGATTCATTGCGTGGAGTGATGACAACCCAATCAGTAGAAGACTAGTGGTAGGAAAGCACCTGTAATGCTAACATTGGTGAGATGACAAAATAAACATTTTTATTTTCTCCATCCCTTACGGTGAGAAATTGTACCAACCAATCTTACGATGGATGAACTACATAAACAAATAAGGGAAAAACGGTTCAAAAAGTCATAAACATATTATATTTTTATCAACTCAGTGTAAATCTTTCAACTTTGTCAATTGAATTTTAAACCTTTTTATTTTTGGCCAATTAAGTTCATTCAATTAAAATTGGCCAGAAATAACTGACCTAGACTTTTTTTAATAATATTTTAATAATTTTTAAATTTCTTTCCTTTTCTTTGCTTTTTTATTTATATTTTTTGAGAGAGGGTTGGTGACCCATTACCAACCATTGGTGATGGCTGATTGACCCTCGCTGGCCTTGGGTGAGGGAGTAGCCTCCCTTGCTAGCTCTAGACGAGGGCTATGATGCCCTCGTTGGTCAAAGCAAAGGTGTGAGAGCCCTTGTGTATAATTGGTGAGGGTTGTGATGCCCTTGCTTGTGGCTAGCCAGGGTTGGCCGGCGTGGCTAGCAAGGGTTGGTCGGCAACCCTCGCCGACCCTCTTTCAAACCTAAAAAAAAAGAAAAAAGAAAAAAGAATCATAAACATTCAAAAATTGTTAAAATATTATTAAAATTGTTTACGTTAGTGCTGGCAATCAATGTTAGTAATTTTTAGCTAATTTTGACCGAATGGGCTAATTGGTAAAAAGTAAAAAGATTAGGATTCGATTAGTAAAATTGAAAGGTTTAAAATTGAATTGATACAAGTGCAACAAGTTCATAATTTTTTGGATAATTTTCTCGACAAACATGACCCACAAAAATTGGTCGCTCCTTTGATGAAGTGGTCTTATGGTAAAATAAGTATGCGCATATATTTTATGGTGCAAATATCTCAATTTTAACCAGTAACACATAAAATATCATATTATATACATAAGTAATTTATAGAAATGCATTTATCCGAATGAAAATTAAAGACTTTTTATTTGCGAAGAAAGATTATAGGTGAGTTAACTTTCATTAGTTATTATACAGCTAAATCAGGGTGGGTGACTTTTATATGAAGTTGTTGTCTTGATACTTAATGGTGCGGAAATCCAAATTTGTTTTGCGTGCTTAAATCACACTTGGAAATCTATTTCTTCAACTCCTCAAGGAATGACAGAGTATTTATATACGTCTAATGATTGGCTATACAGGTTTGCGGAGAATGCTGAGGACTTGAACAATATCATGTATCCTATCCGATTATCTTTTTATGCTTTTTCAATGTTATCTAATTTTCGATTGGTATAGCAATACCTCAAATTAGGGTGGCCACTGTACGTGTTATGTTCTTGTTGGGATTTTGTTTTGAAAACAACAACACGTGCATAGATATAATAAAAATAAAAACGATTTGCAACGGAAGCAAAAATACCCATACATGTATCTTCTTGACATTGTTTGTACAGTTTAATAAAAAGCACATAGAAGTAAAAATGAGGCTAATCATATTACCTTTGTACCGTGCTCAAAAGTTTGGTTTTTAGATTCTAACCACAAACATCTAATGACTTTGTAGGTTGGTTCTTCAGTTCTAGCTTCACAGGTGTTAGACCTCTAGTTCAAACACAACACTAATCTAATGTTGAACAATAGAGAGACATTGAGAGAGTTACCACTACAATTGTGTTAGTAATTGCTCTTGTGTGTGGATAACTTGATTGATTATTCTCATCATTCTCTCTTGTTTAACCATCTTCTGATTCTTTCTCTCAATTGTCTTTTATAACTAGTCTCAGATCACATTTTATTCAGCTTAGTAACTCTAAAACCATTTCAAAGCATTAATTTGACCAAAACTTCAAACTTTGAATTTGGACATAAGTTCTGAAATTGCTTTAGACACTATTTTGGGCATTAATTCTATAACCACTATAGAGAATTATTCTAGGCATTAATTTTTAACAGTTACAAGATTTTATTTTGAGCATTAACTTTGTAACCTTTACAAAACTTTAATTAGATCATTAAGTTTGAAATCATTTGAGAATATTAATTTGGTCATTTGAATCTGAAATCGTTTCTAATTATTAAACCGTTAATTGATTCCAAAACCGTTTTATATCATTAATATGGCCGTTAAGTTTGAAACCGTTTCAGATTCTTAATTTGGTAATTTATTTTAAACTCTACGGTCATTAATTCTAAACTCACTTTAGATCATAAATGTGACTATTAATTTTGAACTCACTTTAGATCATTAATATGGCTATTGATTCCAAACTCACTTCAAATCTTCAATTTAGCCGTTGAATATGAACCCGATTCAAATCGTTAATTTGGTTGTTGAATTTGAACTTGCTTTAGATCGTTGATTCAACTGTAAAGTTTGAAATCTTTTTCAAAACTTAGATTTTCAACTTGATTGAATTGATTGTCTAAATTACAAACACATTTGCAATATTGTCTCTCTTGTTCAAGCGTCATTCTGATTGATTAGGGTGTGTGACATTCCTAAATTCATCACTTATCTAGTAGTAGGACTTATACTAAAGTGATCACTTTTTCACAATAATTGACACTGAAGTCATCAATTATTTACAACGATTGACATTGAAGTAATCAGTTTTTAACTTGCTACATGACGTCGTTTAGCGGGTTATATGCTAACTGGGCATGCCGGCAAATCACATAAGATTGAAAAATTAATAAAATATGGCAATGTCGGATTTCTAGTGGCTTAGATTGGAGTTGGCACTTAATTTATTGTTTTTTTTTTTTAAAAAAAAAAAGTGGCACTAAAGTAATCTGAAAAAAAGGTTGTGACACTAAAATAAATACCATATACAAGTTAAGACATTTCTGGTGTACTTTTCCTTTTGGACGCTCACCGTTCAATTACCATTACGTCTAAAAGGATTGGAAAAAACTAACCGTCCACGTGGCTCACGAGCTTCAATATAAAACGATGCATGAGAGCAATGCTGGGGAGAAATTGATGGGGTGGTTGGACTTGCATTTTCCTCTTGCCACCTTCTCAGCCATTCACAAACGGGACCAGAAAAATGTTTCTTCCCTGACGAAGGCCATGACGTCTAAACCTATATAATTGGGAACATGAATCATGTAACCGCATAAAATAACAACGCATGAAGAACCATGCTCAAAAGAATCAGTTCTTAATTAATGTCAATATCAGAGTCAAATGACTTCCGGAGATGGGCAACATTGGAATCTTGGAAAAGAGCTCGAGCCATATTTGGGAAAGGTTTTGGAATTTTCTGGAGGAAAACTTCATAAAACAATGATTGCAGATATGTTTATTCCTCTTGAGTGGATCAACTGATTGTCCATTGCCTCGAGAAAAGAAGCGAAGCCACGAGTCAATTCTAGCCAGCTTGTATTGGCGGAAGAACCTTCTGATTTGCCAATCATTTTGTGCTTGATTATTGCCTAAATTAAGATGATTAATGGTCGACATACTTCTTTGATTAGTCGGAAGCTCACAAAGCTCGCGATTGAGAGGAATGGCATTTGAAATTAGAACAGGAGAGCTTTGTTGTGAGTGGTTTTATTGAGTTACTAAGTGCCAAAGTTTGGTGTGTCTTTTATATGGTCCCTGCAATATTGAAAAGGTCGGTGAGTTCTGATCGGACTTTGCACATGCAAGGCACTCCAATATTATTAGTAAACGACTTAGCGATTATGTATCCTTTTCCCTGCAATGTTGACACGCAGAACAAAGTGTAAAATTTAAGAGACTTTTCCTGATAAACTTCATCTAAAATCTTTCGGTGGACATGATTACGTTCGTTTGGATTGATTTTTTCTTTTTTAATTTTTAATAATTTTTTTTTATTGATCCTATTCTACGTCTTAGTTTATTCATGTTTTAGCACTCAGACTTTTGCTTTGCTTTTGTGCAAGGTGTGGGAGTCAAAACCCATTCATGAAATTAAATTGTTCTTATTCCAATCCTTCAAGAAAATGGAGATTCAAATCCCCACATCTCCCTTTTCATGTGAGAATTGCGTTCTATTGGGACAAACCCTAGTGATTTTAATTGTATGATTCCTGCACTTTGATGTCTAAAACACCGGAACAATCGAAACTTTCACAAAATGTAAATGTTAATATGTAAATTTATATGTAATAATTTTTTTTGAAATATAATTACTATTTTTCCAGGAGAGCAAAGAGTTCTTTTTGCTTTTGTTTAAACTCAAAACTTGGGTACGTTCATTGATATGTTTGTTTGCACGTCTCTCTTAAATATCATATTGAAGTGGTGCCGGCCAGTTGGTTTTATATTAGTTATAAGGAATAAGTGTAAAGAAAGTTCTAAAACTTATCATAAAAGTATAACTGAGTACTTAAACTTACAAAAAATGTAATTAATTCCTTCTACTAACTCCATCCAATTTAGTTAACAAATAATGTTGACATGAATTTTTGTTCTGTATCTTACATGGCATTGATGTGGCTAAAAAGACGAGATTTTGGTCTAAATCTGATTTTTAATATAAATTTTATTAATATAATATTAAAAAGTAAAATGAAAAAAGGAAAATTGGGCGAGGGCTGGTTCCTCACCTCCTTTTTTTTTTAATTTACCAATTTTTAAAATTTATTTTATATAAAATTTGCATATAAAATCAGATTTTGACAAAAACCACGTTGTTTTAACATTATTTATTATGTTTCAATCACTCCATTGCCATGTGGAAGAGAAAAAATAATAAAAAAATATCATGTTTCCATATTCTGTTAGTTATGTTGGATGGAGTTAATGGAATAATTTGATACATCAGTTTGACAAATTTTCAAATTGGATTCATTTTCATAGTTTTAAGATCCAATTACATTTCATGACAAATTTTATAATTTTTAATGTATTTATTTTTAATTATTAAATGCAAGTGGTGCACTATATACTCAACCAATCGTACGGGTTGCTTATTCTGTTTTCTTTCCTTTTTCCCCTAATTTTTTTAAGGACTAGAAAATCCACCTCAGGAGTACACACCCGTAGAAAACCCCACTAATCTCATGATTAAATAAAATGCGGTATTCGACCAAAAAAAATGCGGTAAATCGTCGTTGAATAGAGCTCACATTAGATAGTTTTGCACTTAATAATATGCGGCATCGAAGTAGTGTCTATCAAAATATAGAAAAAGATCCAACTCGTATGCTCCACCCAACAAGAGGAATCAAGAAACATATAGGATTCACATGGGAACATTTTTATCTCTCCTGTTTCTTTTTTCTTTTATTCCCAGGAACATGTTTAAAATATAAATCCATTTGGTGTTGCAAGTTCATTTATCTATTTCTAGAACAAATTTTTACTCTAAAAATAGATTTGGAACAGAAATCAGAAGTTAAAATTTTTTATTTTTCTATTTTTGGAACAAAAGTGAGAAATAAAAATCTTTTTCATTGCCGCTCTCATCACTGCCCACCGCCCACCCTCTCACCACCGGCCAGCCACCATTGGCCATCACCGGCTTCTTGCTGTCAGTCGCCTCCCACCATCATTTGAGAATGAGAAATTTTATTAATTTCGATTTCGGGAACAAAAAAATTATATTGGTATTAAATGCCTATTTTGCTTCAATAACTCGTATGGGGAGAAATTGAATTTTGGAACATAAATTTGATCATGCGTGCCCAAAGAGTCGTGCATCTAAATCCACATACACATTCATCCCAAGAATATTATATCACAAGCCCTAAATTTTATGTACGAATTATAAACTGCAGTTGTATACTAAACCTTTCAATTAGATCAACTATGTCTTAGATTTATACTAAAAAGTATAATCAAGTCGTAAATTTTTTAATTAATTCAATTAAATCTTAAACTTTTATTGAAAAAGTGTAACTTAATTCTAAAATTCATATGGAAAAGTGCAATTTAAGGACACAGTACAGACAATTTATGAGTCACAAATAGACAATTTTTTTTTTTGATGACCCAGGGAACCCCGCACCCTGCCGACAGCCGGGGGAGTAAACCCTGGGGGCCACACGTGCTGACCACCACACACCTTTTGCGACAATTGTTAGTACTGTTCAACGAAAAGACTAATCTTTTGCAAAGTATTTAGAAACTTATTTGAACCAAAGGCTTAGAACTTATTACATTATGTATACGAGATATCTGGATGACAACCAAAGAGTTTTTATTTGCATAGAAAGACCATTGTAGGTGAGTTAACTTGATATCGTACCAGACTTTTTCATTAGTTAATATACGAGCTCAAATCAGGTTCAATGACTTAAATATGAAGTCGTTAGCTTGATACTTAATGGTGTGGAAATCCAAATTTGTTTCGCTTGCTTAAATCACACTAGGAAATCTGTATATTCAACCAAGCAAGTCTCGTGGAGTGAAGAACGAAGCTCGAAGTTTATTTACGTGCAAATTTTCAAGGAATAACACTGATTCCTATTTGTAAAACTTCCTATTGATGGGGTAGTTGGAATTGCATTTTCCTCTTGCCGCCTTCTCAACCATGCACTTACGCGACTACAAAAATGTTTTCTTCCCTGACGAAGGCCATGACGAATCTTTATTTGCCACTCACGTAGCTACATGAAATAGCAATGCCTGAAGAAGCATGCTCAAAAGAAGCACTTCTTAATAAATGTCAACATCATGGTCAAACGACTTCAGAAGATGGCAACAGTGGAATCTTGGGAAAAAGCTCAAGCCATTGGAGCAAGGTTTTGGAACTTTCGGAGGAAAACTTCATAAAACAATGATTGTAGATATGTTTATTCCTCTTGAGTGGATCAACTGATTGTCTGTTGCCTCGAGAAAAGAAGCGAAGCCACGAATCAATTCTTGCCAGCTTGTTTTGGCGGAGGAACCTTTTAATTTGCCCATCATTTTGTGCTTGATTATTGATTAAACTAAGATGATTAATGGTCGACAGACTTCTTTGATTAGTGGGAAGCTTACGAAGCTACCGTTTGAGAGGAATAACATTTGGAATTGGAACACGAACACTTTGTTGGGAGTGGTTTTATTGAGTTACTAAGTGCCAAAGTTTAGTGGGTCGTAATGTGGTCCGTTGAATATAAAAAGGTGGGAGAGTTCGGGTTGGACTTTGCACATGAAAGGCACATTAACAAAGGAAGGGAACTTTACACATGAAGGCACATCAACATTATTAGTGAATGACTCAGCAATAATGTACCTATGCTTTGCAATTTCGACGCGTGTGAAATGGGTAAAATTTAAGAAAACCCACCTTAGGAGTCTACATCGTAGAAAACCCCACTTATCTCATGGACTTAGTAAATCTCTGGTTCCTTTTTTTTTCGTCTTATAGTAAATTGCTGCTTAATGCATAAATGAATAGTTAAATCATGGAATCATTTGCATCTAATACTATGTGAAATCAAAGTCTAGTCTATAGACAAAAAAAAAAAAGGATCGAAATTGTACCCACCCGACTAGACGGTCTGGGAAATTATTGAGTTGCTAATCCACGTACAAGTTCATGTGGGAAAACTGCACTGCAAGACCTAAACTTTAATGGGTAACATAATACAATTGAGTACTAAATCATTCAATTGGCTCAATCAATTCCTAAACCTTCCTTAAAAGTGTGATCAAGTCCTAAACTTTTTAGTTGGTTTAATTAAGTCCTAAATATTTACTAAAAAGGTACCAAGTCCTAAAACTTATGTTGAACACAATGTAAGGATACCACATAGGATATTTTAAAGTGACAAGTAGACAATTATAAGTACTAAGAACTTCATTTTAATTTTTGAAAAAGGATTTGGGAATTCATTGATTAAATCAAAAGGTTTTGAATTTATTACATTTCGTACACCATGTTTAAACCTTATGGTGTACTTTTCTGGATCCATCCCCTAATTTATTTCTATTTATGATATGGAAAATGCCCTTATGATCATTGGTAAAGGTTGTATTAGGATGTGTTTGTTTGGTGAAAAACTCAATAATGAAGGAGAATGCTTTTCAGAAATATGGTTAGTTTTATTACAAATTATTGCAACAACTTTATTTCATATCTTTAAAAAAAATCAATACTTTAATTTTCTTTTGTTTTAAAAAATTGAATTTTAAATGATTTTTTTTATTTTTCTTATTTTTCCCCCTCTGTTGGTCATTGGGCCTTAGCAACTGTCCATAAGCATAGGCCAACGGGGCATGAGGTCACCGGAAATAGCAAGGCTTGAGCTCGTTCAAGGTTGAGGAGCTCAAGCTCACCTTTGGCCGGTCATGGACCTTCATCGTGGCTAGTTATTGACTGAAAAAAAGAAGAAAAAAAGTATAAAATAAAATAAAAATTTTAAAATATTATAATGAACAATTCTGAAAAATGTTTTTACCTTTTTATATTTAGGAATTTACTTTCCTAAATTTATGCATGAGTGTTTTTATTGACCGAAGAGTGTTTTTGGTTGACTAATCATTTTCGGCAAACTAAACGGGTGAAAGTTTGGAAAATCAATTCTTGAAAAACGCTTTCTCCCAAGCAAATACACCTTTAACATAATTTCAAATATTGACCGGTCTCACTTTCAATTGCTAGTAGACCAAGGAAAATGTGTGTGACCTAATCACATGGCTTGTTGGGCTCATGTGCATATAAATTGCAACATCACTCAAACACTGTAGCCTCTATGTAGGAGGGATCTCCTCATCCAAGTTAGTAAGGGTACGAATAGTAACCATTTTATTTCCAAGAATCATTTCCTCTTAGAAATGATTCTTTTTGATTATGTTCCTATGAATAATTTTGAATATTTGAAGACGTTTGGTAACTGTTTAAAATTTTTATTCCCGGGATAAAAATACATTTGGTCAAACTCTTAAATTTTTTTATGTTTCTTAAATTTTTTAATACTATTATTATATTTATCTTTTTATCTTTATCTTTTTTTCCTTTTCTCTTTTTCTTTCTCCTTTTGTGGCTAGTCGTTGCCATCGGCGATGGTCGACGAATGGCTAGGCAAGGTCGGTGAGCTCACTAGAGGCTTACTTGGCCATCGGCGAGCCTTGACCTCACCTAGGCAGCATGAGATTGGCTTTGCCCTAGCTTGGCAAGCTCGATCTAGGTACGAAGAGCCTTGCCCAGCCACCGGTGAGTCTGGCCTTACCAACTAGCACAAGGTTGGGGCCTCGTTAGGCTTGGGCGAGGCCAACCTCGTGCCGCTTGGGCGAAGTCGAGCCTTGCTGGTGTCCAGGCGAGCCTCTAGCGAGCTCGCAGGACCTCGCCTAGTTGCTCATCGACCATCGCTGGCGGCGGGGGGGCAATGATGGGGTGGTGGTAGCTCGGTGATGGGTTATGAGGAGGAAGAAGAAGAAAGAAAAGGGAAGAAAAGAGGAGAGAGGAAGAGAGGAAAAGAGAATAGAATAGGAAAATTTAGACTTGATTCTTGGAGTTGTTTCCAAGTATAAGAATCAACTTCTTTTTGATTCTTGATTTTATTCCAAATCTATTCCCGAGAACAAATTTGTTCCTTGGAATAAAAAATTTACCAAATAGATTTCTATTCCAAACTTGCTCTAGGGAGTAAAAGAATAGAATTAATTATTGCTTAATTGGTTACTATGCAGGCCCTAAGGATCCAAGTCAAAAAAGGGTGGATCTCTTTAGATGGGATGAGATTTGATCAACCCATACCCAATATTGTTCTAATTGGATTAACCCTTATTCGACCCTATCCTTTTTCTTCCTATTTTCCTGTGCAAAAATTTCGAGAAAAAAATCTCTGTAAAATGGACAAATAAAAGATTTGTGTATTGGTCGCAAACTTATGAAAATTTGAAGTAATTGAAGAACCAATTTGGTTGACACATCATAATAACAACTAAATAGAAATTTAAGCACCCTCAGAAGTGTTATGACTAAATAAATTCTCAAATCAAATAAAGGAATGTCAAAAAAACATAATAAAGCGAATCACATAAAGTGAATCTTAGAAAAGAAAACATTTATAATAAAAAAACAAAAAAAGCATTTATGTATTAAACTCTCCTACTTTTAGCAAGATGGAATCCGATTTCAGCTTCCGACCAAACAAGGGTCACTCGTTGGAGTTATATATATCATAAATTTTTATGAAATTACACAAATCTTAGCTAACAATAATGAATATCCTATAATTTTCATTTTTCCCTATATTCAACTGTAGTTATGATGGTTCCAGAAAAAAGAAAAAATATTTTCTTCATATGTCTAGTCAATTCGGGTTAAACCTGGATGACCTCACTCAACTCATAAATTAGTTGAGTAATGTTTAAGATATTAAGTTTCGTCCACTGAGTTAGTTTATTTGGTAAATGCAACGCTTTGGTAAGTGGTTCTTTAAGTTAGTGGAATTTTAAGCACCCTACAATATCTAATTATAAACAAATTTATGAGATAAATATTAATATGTTCACAATGTTATAATTATTTTGATTCCACCTATTTAAAATGAATGATAAAATTCTATACTTCTTGAGGACATTACTCATATTATGATTAACGAGACTGGATATTGTGTAACTTTGGCTACTTCAAAATTTGCAAGTATGATTAACGGAAAAGCATATAAAAGGAGGATAGAGAAGCTTATTCTAATGCCGGGTCAAACTGAGTTTACCCGACCCAAGGGTCAGGATCAGGGTCAGGTTGACTTTCTTGGAGGTTGAAAAGAAAAAATCCACTCATACCTAAGTTTTCAGGGCGGATTATGGGGTCCGTGCTCCGTGCTCGTTTTCGCCAGGCCTATTGGCATTGGGGCACAAAAGGGGGAAAAGCCTCTCAAATGCAGAAATTAAAAGTAAATTGTGCGGCTGGGATTTAACCATGAAATAAGGCAAGTGCTAGTCATGGTCTAGATCCATATAGACTAGTGAATTACACTGTGAAAATTACGTGAGATCCACAAGATAAATTAATGAAATTTATTCAATCCATCATTGATGAGGTCTATGTAAGAATATGCTCATAAACATATAGACTTTCGGAAAAATTCTAGCTTTTGTCTTCACAAGTTCACATTATTTCTGATTTAGTCTTTGTACTTTTAATTTTTCAATGAATTCCTTTGAGTTGCATAAATTGTTTAACCAATTCCATCCAGCACCACATTTGATAAGTTCAACTGACATGGTTGTCAAATGATGTTAGACTATAAAGTGAACAAAATTTTGCCAATGTTTTTTTTTTTTATGACCCAGGGAACCCCGCACCCCGCCGACAGCTAGGGGAGTAAACCCTGGGGGTCGCACGTGCTAGCCACCACACACATGCAACCAGATAAGTCACCCTATGATGAAGTTGGGATTAGAACTCTCGACCTTTTGCGAGAGGAAAAGAGTGCGAACTAGCAACGTCACCGGGTGGGTGGTGAAAAAAAGAGAAGAAAAGATGGTGGAAAAGAAAAGAAGAGGAGAAAAGAAAAGGGACGGAATAACTTATTATTATTATTCTTATTATTTTTCATTTAGGATGGTGGCATCTAAGTTTGCAAACTGGGAAGGCATTACCTGATGTGGTCGGAATGTCACGTCCACTGAACATAAATAGAAGGTCTTCCTTCGTAAAATTACAAGTATAAGTACTTGTTTAGAAAAATGTGATGATATGGAGCTTGAGGGTGAAATATTCTACCTAATTTACGGTACACCTAGCTTATGTGTGCAATTTACTCCCTAAGATACATATAAGGTACATTTGGTAACTATTCTACTCTCAAGAACACTTTTTGGTTAGAAATAGTTTTTTATAATTCTGTTCCCTCTACAAGTATCTTAGTATTTGAAAGCGTTTGATAATTGTTCAAAATTTCTATTCTAGGAATAGAAATGTATTTGATACAATCTTCAAATTTTTTTGTGACTTTATTTTAATTTTTCATAATTTTAAAATTCATAAGGAAAAGTGCAATTTAAGGACAGTACAGACAATTTATGAGTCACAAATAGACAATTGTAAGACTGTTCAATGAAAAGACTAATCTTTTGCAAAGTATTTAGAAACTTATTTGAACCAAAGGTTTATTACATTCTGTATACGAGCTATTTGGATGACAACCGAAGACTTTTATTTGCATAGAAAGACCATTATAGGTGAGTTAACTTGATATCGTACCAGACTTTTTCATTAGTTAATATACGAGCTCAAATCAGGTTCAGTGACTTAAATATGAAGTTGTTAGCTCGATAATTATTGGTGCGGAAATCCAAATTTGTTTCACGTGCTTAAATATGAAGTTGCATTTTTCTCTTGCTGCCTTCTCAACCACGCACCTACGCGACTACAAAAATGTTTTCTTCCCTGACGAAGGCCATGACGTCTAATCTTCATTTGCCACTCAGGTAGCTACATGAAATAACAATGCCTGAAGAAGCATGCTCAAAAGAAGCACTTCTTAATAAATGTCAACATCATGGTCAAACGACTTCAGAAGATGGCAACAAGGGAATCTTGGAAAAAAGCTCAAGCCATTGGAGCAAGGTTTTGGAACTTTAGGAGGAAAACTTCATAAAACAATGATTGTAGATATGTTTATTCCTCTTGAGTAGATCAACTGATTGTCTGTTGCCTCGAGAAAAGAAGCGAAGCCACGAATCAATTCTTGCCAGCTTGTTTTGGTGGAGGAACCTTTTAATTTGCCCATCATTTTGTGCTTGATTATTGATTAAACTAAGATGATTAATGGTCGACAGACTTCTTTGATTAGTGGGAAGCTTACGAAGCTACCGTTTGAGAGGAATAACATTTGGAATTGGAACACGAACACTTTGTTGGGAGTGGTTTTATTGAGTTACTAAGTGCCAAAGTTTAGTGGGTCGTTATGTGGTCCGTTGAATATAAAAAGGTGGGAGAGTTCGGGTTGGACTTTACACAAGAAAGGCACATCAACAAAGGTAGGGAACTTTACACATAAGGTACATCAACATTATTATTGAATGACTCAGCAATAATGTACCTATGCTTTGCAATTTCGACGCGTGTGAAATGGGTAAAATTTAAGAAAACCCACCTTTGGAGTCTACATCATAGAAAATGCCACTTATCTCATGGACTTAGTAAATCGCTGGTTCCTATTTTTTAGGTCTTATAGTAAATTGCCGCTTAATGCATAAATGAATAGTCAAATCATGGAATCATTTGCATCTAATACTATGTGAAATCAAAGTCTAGTCTATCGATAAAAAAAAAAGGATCGAACTTGTACCCACCTGACCAGACGGTCTGGGAAATTATTAAGTTGCTAATCCAAGTACAAGTTGATGTGGGAAAATTGCAATTGCAAGACCTAAACTTTAATACTCAGTTACTACAAGCATACCAGCATCATGTGAACTCCAGAGAAGCTTATGTCAAGAAAATCGCACCATCCCACCAGAAACATGGCCATCTGCAGAGGTCCCTGTCTCTTGGGACCACCTTGAAGCTTGGGATTTCACAAGAGATTAGATTTAAGAAGCTTTTCATATCTTCCGATAGAACAATCCAGACTCCTCCACCCCTTACGATCCATGGGAGGGACTACTTTCACAAGTCCTATGGGGAGACACCCCAAATTATGCCCCCTTTTCTGGCTCTTTCGGTGTTAGCTCCTCTCGTTCACCAGACCTGTCGACAGAAGAAATTGAGAATCTCATCCGTGCCTTCAAAAGAGAAAAAGACGAAGGCTCCAGTCCATCAGACATCGATGAAGATGCTCTCTTCAAAGAACAACTAGCTCATCATAGCTCTGATGATTTAGACTATGACTACAATGCTAGAGATGGAGCGTGACTAAAATAGTCGTTACAAATCATTGTTCACCGGTCATTGTACACTATTCATTGTTCATCTAGTCTACTTTTACTGTAGCATCAGGCAAAAATCATTGTTCATAGTCTGTCATGGGATTTCTGTAGAACTCCCTATATTTGCAACCCATAAGTGGCTAGTGTGCTTTCATAATTATGTCCGAACATGGCTAGTCAGCCATCTCTTGTCGTTTGTATCATCCTTTGCCTATATAAGAGCAAGGAGCCACCATTGTAAAAACCAGATAGTGAAATCAGAAGTGTGTTGTGTACTCTACTTTCAACATGATCTTCTAAACACTCCCAGTCTCTTCTAGTCTAGAGCAATGGTTCTGAACAAACACTATGATTGAGAAAAATCCTGGAGTATGCTCTGCACTTGCTCTCAGGGATCCTGTGCATTAGAATTTCCGATATCTTAGAGTTTACTATGGTCTAAGTTCATAGTTTGAGAAGAAATTTGGTGATTAACAAGCAGTCCCTATTGAGGCCAGGAGGGCCGTGTGTGGGATAGCATACTTGTCACAAGTTTGCGACTCGAACTTTGAGTTGAGTATTAAATCTTTCAATTGGCTCAATCAATTCCTAAACCATTCCTAAAAGTGTGATCAAGTCCTAAACTTTTCAGTTGATTTAATTGAGTCCTAAATATTTACTAAAAAGGCACCAAGTCCTAAAACTTATGTTGAGCGCAATGTAAGGATACCACATAGGATATTTTAAAGTGACAAGTAGACAATTATAATTACTAAGAACTTCATTTTATTTTTTGAAAAAGGATATGGGAATTAATTAACTAAATCAAAAGGTTTTGAATTTATTACATTTCGTACACCATGTTTAAAACTTAGGTGTTCTTTTGTGGATCCATCCCCTAATTTATTTCTATTTATGATATGGAAAATGCCCTTATGATCATTGGTAAAGGCTGTATTAGGATGCGTTTGCTTGGTGAAAAACTCAATGATGAAGGAAGATGCTTTTTAGAAATATGGTTAGTTTTCTTTTGTCTGGGAAATATATGATTGAGAACATTCTTAAAATGTTTGAATCTTATTAAAAATTATTTCAACAACTTTATTTCATATCTTTAAAAAATCAATACTTTAATTTTCTTTTGTTTTAAAAAATTGAATTTTAAATGATTTTTTATTTTTCTTATTTTCCCCCTCCGTTGGTCATTGGGCCTTGGCAACTGTCCATAAGCATAGACCAATGGGGCATGAGGCTATCGGAAATAGCAAGGCTTGAGCTCGTTCAAGGTTGAGGAGCTCGAGCTCGCCTTTGGCCAATCATGGACCTTCATTGTGGCCGGTTACTGACCAAAAAAAGAAAATACAAATATAAAATAAAAGAAAATTTTTAAAATATTATAGTGAACAATTCTGAAAAGTGTTTTTACCTCTTTATATTTAAGAATTTACTTTCCTAAATTTATGCATGAATGTTTTTATTGACCGAAGAGCGTTTTTGGTTGACTAATCATTTTCGGTGAACCAAACGGGCGAAAGTTTGGAAAATCAATTCTCGAAAAACACTTTCTCCCAAACAAACACACCTTTAATAGAATTTCAATTACTGACTGGTCTCACTTTGAGTTGCTAGAAGACCAAGGAAAATGTAGTGTGACCTAATCACATGGCTTGTTGGGCTCATGCACATATAAATCGCAACATCACTCAAACACTGTAGCTTCTACGTAGGAGGGATCTCTTCATCCAAGTTAGTAAGGGTACGAATGGTAACCATTTTATTTCCAAGAACCATTTTTGCTTAGAAATGATTCTTTTTGATTATGTTCCCACGAATAATTTTTGAGTATTTGAAAACATTTGGTAACTATTCAAAATTTTTATTCCCGAGATAGAAATGCGTTTGTTAAAACTCTTAATTTTTTTTTGTTTCCGTTAATTTTTTAATACTTTTAGTATATTTATCATTTTATCATTTTATCTTTATCTTTTTTTTTTCCTTTTCTCTTCTTCTTCCTCCTTTTGTGGTTGGTCATCGCCATTGGCGATGGCTGGTAAATGGCTAGGCGAGATCAGGTGAGCTAACTAGAGGCTCACCTGGCCACTGGTGAGGCTTGACCTCACCTAGGTAGCATGAGATTGGCTTCACCCTAGCCTGGCAAGCCTGATTTAGGTATGGAGAGCCTTGCGCAGCCGCTGGTGTGTCTAGTCTTACCAATTGGAGAAAGGTTGGGCCTTGTCAAGCTTGGGCGAGGCCGACCTCGTGCCACTTGGGCGAAGTCGAGCCTTGCTGGTGGCTAGGCAAGCCTCTAGCGAGCTCGCAGGACCTCACCTAGCCGCTCGTTGACCATCATCGGCGGCAGTGGTGGATAGTGATGGGGTAGCGGTAGCTCAGTGATGGGTTACAAAGAGGAAGAAGAAGAAAGAAAAGGGAAGAAAAGAGGAGAGAGGAAGAGAGGAAAAGAGAAGAGAATAAGAAAATTTAGACTTGATTCTTGGAGTTGTTTCCAAGAACAAGAATCAACTTTTTTTTGATTCTTGATTTTGTTCCAAATCATAAATTAGTTGAGTAATGTTTAAGATATTAAGTTTTGTCCACTGAGTTAGTTTATTTGGTAAATGCAATGCTTTGGTAAGTGGTTATTTAAGTTAGTGGAATTTTAAGCACCCTACAATATCTAATTATAAACAAATTTATGAGATAAATATTAATATGTTCACAATGTTCATATAATTTTGATTCCACCTATTTAAAATGAATAATAAAATTCTATAATTCTTGAGAACATTACTCATATTATGATTAACAAGACTGGATATTGTGTAACTTTGGCTACTTCAAAATTTGCAAGTATGATTCACGGAAAAAACATATAAAAGGAGGATAGAGAAGCTTATTCTAATGCCGGGTCAAACTGAGTTTACCCGACCCAAGGGTCAGGGTCAGGGTCAGGGTCAGGGTCAGGGTCAGGGTCAGGTTGACTTTCTTGGAGGTTGAAAATAAAAAATCCACTCATACCTTAGTTTTCAGGGTGGACTATGGGGTCCGTGCTCCGTGCTCGTTTTTGCCAGGCCTATCGGCATTGGGGCACAAAAAGGGGAAAAGCCTCTCAAATACAGAAATTAGAAGTAAATTGTGCGGGTGGGATTTAACCACGAAATAAGGCAAGTACGTAGTCATGGTCTAGATCCATATAGACTAGTGAATTACACTGAACATTACGTGAGATCCACAAGATAAATTAATGAAATTTATTCAATCCATCGTTGATGAGGTCTATGTAAGAATATGCTCATAAACATATTGACTTTCGGAAAAATTCTAGCTTTTGTCTTCACAAGTTCACATTATTTCCGATTTAGTCTTTGTACTTTTAATTTTTCAATGAATTCCTTCTAGTTGCATAAATTGTTTAATTAATTCCATCCAGCACCACATTTGATAAGTTCAACTGACATGGTCGTCAAATGATGTCAGACTATAAAGTGAACAAAATTTTGCCAATGTTGATGCCCATATAAACGTTATAATGGAAAAGAAAAGAAGATAAGAGAAAAGAAAAGGGACGGAATAACTTATTATTATTATTCTTATTATTTTTCATTTAGGATGGTGGCATCTAAGTTCGCAAACTGGGAAGGCATTACCTGATGTGGTTGGAATGTCACGTCCATTGAATATAAATAGAAGGTCTTCCTTCGTAAAATTACAAGTATAAATACTTGTTTAGAAAAATGTGATGATATGGAGCTTGAGGGTGAAATATTCTACCTAATTTATGGTACACCTAGCTTATGTGTGCAATTTACTCCCTAAGATACATATAATGTACGTTTAGCAACTATTCTACTTTCAAGAACACTTTTTGGTTAGAAATAGTTTTTTATAATTATGTTCCTTGGACAAGTATCTTAGCATTTGAAAGCGTTTGATAATTGTTCAAAATTTCTATTTCAAGAATAGAAATGTATTTGATACATCTCTCAAATTTTTTTGTGACATAGCATTTATTTTAATTTTTCATAATTTTTTATTATATTTTTCTTTTCTTTTTTCTTTTTTCTCTTCTTCTTCCTCTTACCAGTTGTCGGACCTCATTTGGTTGGTCGCTGGCCATCACCATGGCCAGCAATTGACTAGAGGAAGAAGAAGAGGACAATAAAAAGAAAGAAAGAAAAAGAAGAAGAAGAAAAGAAAAGAAAAGAAAAAATGATTTTGGTTTGATTCAGGAATTGTTCCCAAGAACAAAGAAACAACTTTTTTTTTTTTTAATTTTTTGATTTTGTTCTAAATCTATTCTCAAGAACCAAAAAGTTACCAAACGGATTTCTGTTATTTATTTATTTGTTTTGGGGATAGAATCAGGCACTGTTTCACGCGTTACCAAATAATCTCTCTCTCTCTCTCTCTCTCTCCCATGCACGCATGTACGCATGCACAACTGGGTAGTCCTAACATAGCTAATTATATCATAACATTAAAAAAAAAGGGAAAGAGTCATAAAAAATCATAAATTATGCCTAGACACGTTTATTCTAAACTTTTTTTTGTGACATAAAAAGCCCTGAATTTGTACCAATGTGACACTTTACCTCAAAATTATATTGATATGACATATTTACCCTATTTTTGTGACCCAAAAAAACCTAAACTTGTATTCACGCGATATATTTTTCTCAAAATTTAGGGTAAATGTGTCATATGAGTATAAGTTTGGCATTTTTGATGTCATAAAAAAGAATTTGGGGTAAATTTGTCATGCGTGTATAAGTTTAGGGCTTTTCATGTCACAAAAAAATATGGAATAAATGTGTCATAGGGGATACGTTTATTGGAAGTGCCAAACGTTATTGACGGCACTCACTTTGGTCTCAAAAGTTTTCATTGGCTCTCTTAAGTGCCAAATCGAAGAAAAACTGATTATTTAAGTGCCAAAGGCTAAAAATTCTGGCCAAATTAGTTACGTGGTATTTATAATTAAATTTATAATATGACTTGGCAAGTTTTTAAAAACTCTAGTCCACATGGCATTTCCACGTGGCGTGCTTGGTATTAAAGTGATTGCTTTGATGATTGGCACTAAATTGATCACTTTAAATAAAATTTGGTACTCAAATGATCATTATTTATAATTTTTAGATAACATTGTTTAGGTTATATGCTAACTAGACACGCTGGCAAGCTATGTAGGATTGAGAAATTAATAAAATATAGTCACGTTAGATTTCCGGCAACTTAGATTGGAGTTGGTATTTAAGTTATCATTTTTCTTTAAAGTGGTACTTAGGTGAACTGAAAAAAACTTTGGCACTAAAGTGAGTGTCATATATAATTTTTGGCATAAGTACAGCAGGAGTGCCAAAAGTTGGCACGAAGGGACACTTAAGTGCCAAAAGTTACAAAATGTACACTTAAGTGCCACTTTTAAAAAAAATTGGATCACTTAAGTGCCAAGTCGCTGGAACCTTGCCGGAAATCATACGTGGCAATTTTTTATTAATTTTCTTGCCTACGTGGCTCGCCGGAAACTGAATCGGCCAAAAATCAGCCAAAACAACGTCGTTTTGGCTGACGTGGATTTAAAAATTATTAATTAAATAATATTAAATAATTAAAAATATATTATTATAAAATCGATTTTATTTAAAAAAAAAAAAGAAAAAGAAAAAGAAGGAGGAGGGGATCGGCGAGGGCTGTGCAGCCCTTGCCGCCCCACCTTGCCGGGAAGGAGTAGCGACGGTGGGGGAGGGTCGGCCAGGGTCACCGGGCTCCGACCAGTGGCCAGCGACCTCGGTTGGCCAGCGGTGAGGGCCTGCGCGCCCTCGCTCAGATCTAGGGCAAGCGTTGCGACCCTCCCTCGGATCCGGCGAGGGGTGAGGGCCGGCGACCCTTGCCGGATCCGGGGGAGGGTCGCGACCCTCGCCCCAGATCTGGGCGAGGGCGCGCAGGCCCTCACCGCCGGCCGATCGGGGTCGCCGGCCACTAGCCGGGGCCCGGCGACCTCGGCCGACCCTCCCCCACCGTCGCCAGCCCTTCCCGGCGAGGTAGGGCGGCGACGGCGGCAGCGGCAGCGAGGGCTGCACAGCCCTCGCCGATCCCCTCCTCCCTTTTTTTTTTTTAATAAATAAAATCGATTTTAATTTTTCAAAAATCTGACGTGGACAATTTTTTTTTTAAAAAATTGCCACGTTGATTTTTTATTTTGAAAAAAAATGCTCCGTCAAGCAAATGAAGTCGCCGGAAAATGGACACGTGGCAATTTGGTCGGAATTTTTCGCCGTTGGCACTTAAGTGATCCATTTTGCTCCTATTTTGGCACTTAAGTGTACCTTTTGTAACTTTTGGCATTTAAGTGTCTCTTTATGCCAACTTTTGGCACTCCAGAGGTCCATACCTCTATAATTTTTGGCACTTTTAATGTACTTATCTTGTTTCTTAATATGCATAATTTAAGGTTCTTGGTGATTTTTCCCTAAAAAGTTGCACATTGATTACTTAGATTATACACAACACAAAGTATTTATGATAATTTTATTAATCGGATTGTACACAAATAACTATGTCACAACATCCAAATTAAGACTGTTGTATGTGAAAATGCTTATTTGTGTTTACTTGTTATAAGTGTTCATAAATGTATCTAAAATTATCGGGTCAACATAGGGATATCTTTGTTGAACTATGAGTCCAAGCACGTTATAAAGGGGTAAAAGGCTTAATTCAAACATGATATGTTTAATATTCATCACTATCAAGCTGATACGATCAACATATGTGGTGTCATCTCTTGTCGAGAGTCATGTTAAATAGGGAAATTGTCTAAAATATTCTAAGCTTAACACATGACAGCCAATTTAGCCTTAAACCTTTCAATAATATCAATTTAATCCTAAACCTTTTAACAACTTACCAATTTAGTCATAAAATATTATATTATGTCAATTTAGTCCTAAACTTTTTAATGATTTGCCAATTTAGTTATTCCGGCCAATTTTGGCTGAATTTTGTTGATATAATGGTCTAGTTGGCCTTGACTATTCTATATCGTATGGGTATCGTTGATATAGACAATTTTTGCAATTCTTTAATTTTAAGATTTTAAGATTTTTTTTCCTTTCCTTATTTTTTCTTTTTCCCTCTCCTAGCCATTGTGAGGCCTTGTTGATGGCCCATGACCTTAGGCAAGGGCCACCCTTACTAGCCTTAAGCAAGAGACACACTTGTCGGCCTTGAATGAGGGTGACCCTTGCCAAATTCGGCTGTGTCATGTAAAATGGCTGGTGTTGGCTATATTGCTATGTTAGCAATTTCAGGAAAAAAATTAGCTAAAAGTACTAAATTGACAAATTATCAAAATGTTTAGGATTGAATTGGCATAAGTGAAATGTTTAGAACTAAATTGGCAAGTTATTAAAATGTTTAGAGTTTCTCACAAAATATTTTTTTGACTAAATGGACATAATTGAAAGGTTTAGAATTGCTTGACACAAAAAAATATTTAAGACTAAATTGACCAACTTTTTGAAGAATTTTTTTTGAAAATTACTGGTCCTTGATAAGGGTCATCTAGATTTGGGCCTCATTTGATTTGACTTTGGGTAAATGTTTTTGTAAAAATGCAAATACCTATTGGCTAAAGGGATTTTCCAAAATGTAGATAGCGTCTGGTAAATTATAATTTTGAAGTGCATTGCAAAACAACTTTGGCTTAAATGCCATTTGGCAAAAAATTACATTTTACAAAGGATTTTTGCTAAAATTTTTTTATAAAAATTTTAAATAATTTTTTAAGTCTAGCAACTAGTGATCAGATTTCATTGTCGGATAGCGGTGGCACGACCTCAGGCATCACTTGGGTCGCCTAAGGTAGCGGTGACCTAGGTGACCATTGCCTAGGGTCGCCAAAAGCGGCGATCGCTAGGTGTTTGCCACCCCCGGGTAGTAGTTGTCGGGGTTGGGTGATCCCTTAGGCAATGGTCGTTGGTGTGGATGACCCCTTGACTGGTAGTTATCGGTCTTCATTTAATTCTCTGGAGAAGAAGATGAACAATGAATGGACTTATATTTCGAAGATGCAACTTTTCAAAGAAACTCTGGACCTACTTTGAACTAAAAGTCTTTAGAGCTCTTCAGAGATGCAATTGCATCTTGCCAAAGTTTTCCAAAAAATTAAACTAAACAAGTTTGCATTTAGCCAAAGCTCCTTAGAGACCCAAAGTCCCTTTGCAAAGCTAAGCCAAACCAAACCAAACGGAGCCTTGTTTTGAAAAATATTTGATAACCCTTGCCATACTTAGGCAAAAGCTTTAGGGAGAGAACCAAAATATAATAATGGCTTGAGGACGAAATCAAACATGCAAATAACGGTCACCAATTTTTTCATCGATCTTTTTTTTCTGCCAATCGCAATTTTTTGGCTTATGGATTGAACAATGTGAAAATATAGATCCCAAGGGTGAAATTTTTCCATCGATTTTTTTTTTTTTTTGCCAATGGCAGTTTTATGGTTTATGGATTGAGCAAACAAAATTGTTGGAAAAGTATTTCTATATAAAAAAAACTTATTTGTAAAAACATTTGGAAAAAGAAAGTATATTGGGCAGCATTGAAAGCTTTTTCTTAAAGAAGTCTCCTTTTTTCTTTTAAAAAAAAAATGTAATTAGCTTGATGGATGTGCTGCGGACTCATGTAGAACTTTGCTTTGTCTTTTCCCCCTTTCGAAAATTCTTTCAATATGTTTGACCCTCAAGAATTGTTGGCCATGGGCTATAAACAATAAAATCCAATCAAGCCTTTCCAATGATGTCAAAAAATGCACCCCAAAAAAAGGAAGCTTCCGGTTAGCCGAGAAACTTAAAAAAAAAAACCACGAAATTGTCAGTTTTGTCTTTAGCAAAAGATAAAAAGAAAAGGAAAAAAATCACAATTGGTGATAGCCGAGAAAAGGAAATTGCTTAGCACCGACGGATTTTCTACCAAAAATTAGGTGACTTCCCACTTCACACTCGTTATAAACTTTTATAATTCATTAAATAAATCAATGTCGGCTAATATAAATAGGTGTATAATTTAAGTTCGGACGGTGGTGGTAACACCCTCCCCCCCTTCTCAAATGCTTAAACTTTGACATCATCTTAACAATATTGTTCATGCAGAATGTGCAAACTTAGCGTCGTTGACGTCGCTTTGATAGTTAGACGTGGAATTTTTATATGTAGCCTAAAACCTTTTTTTTTTTTTTTGAAGGAGGGTTTATAAAAGAACATAAAATACTGGATGATGAACTGAAATCAATATTTATCTACGTTAAACTAAACTTAACCCATTATTTTAAAGTGATGCAAGATAAGTTCAACCTTTCCATAATTAAATGTTTATAAAATGGAGAACTTATTAAGTTGTTTTCACTCGACAAAAAAACTATTCATGACGTTAATTTTATGGGTACCAAAAAGTCGGGAGTGACAAAGTTGGTTGATATAGCACAAAAAATGACAACATAATTTTAATGTTGATAACTACTACACTTCCAAATTTAGGTCATTCGAACAAAGTACCTTCAGAATTCTTGTTAGGACTCTCTAGTGCTTAGAATTGAGATTCTCTAAAATTATGGATGACCTCCGAAAGGCAAAGCCGTAACTACAATTGGAGATTCCGTCATGTGCTTATCACTAATAATGCCGTGTGATTCGATGATCAGCTGTTGATCTTTTTGCTTGGATGCAATCTCGGATTTGATATTGGAGGACGAACCTGTGATTATCTTGGCCAATTATGTTTTAATGATATGCCTTGATTTTTGATTTTTAGTTTGTTTTGAAAATTTATGGGCTTATTTTATTAATGTGACTTTTGAGATTTCTTGTCATTTATCATTTTGATAATGAGTGAAAATTTCCATTGATAAAAAAACAAAATACTCCCGAAGTGTCAACACTTTCTCGTGCAACTTTATTCAAAACTGCCCGCATCCAAAGCCCAACCTAAACCCTCCTCCTCTCCCCAACCCCCATTCCACCTAAGCCATTGCCCCTTCGCCTCTAGTGTCTTCGCGTCTCGCCCTTCCCCCGTTAGCCATCGACTTTTGGGGTCACTGCCGAGGCCCCCATTGCTGTGCCTTCTATCTACAAAGACAAAGGTGCTTGCAGTGGTCGTGCCCTAACGACCTGCTTGAGTGATGTGCTGGCCTTAGGTGTCCCGGATATGAAATTGCTCGAGGTTGGTGACGTTGGGCCGCTCTCTATTTGGGAATTTCAACTTTTCATGTTTAGCTTCGTGGGTCTGTCGATGATTGTACTTGATTGAGCTTTATTTGTTGGCAAATAAACCAAAATTAACTTTAATTCATATATGTTCAAGATTTATTATCCATATTTGTCAATTTAGTGGATACAATATATCTGAAAAAAATCATATTTCCCTCCATCTGTGATCGGAGGAAAGAGGCATTTGATTGTTGGATATGGATATGACTCGTATTTAAATTTAGTCATGAGTATTGTCCATGTTTAGAGCCCACTAATCAAATACTCGAAAATACATCATGATCAATGATCAAATACTCTTATATCCACGAAAGAATTTTTACAGAGTCGCAATTTCCTTTACCCCTAAGTGGATGAAAATCTGACCTCTACTATGCAGATATCCACGTGAAGCAAATGCAAATATAGCCGAAAACAAAAGTCAATGATATTTATATTTGTAATCTACAAATCAAAAGTTTGGTCAGAGAAAGTTTGATCGTTCCAATCAGGAATACGAAGAAGTACAACCTAAGATTGATATAAGTTGCATACGAATTTTCCAATTACACGTATTTAAGTCACAAACAAGATTTCCAAGTAAAAAAAAAAGACAAACATACCAACAAGAGTTAGGTGATGTTTAATTACTCATGCAAAATGAATCATCTATTTAGTCTTATCCTCTAATAAATTCCAAACTTTTTTTTTCTCCAAACTTTAGGTCTAATGTTAGTTTTGTCTCAAACTTTTTTTTTCTCCCGAAAACCTGAAACTTTAGCTTCAGTCCTTATTCTATGAGAACCTTTTCTTGTCCAATAAAAACCCTAATTTTAGGTTCAATCCAAAATCTATCCTAGACTATCATCAATTTTTACTTTACCCCAAAATCTACCTTGATTATTATTTTTTAATCTAGAAAGAATCACCTATTTTCAATCTAGTCTCAAATCTGTCTTCATTAACCATCCTTCAAAAATCGCCATTAGTTGTTTGGTATGGTATTTTTATATCGATAACAAATCCACATCTATAAGGTGATATGGGAAATCATCTCCAAAACGAAATCATTTTGATGAGAGAGTTGGCAAAATTGGGGACCACTAATAGGTGATTTTTGTACAAAATGACTAGTGGTGTTAGATTTAGGATTAGATTTAAAGTTCAAAACAGATTTGAGATTGAATATAAAGTTGGGGAGCTTAGACAAAAAAATTCGGGAGAAATTTGGACTAAACTTAAAGTTAGGGTTTATTTTAGACAGTTTGGAGCATAATTAGAATTAGACATAAAAATGAGGTTTTTTTTAGGAAATTAGGCCTCTTCTATGTATGAAACATTACATAACATTATCTCATGCAGTAATTAAATGCACCAAAATAATATATATAGCCATGAAATCTACCTTTTCATTTTTTGGCTGCACGACTTTGCCCGAAACTTAGTTATATTTGCTTGCACGAACTTGGCATAAAAGAAGATCATGGCTTATTTCCATAAAAAGGGTTTATTTCATAACAACTGTCAAACTTTTCTTTTGAGATAAATTTACTTTAAACTTTTATTTGTTTTACTAAAATTTTTGAACCTGTACACTCATGGTGGATCTCCCTACAGCCAAAAACTCCATTTAAAAATGGAATACTCCCTCAAAATTCTAGATTTACCTTTCAAGACCCTTTTTATCAGTTTACTCTCTTAAAAAACCAAATTTCTTCAATGTCCCCAACTTTCTTCAATCTCTTCCATCTAGTCCTTAATTAGCATTCTTGATTGCATTAGAGCCGATTCAAATGGAGGATACCAATGTAAATGTCACACCCTGAACCTCGAGAATGCGACAACCCCTTCACTTTAGTGAAATGAATGTGACGTCCCAGAACTAGTTGCCAACCACTCTTTTTATTTTCCTATTATATGCGCAAGCGGAAATGATTCATCACCTAATCAAACAATCAATCACAACAGGGGTAGAAGAATGTACAAACATCATAGCATCAAACAAGTTCATTTATTTATTTACTAGATTAACTCCTAAAGGAACACCTCTAATTACAAGCTCGTTAGTGGGTTAGTTCCTTTTTCGAAGCCTACAAAAAAAATGCTAGGGTTAGTTTAATCTACTCCCTCAAAACTTGGGTCTGGTACGTCCATCAAGGACTACCAAAATACAAAGACCCATTCAAGTCAGGCTTTTTCGAGTTATAGTTAGAGGGGTATGGGTCAACTGCTAGTGGGGCAGGATTGGGATCCACCACTGTCCCATCTAGAGGATCTAACTCCATGGGATCCCAATCTATATCCTCTAGGCCCCTACCAAGTGGGCCATCAAAACTACGCAGAGGGTCAGACATAATCTCGCCCTCCCTAATTAAATATGCTAAAAACAGGTGCGGAACCCACATCCCCGGTTCTTCATCCACCCAAATGGTGGAAACATATTTCTCATACAGGTGTGCCCATCCTGAGAATTGAAGGGTCGTAACCATGGTTTTCCAATCCTTGGGAACCCCAAATTGCATTAGGTGGTGTGCCATCTTAGGGACCTGAAATGGTTTAACACAAAAAATGAGATATAATCTCAGTGAGTTTTTACCCTAAGCTCCGATTAGGACATCAACTTGCGTTGAGGTACCTATGGCATGGTCAAATTCCTCAAGCAAATCAATGGCAAAATAATATTATTTGCCTCAGTCAATGACTCGATCTATTAAGTAACCCCATGAATAACATTGACAAGAATCGACTTGCAAACAACTTTACCCAGTCATGCCATATCCTGCACGATAAGCACACATGCATTTCACGGTTAATGCATACCACACTCTTAGCAATGTATTAATCAACTACAATTGAGTCGTATCATATGCGATCTCATTTGGTCATAGCCATACCCTGTGCGATTTCAATTTAAGCATGCGATAACCAATGCAACCAGTACATGCATGATCAGACCCAATGTCAACATGTTTCTCATGCACCCCTACATTTGTGCGTGCTCTGATTATTAATGCCCTTAAGGGCCATAATTGAACTCTCACCAGTGTGTACAACTGAATTCCCCCTGATGTCTTTTGGCTTTGCCATGCATAGCCTTGCCCCATCGAGCATGGCTATGTCTGGAACTCCTGCTCAGATGTCATTCTCGAATAAGCATAGGTCCAGTCTTTATCGTGACTTGCATCTGAACTCCCGTTGGGATTTCTGACAAGTTGGACTTCGTTTCTTGAACTCCCGCTGGGGTGATAGGTTATTTTATGTGACTATACGAGCATACCATAAATATATAATTACATGCATAACCACTACAGACATGGCACATGCTCAACATAAAAGTCTACTACACATTTTTCATGTAAAAATTATAGGAAAACATTGTATGTGATTATATTTTATTCCAAAATCTGCCAAGCTTTCACGCCTTATCAATTAAGTATGCCATTCTCATTTTTCTTGCAAAGCTTGACATATATATATACACACACACACACACACACGAACACACACGCTCGACACCCTAGTGATTTTTCTTTTTATATGTCCATGCAATAGTACACAAACGTCAAGGCATATTTATCAGAACAATCAAGTACTTGACAATTTCAATCAATCACACGATCATTACTTTATTTATTCAAGCAGCAATGCAACATGCTTTAATAAACATGAACTTGTCGAATTATTCCCACAATTTAATTATAAATAAATAATACTATTTATAATTAAATTAAATTAATTATTATTAAAATAATCAAAAATACTAACGAATTTATTAAATAATAATTAAAAATGAATTAATTTCTTTTTAATAAAATAATACTAATAAATATTATCCCACTAATCCTTGATTTTCCTAATTAACTACCATTAATTAGTACTAAGCATGATTAACAATTTAATTAAAGTTAATCATAGTTAACTAACCTAACCATGCTTCCACCTTGATTAATTAACTCAACCCTAGTTAATTAACCCAACATAGGCCAACTCTAGTTAATTAACGCAACCTTGGTTAATTAACCTAACCATGGTCCACTTTTTGACTAATCGGACCATGGTCATCTTTTTAACCAACCCTCTAACCTATATTTAATCATAATCAAGTTCTTAACTAAGATTAACTATAACATAATATACTCCTAAACATGTTTAACGGACTAATTGAGAGATTATAGCGTAAACTCACTTGTTAATCGGGTCGGAGACATAGGCGTGACAGCAGTGGCGAGGGCTACACATGGGGACCTTGGAAACATCGACACAAGGTGGCCCAAGGATGGAAATAGAAATTGCAAGTGCCGCTTCCTTCAATTCTATAGAAAACCAAACAAGACCAAGGGGAACGTCTACTAGCCAGGCTTATCAGCAGTTTGGCAAGTGGTCGGTGTCTGGCAGCTCCAGGCGGTTGAGGGTGAGGTGTTGGTGGTTGGTCTGGGTGGCAGTGAGGCTGAAATAGTAGTAGCTGGGCATTTCCAGCTGGTACAATAAGAAGAGACAAAGGTAGACAGAAGCGGTGGAGGTTTGGATGGCCAACGGGTAGTGTGGCGGCTAGAACCGGCAAGTGTCGGTGACTAGGGGTATGGACAAGGGCTCTTGATCGCTGCTACAAGTGGCTCGGGCAGCAAGGAAGCTAAACATGCAATGAAAATGGAAGAAATGAATAAAATGAAGAAGAAGGAGAAGAGAGGGGTGGTCGGCCAAGAAGGGGGAAAAATGAGGAGAGAGAGAGAGAGAGAGAGAGAGAGAGAGAGAGAGAGAGAGAGAGAGAGAGCCCTCTATCGCTTCATCTAATCCCACTTCAATGCCCATCACTTCCATCCATTCCCCATGCAAATCTTCATCATTGCCAAAGACTTCTCTTCCTCTTTTGTTTTGCGTGCATTAATGCCAAGAGGGGCATTTTGGTCCATTCACTTGGGGCTGAATTTACAAATTATCCTTGTGATGAAGATAAGAAGCAAGCCTTGGAAACGGGTTAGTAATGAATAGGAATTGGTTATGAAAATTGTTGGGTTCGAATTGGGCTCAAAATGGATAATGGGCTATAAATGGGTTAAGTGGGCTAATTGAGCTAAATGGGCCCACTTGGCTGACTTGGGCCCAACTTGTGGCTGCCCACTATTGGGCATAAGGCTCACTTAGGCCTTGCCTGGCCCACTTTCTCGTGAGCTCCACTTTCCAGCCCGTTAATCCCTTTTTCCATCAATTCGGGCTTATTGATAAACTCGAAGATTATAGAAACATCATCCAGAGGTTCGTCCCTAATGTTCCTGGAAGTCCGATGTCCAAATTCGGATTATCATTCATTGTTAATTTCGATCAAATGCAGTTTTAGTACGTCTCAAACTAACATGCGACTTCGAGGATTTACGTGTTATCGACTCGTGTTTGACTCAGCCTCAAACCACATTCAAGTTTTCTCGACACTTGGACGACATCAACTGTCATGAAATTGCGAATGATCGATTCTTATTTCAAAATGCACGTTATTGAGAATTGACTTGTGGTCATTCGTAGTCTCGATAACAGTAAATGGATTCACCTGTTATCTCATTATACCTTATCTACGAATGAACTTTTAATCATTCCTTGCATCGGCCTATATAACCACATGATCGTCTTTACCCAAGTCCCGTAGTCGACTTGTTATCCCAGGTTGAGTTCTTTAGTCACACGTGCTCATTTCTCATTAGCCTTTCCCCTCAGGGTTAGTATCTCAAGAGTGATCAATTTCGAGTGAGATTAACTAATAATGCATTGACGAAATTCACGGTTATTCATTCCTCAATGGTTTGAAATTTAGGATGTCACAACAAATCTCTTGAAGGAAGAAGTACTTTGATTGATGTGGTACTATAAGTGATAATACTACCTACCGGGTATATTCATCATATTTAAATGTTATTATATTTGATTCATCATAATTCATTCTAGTGTCTTCCTAGTCTTCATCAAAATAAAACATCCATTCACTCAAATTATTAAGAGCTTTTTCCATTATGAGGAAAAGTGTCAGAAAAGTCTTAAACCTATTTTGTTGATGCCAATTTAGTCCCAACACTTGTAATGGTATCAATTGAGTTCTAAACCTTTTGACTTGTAACTAATTGAGTCCTAAAGCCTTCTAATAGTGCCAATTTAATTCTAAAACTTTTGACTTGTTGTCAATTTAGTCATTTCGGCTAATTTTGGCTAAGTATTGAATTGGCACAAAATTTAAAAGTTTAGGACTAAATTGACATTATTTCAAAAGGTTTAGGACTAAATCGGCGCTATTAAAAGGTTTAGGATTAAATTGACATTAAGTAAAATGTTTAGGACTAAATTGGCATTATCGCAATAAGTTTAAGACTTTTCTGACACTTTTTCCATCTATTATGATAATAATCTAACATGGCTTTAATACCAAAGGATTCTTGGAAAGGGAAAGCTCACAAACTTGTCCAATTACCATTACAAAAGCATTTTGGAAATAGAGGGGAATGATTCTTTTAAAAGAGAGCTTATGCAAGGTCTTTGGGAATAATGTAATTTCAGACGATTCTAGACTACCATTCTCTTTGAAGTTGCTCCTGGCTTTATATGATGAGAGTGCGCTGGATTTCTTCTGAATGTGCATGTCTATAATTCTCTCATCATCCTATTAGCTATCCATTGAATCCTGTTGTTACTGCTACACATGGTTGATTCTCATTATTATTTGTCTCTCATCATCCTTTTAGCTATCCGTTGAATCCTATTGTTATTGCTACACATGTTTTATTACCATTCCATTCGATAAATCTACTACAATGCTTTCAGACGCTCCTTTAATATCCCATTCTCTGATCGTATTCCAGTCAAATTCTTCACTGCCAATATAACTATTTCAGGTTCTTAGGTCTTTTGGTATTTCTTTTTAGTATGGAGATCTTCAACTATCATAATCTACAATCCTATTTAAAGAAAATATTTTGTCCACTTCTCTATCTTATTTCACTTTCTGAAATAATTTGTCTTCTTTACTTTTATCAATGTTTAGATTTCAAAGTACATGCATAATATCATCTGATTTGGTTCCTAACTTGAGTTGTGGTTCTCTTGTTGGTACCTTAATAGTAGGTGTTTCTGCTTCTTCTTCTTTTTCTTTCCCTTTTTTCCAGCCTCTTCCCTTGTTTTATTTCCATTTTATTATGTTGATTACCTAACGATTGCAGGAATAACTTACTTAATTATTTTGTTCTACCACTGCATTCACTCCTTCTAAAGTAGTAGGTCTACTCCATTCTTCTTTACTGTCACTAACCTTATATAGTGATGCTTTAGTGTTCTCTCGTAACTTTAGTCCAGCCACAGGAGGAGATAGATTGATCTTTGGGGTTTTTTATCTATCATTGCATTAGCTGTATAATGATCTTCTATGTTATTTATGTTTCCTTATTTTACTTCAGGTAGAGATTAATCAAGGAAATTCAGATTTACAATACTATTCTTTATTTCTGCAAATAAAGTTCTTTTTCCCTCATTCTTCAAGGAAAGAAATCTTCTTCTAAGCTTTTGTGGTTTATCTTAGAATGAAGTATCAATATATTTATTTCAAAATTCGAAAACGTAAGAGAGCTTGGCCTTGGGACTATCTTGGTAGGATGAATATTCGCAAATTCTTTAGGTAGGATGAATTACTTGGTCATCTGTCTCCCTAATTCCATCACAAATTATCGTCTCATGATCTGTTTCAAGAATAAATGAGCATGATGATCTAGAAAGGAATTTTATATGAAATTTGTATTGGAAATTTTCCATCATTCAATTTTGCAATGTTCAACTTCATCGATCTACTCTTATAAAAATGAATTTCAATGCTCCGTCTTCACATTCAATAATCATTTCAATTTGTTGATGTTATAGCCTTCAAACATTTTCTGATTTGAAAATCCATTTTTGGGTAAAGTGTATTTCATTCTATCTAATTGTCTTTGGTACTACTACTTTCGCTTGTAAGGGATAATGACACTGCTAGCGCCTGAATTTTTGTTTGTTCTACAATCATGTACCTTAATATCATTTTTTGTTGAATCAAATACCTCAACCTTTGAAATGCGGGTCAATGTGACTTCCCTTAGCCAAATTACCATATCATGTGATTTTGCTAGCACGACACACTTAGCAAAGTTAAGCCTAATTGGCGGCATGGCTCACTTAGTTAAAATTATTCCATCTCCACTTAGGTGTTAGGTGATGAGGGAGGAAGAAAAGAGAGCGCGTTGACTTGTTTGACTCTTGGCAGGACTCGTTTGACATAATATCGTCCCTAGACATCAGATGGCAATGGAGATAATTATGGGTTATTTGCAAGTGTTACTGTCCAATTAAGCATTTTCATTTGCGAATTTAATGGAGATCTTACACTGGCCTTCATCTGCAATGTTGAGATACTTGATTAAACAAAATTTGGATAGCAATTAAAATATATAGGCTCGAGAACTTCTTATGCCTACAATCTCTTAAATGTATAATAAGTAGTGTTTGATTTATTCATTTAGGGGTTTTAAAGTAACTTGGAATAATCCTATATGTCTATAATTGATTTTTCTCTTCTTATGATCATCCGACGTCCCTTTTGAAAGCAATTGAAAAGTTCGATCCTGTTCCATTATTGATATTTTTTTAAACAGTTTTCATTGCACAATCTATTCTAGGTTGAAAATCCTAGTTTCTTGCAAACATGGTGCACATCTATATGTGGTATATTCCAATTCTCTAAACTTTTCCCAACATACTTTTTTTTTTTTCAAAAATTTTGTAATTATTTTGCCTATCCATTATATCTTTCCTAGAACTAAAGCCATCCACGAAATAAGTATTCCCGCCATTAAACCAATTTCTAATTAATATTAGTCCTGTAGCGTATTAGTATCTATCTGTTAATGATTTACACCCTTTTTCCTGCTCTAACCCAATTTTTAATTTCATAAGGACTTCCGTGAGTTAAGCGGGCTACGGAACTTGGATGATAATCAAATGCAACAAGACTAATAACGATTTATGTTTGATTATGGTTGCTATATTTAATCCTTGCAGAAAGGATCTTTCCTAAGAATTATGGAATGGAGGACAAAGAAACGAAAAGAAAGAATAAGAAACTAAGTCCTCTTTTTCTGAAAATATAAATTTGATGGCAGTTCTGTAAGTATTTAAGTCAATGAATGGCAGAAAATGACAGAAAAAGTTAGTCTCTAGATGAAATCCAATTTTTTTTTTTTTTTGACAATTGACACATTGTTAAAAGTCTGAAGAGTTTTAGCCGCCTCGTTAAAGATTTGAGATATTTATATCATATAAATGATAATTTGCAAACTTTTGTGGCTGCCCAAGAGTTGGTCCAAAAAGTCTTAAGACTATTGCACTTTTACTAATTCAATCCTAAACATTTTCACCTCTTACCAATTGAGTCCGAAACATTTTCACTTATTGCCAATTAAGTTTATTAAGCTAATATTGATTGGCAATCATTGACGTGGATGTTGGCAATGCCACATACGATGGCTAGTGGCATCGCTAGTATTGACGTGGACAATTTTAATATTTTCTGAATTTTTCTTTGTTTTCTTCTCTGCTTGCTTCTTTCTTATGCTAGTGGTTGGCCTCTAGCCATAGGCAATGACCGGGCCGACTTGCCTTGCTTGCCACAGGGGAGCCTCACTAGGGATCACCCTCACCCAAGCTAGACTTGATGAAGGTTGGCCTTACTTAGGCTAGATCTGGCAAGGCCGACCCTCTCCTAGGCTAGGGTGGCCTCGTCGAGCGACACTACCCTAGCCTGGGCTAGGGTCGGTCTTGTCAGATGTGCCATAGGTGAGTCATGACAATGGCTCCCCTTGCTAGACGTGGCAAGATTGGTCCTTGCCTAGGCCAAGTGACGCCCAACGAGGCCGCCCTAGCTTGGGTGAAATTGACCCTTGTCATTGCTTGCCAGAGGATAGACCCCGCCATGGCTAGTGGCTGGAGGCTGGCCACTAGCAAAAAGAAGAAGAAAGCAAAAAAGAAAAGAAAACAAAGAAAAAGTTATGAAGAAACAATAAAAAAATTGAAAAAAATTGAAAAAAATAATAAAAATTATCCACGTTAGGGCCAACCGTCCTACGTGACATTGCTAGCATTGACATTCGTAATTTATGATCACAATTAAGTTGAATGGATTAAATTGGTAAGAAGTAAAAATGTTTATGATTGAATTGATAAAATTGAAATGTCTGAGTTGGTAAAAGTGCAATGAATTAAAAATTTTTTAGATAATTTTCTGACTTTCAGGGTATTATTCCTTCCATAAAAGCTTTATCTTTGGTGAGTTCTTGGCACTGAGACGCTTTCGGTGGTCAGGTGCTTTCCTGTCAAATCTACATAAAAAATGACTTGCTTTCTAAGAAGGTCTAAGATTACGTCAATAGTTATCGGCAAATCCGCACAATCAAACACGAACCAAACCCACATCGACACATCGCAGCAAAAGAACTTCGTCTGCACGTACAGGTGCCGGGTCCTGGACAGTACAGTCAAAACATTGGAGAGACAGGTAATAAAAAATATGATTCTAGATGATTTGAATCGATCCAACCCCATATCTTATTGGGCAAGTGCTCCGAACATGTGCCATATGACATAAACAAAATCTGAAGTGGAACTTTTTCTGATTTTCCCAAATCGATTAGCTGGAGAGAAGAATGATTGGAAACGAGCTGTCGGGATTCAAACCAAATCCTAAGGCATATATAGCCATTGTCTGCGTGCCTTGCTCTCACCGGTTAGGCAGGTTTTATTTAGAGACACCTCCCAATTACCAACCTGGTCTACATTACTTTTGACCAGGTAAAAGAGGTTACCATATAGTACTTTTCAGTACTGGCTCATGTTATTTAAAGTTACTTTACAACATTTACTTATATTAGTTAGTGGATTCAAAAGTTTAGACAACTTATATGTCATAAATTGCCCAGGTAAGACTCAGAAGGTCAAAGTTGTTATGTACAAATTGCAGGGAGTGAAAAAAACCCACAATTAATGGATCGAATTCTTGAAAATTATTTAGGCATCAGTGCATAAATTTTGAAGCTGAACCCAGAAAGGGAGGAAATAACACTGTCCTTGACACTTTCTCTTGACACAACAAGTTGCGATAGCTATTCCCAAAACATCTGTGTTTTTTCCCCCACTCGCTCAATCGGTGTTAGATTGTTAATAAGGATGTATATATTTATTATAAATAAATTTATTTGTCGTATTAATGTAGTGATGAAATCAATGATACTTATCTTGATTTTAATCACACATTATACGATTGATTAAGAAAATAATAAATAATATGTAAATGCTCGATTTGATAGTAATTATGTTAGTTCGATCTAAATGCAAACAAATAACATGGAAAGAGGGAGGTAAGCAAGAAGCTCAGAGACAAATTGTTGCTTGTGAGCCGTTCTATTTTTTATTACACGTTCTCTTCGCCAACTTTAGGCTATTTACTAATATCGTTATTGTCTAGAATTGTAGATACCATTACCCATCACATTGATGCTTAACCTTAGCAAATTGGACTGATTGCTTTGATTGTGACACGCAAGACCGTTGGAATTTGCTATGACAACACATTGGAAGGATACAGTAATAATAAGAAAACCTTACGACTCAATCTGTTAATAGAATGAATGAATAAAGATAATTTTGAACTTGAAAAGTAAGATCAGTAAAAAGAAGTAGAAATGTCATAAGTTATGTACGGTGCTCACTTTAGTGCCAAAAGTTTTCATCGGATTACCTAAGTGCCGAATTTTTTAAAAACAATATTTTCAATGCCAACTTTGACTTATTTGGCTGGAAATCTGATGTGACATTTTTTGTTAATATCTTAAGTTGATGTGGCTCTCTGGAGGTCTGAATTAGCATAAAATGACGTCATGTAGCAAGTTAAAAAGTGATCTCTTCAATGCTAGATGTTATAAAAACATGATCAGTTTATTGCTAATCGTTATTAATAAGTAATCACTTCAGTATCAATCTTAATAAAAAAAGTGACCACTTCAATGCCAAAAAATGACACATTAGATAAAACCTTTAATTATAAGAGCCATGTAATTTCTTTGGGAGAAGAACACTAGGAGTGCCACAACTTTCGCACAATGTTTACTTTAGTGCCAAAGCTTTTTTTTGCTTACTTAAGTGCCACAAGTTTGAAAAAACATTTACTTGAGTGCCATTTCCGATTTGCCCCTCGGAAAAGCTGACATGGCCGCTAGTGAACAGTATTTTAATATTTTAATTAATTTTTTTTATTTTTTTCTAGGGCTGGCGATAGCCACCATTGACCCTTGTTGATTGCCGAACTTTGACTGTCAACCATGAAGGCCCTAGGTGAGGCTTGTGAGGTCGTTGTGGCCTTGCCCAGGGCCTTTGTGGCCATATCTAGGCGAGGGCCGTCGTGGGTGAGGTCGTCGAATCCTCGTCGATCGCTAGCGAGGTTGCGACGGCCCTCGCCAACTTTGGGTGGTGGGTTGAGAGGGTCTTCACGGCCTCACTAGCGGTCGGCGAGGACTCGATGGTCTCACTCGCGACGACTACGGTGAGGGCTAGGTGGCCCTCGCTTAGATTTAGCCCACAAAGGCCTCGGGCAAGGCCGCAATAGCCCTCGCCGGTCGCAAGGGAGGGTGCAATGACCTTGCCCAAGGCCTTTGTGGCTGATGGCGAGGGGACCCTCGCCCAGATTAGGCGAGGGTTTTGTAGTCGGCGAGGGTCAATGGTGGCTCTCGTCGGCCCTTAAAAAAAATTAAAATATTGTTCATTGCGCGGCCACGTCAACTTTTCAATGGCCACGTCAGCTTTTTCGGTGGACAAATCGGAAGTGGCATTCAAGTGAATGTTTTTTGAAAATTGTGGCATTTAAGTAAGTGAAAAAAAAGTTTTGGCACCAAAGTGAGTGCTATACAAAAGTTGTGGCACTCCTAGTGTTCTTTTGCCTAATTTCTTTACTCATAATTTCTCACCAAAGGCACTTAGGTAATTGTCTTTTTTCAATTTTGGCACTTAAGTGAGTTGGTACAAACTTTTGGTATTAAAGTAAGAGCTGTGCACAACTTATAGCATTTCTAGTGTGTTTCACCCATAAAAAAAGAATATCTAGATAGATAGATTGACCTTTTTTTATAGGCCCCCAACTATTCTTTTTCTGTTGAAAGAAATTTCTATTTATTACTAAAATAATACATGAAAGGATTCATGGGAAAACTCAAAACTCACCTTAATAACTATTGTAACATCCACAATTCTGACCTTGTGAGGATGACTATAGGGTTCGGTGTATTGATAGTTATGATTGGCCATGGATTGTCCTAGGTATAGGTCCTGGATTGATCAACCTAATTGGTATAGTAACCATGGAATCGGTCATGGTTCGGTCGAAGGATCAGTCATGGATTGATCGAGGGATCGGCCGTGCATCAATCCATTGACCATGCAAGTGGAATCGAACCATTTGACTATGGGATGGTTACTCGACCATGAGGGTTGATCACAAAATAGTAATGAGCCATCATGGATCGGTGGACGATTGTGGATCGATCTCAATTGATCATGTCCTAGTCGTGAGTGATTCCACCTAGTCATGTATCAGTTGTAGATGATCATTGACTTGATCCATTGCGATTGCGTATTAGTCATAGATCGATTAATCCTATGCAATTCTTTGATGATTGAGAACTGGTCATAGGTCAAGTGTGTTTGATCATGGATTGATCGTGAACTAACCATGAGCCTTTGCGATGGATTAAAGACCCGATTGGAAGGAGTCCTAAGATTGAATCAGCAATCCTATTGATAGTCAAGAGTCTGACTATGCCTTAGGCTTGTGCTAAGCCATGGACAACCCTTGACTTATCCTTGGACCACTCGACAAATCATGGATCGTGCCACGAGCCCGTTTGCAAGCTAGGACCTGTGCCAGCCACACAATCAGCCAAGGGGTTAGCCATGGACTTGCTCGGCCTAGAGAGTGTCGACCGTGAAGCCAATCAACTAACTAACTGCCCAAATCATCCATATAGCCAAGTAGATGATTTTGCCTATGATTGAGCTCATGTAAGGTACTTCGGTCATGAACCTCGGATTGGTTGGAATTGTTAATTGTGGGTGTACCTAAGTATCCCTCATTTGGCCCTGAAAGCAATTCAAATGGTTGACTTTCCATGTTTGCTCTATTCTTGAGATATGGACAAAGTAGAATTCTCTAGAACCTTTTGGTCATTTAATGACCATGGTGATTCACCATATTAAGGGTGCGTTTGGTAACATTTCTACTCCTAAGAATAATTTCTTTTGAGAAATAGTTCTTTGCTATTTTTACTCCCTAGAACAATTTCTGAGTAAAATAAGGCATTTTTAGTAACTACAAAAATTTCTTGTTCTCGGAATAGAAAAGAAATAGAAATACGTTTGGCACTGACAAAATTTTTTTATTTCTTTTTTCCCCGATGGCGGCAGGTGATGATGTACGAACGACGGTGTGCTATAGGTGGTGAGTAGTCCCTAAGAAATAGTTTCTAGAAATAGTTTCGAAGAATAAGAAGTTACTTTTTTCTACTTCTCATTTCTACTTCAAATCTATTACCGGAAACAACTTTCTATTCCTAGGAATAGAAAAATCAGTTGGCGTTACCAAACGGATTTACGTTCTTTTTCTATTTTGGGGAACAAATTGAACAGAAAAATAGAGAAATATGAGTGTTGCAAAATGGAGCCTAAGTGTCAAGGAAGAGATTATGTAATGATGATTGAAATTTTTCTTAGAGAGCAAGTTGATGAGTTATGGCACAAGTTTGTCTTATTCTTGATTTAAGGAAGAAATAGTAATCTAGAACCCTTGTTCATTAAATGACTATGGTGAGTCATCATAATAGATGTCAAAAAAAAAAAAAAAAAGATTATGTAATAATGGCTTAGGATTTTCCTTGGAGACCAAGTTTGTAAGTCATGGCACAAATGGACAAAGGAGAATACTCTAGAAGTCTTAACATGTCTTGGAGAGCAAATTATGGATAAAAGCAAATCAAAAACCAATGACTTATGTGTAGTTAATTTCCCCATTGCCCATTGAATTTATTAAATAGATCTCCTTATAAATACGTTTTTTTGATTCCTCTCAAATGCTTAATAGTGCGCGCTACAATTTGCTTCATGATTAAGAAAGGAATGAGACTACATATTCAGAAAAGCCTAGATTCGGTCGGTTCATTAACACTTGGATCCTAGGCATAAGAAAACAAAAGCAAAATAAAGCTTATTAACAGGAAGATGCATGGATAACGGCAAAGAGTGGCCAGCCAGTTTTTCTTTGGAATTTCACAACATAATTTAACTGATGCCACTAAAGCGACCGATTCCCGAGGGATATAATGTGGGCGGCATCTTCCTCTAGTAAGTAGTATAAATGCACAATTATCCTAACTATTAATATTTGGTGCTGGTGATTCGTTTCGAGCATGAGCTCAGAAAGATCATATTCTTCCCCTTCGTGAAAGCAACTCTTTCTGCCTTCTTCCCAAGAGAATTAATCAAGGGAGCAGGGGTTTTCTTTTTTCCCTTGAAAAAATGGGTCAAGAGGGCCGATCAGTGCTAGCTGTTCTTTTTAAGCATTTACCATAAGGGTTCCAAGCCTGCCATCACACATAATCTATAACTTCGATGTTCGAGGTTAGTGAGTCTGTCATTGCATACACACCAAGATGTTAGTAATTAGGAAGTTTTTTCTTATAAGATATGTCGTAGTTAGATAATACAATACAAATTGTTCAAAGATTCGTTCATGACGTGAATCGAATTCATGATCTCATAAAAGAGAAATGAACCTTTTAAGATTAGGCCAATCACCACGATGCTAGGGGTTCATCAAATATTAGTAATCAATAAATGATTAGTCTGCGCACAACTTATCTGACAATTGTAGTTTGCTCACATTAATTTAAAAAGATCGCAGTTTCCGTATCAAATATTGCGGCTACAAGTGGATCTTCATTAGTCAGCCTATATACATGATTGACTTAGTGGGGCACACATTTCCTCACCTAAAAAGGAAAGAAAACGAATCTCAATTACAAAGTCAAAGCACCACGAAAATGTGGAAATTCAAGTGGTTGAGCTCAAACCACCTTTCTTTTTCTTTTCTTTTGTAGGACAAGAAATTCAATCTTAAAAAGACAAACTACGCGATCTTGAGATACCCCCTAATATTATTTATGTTGTTTATTCGTGGAGCGTTCTAATCTACACAAACAACTATGTTCTTTAGTCACTATTCCAACCCGTAAGGCTAGTGTATAATACCCCATATTTCTTTGTGAAATCATGCAATGTATACTTTCGCATACAAGCATTGGCAACCTCACCTGCCCGACCCGATATTGTCTGCTTATGTCACAACTCTTGATTAGAGATCCAGCTGCAAGTTTTTTTTGTGACATTCTAGACTTGTCGCTAACCTGATTCATTTTATCTCGTTTAAATGCACATGCAGAAGCATACTTACATAAACCTTGACAACAAATAAAGGGAAATCGTGAGAAACAAAGCACATAAACAACTTATATTATATAAGTAGTATTTAAGTACAAGCTCACTTCATCAGATGTTGTACCACCACTTGGGTTCATCAGCCCCTTACACCCACGAAGGGTGTCAATAAAGTCTTCGTTTGACTAGGACGTACTAAGTTTTGTAACGATGAGGGACCAACTCAATCCGTCTCTCGTTGATCCAAATGGTAGTAGTATACTTTCAATAAATTATATTTGCTTCAACATGTATTATATTTATGGTCTACCCTTCGATTATAATAGAAAGACCATAATGTACAGGAGGCGGGTTAGCCATACTTACAAATCTGTAAAGGTAAGGGAGTGAGTTTTCGGAACTTAGTAAGTAAAACTTCTAACTCTTGGTGAGTAAGATATTTCTTCATTAAAGATTAGTTAGAACTACTTATGCAAACAATGTCAATGGCGAATCAATAGCAAATCACATGTTACGCTATAACTACATGTAAGAGTTTTACTTACTCAACTTTTGGCACCCAACAAGGGCGTGCTCATACATAATCAAGTATGCCATGCTTTCTAAAACCCAATTCTAATGACGCCATGAATGACCCTACTCCCAAGGCTTAGCTCAATCATTAGATATCAATGACCTCACACCAATCCAAGATATTAAATCAGTACATTTCAATGTTAATCAAGGTCTCATGGGCTTGAACAATCCCCGTACCAAACGAGACTAGGATTCGGCACACCTCAATGCTAGTCCAAGACCTCATGGCTTTGGGTAATCTATGTGCCACAAAAGACTTGAGTTCAAATATCATATACTGAATCGCATCTTATGACTTTGGGTGAACCTCAACTTTCATTGACACAAGCAATGAACCATGTCATCCTTCTTGCCATGAGAGACTCGAGCACATGCATTAGACTTACATACTGTCTCTCATACTAATCATGATTTGTCAAGAAAGTACCACCTAGACTTGATGATGAAAATGGCAATATTAGAGAGAGGTAAGAGGTTCTACTTATCTAGACAAACCTCAAGAACTTGAGAAACTTTGCTTGGTGAAAGGCGACAGTTACACGACCGATGGCAAGAGGAGAGGGGCCAAAGTGGTGAGAAATGAGGAGAGGCTCTCCCTATTTATAGTTCTCAACCACTTGGTTTTCAAGTCAAATGGTCCAATTCTCCTTTTCCAATTGGCATGCCTAAGTGGTCCAGGTGACAAGCCTATTTTGCAAATATCTCACCCGTGGAATTGAGTGGCAAGCCTATTGTTTTTGTGTAGCAACTTAGGGTTTAAATATCCCTATTGGAGGCTCACTTGCCATTCTTTCATTGGACCAAGCAAGCATCTACATTTAAGAGCATTTATAGGCAATTCTTGAGGAAGTGGCACCTATAGTGCTAAATCAGCGCCTAAATCTCTTAGGCTCATGATGAGTGTTTTGGATGTTCATTTCTGATTGGTCCACAAGGGTGTTGACTCTTCACCTTGGCCATCAAGCCAAATCCTCATGCAATCATGAATAAATCCTTCTTAGGGACAACTCATCACCATGACTCATAACTTCATGAATGAGGAGTTCTAGAGAGTTCCCTCTTTTTGTCTTTTTCTCCAAAAATAAGGCCATCACAAGAAATCTATCAATTAAATTGGTTTTGAGGCTGAAAGAGGGATTACTAGGCACACCTTGAAAATTTGATTCTCATGTGCCCGAAGTTTGGGCCATTGTGCCCCTTGCACACCCAAACCGTCCTCGTGGGTGGTCCTTCAACTAGGAGGGTCAGCTCAATGGCCGGCCCTGTGGTCGGCATAGTCATCTTGTTTGAGTCCAAAATTGGCCCTCAGGCCGGTCCTTGGGCCTGTCACAGGGCTTGCCCATGATTGAATCTCCTACACGATCCATGGTTCATCATCTGTCCAAGGATAGTTTTAGGGTCATCCATGACCTAGCATTAAGTCAAGGCATTCATGGATCCTAGACTTAGTGATGGAATCGCCGAGTCTATCCTGAGGTTCATTCTGATCGGTTCCCAATCCATTTGCATGGGTCTGTGGTCAATGTATGGCCGATCCATAATTGAATGTTCCTAATTTGAGATTCTCTTTCGATCACTAAAACTTAAATAGGGAATTATTCATTTTTGGTTGGAACACAATCACAATTGGTCAAGTATGATTGTTCATGTATTGAAGTATGGCTGGCGAAATCACCCATTTAGATCATGACCGATCGATCCATGACCATCCTTTAATTCATGACAATACATGATCATCCTTTAGAAAATTCTCGTGATCCAAAAGTCATCTTATGGGCTAGTGATGTGATCCCGTTTGTATGGTTTGTGGCCAATTCATGGTTGATCCCGTGACGAGTTCATGGCCAATCGGTCGATCGGACCATGATCCTTGGTTCATCACTGATCAATTCCATGACCAATGGTCCCTAGTCAATCCATTCCAGACTTTATGGACATTCCTTGTGAGGTTGAAATTGAGGACGTTACACCTTTAAGTCATAGCTAATCCTCACCCACATGGCTCTAAAATGGTAAGGTGGTAAATAGAGAAGCGTATGCAACCGTGGGGGGGAGGGAAAGTGTCGAGCAGAGAGATAGGTGACACGTATTATTCAATTAAGCGTAAATCCGAACAATGATTTGTCTTTGTTGATGTGGAATATAAATTGGAGATTTCAATTTACACCCCGAATTGAGAGGGGTATCAATTTATAGTAGTGTCGAAATTACTCAAATTTTATCAATGTTCTTTTTTGTTTTGTTTTGGCTGATGAATTTACATAAGTAGGAAATAAATGAAACGACCTAGAGTTCGGCAGCATGCTAATTCCAAAAGATTATATCAAAGTCTTAAGAAATGACATTACCTAAAATTTCAAAGTTAAATATACCAACTTGTATTTAGAATTTTAAGTCCTTGTATGTCATGTATAAAGTTGAGCTCTGAATAAATATTTTCCTGTATTATTGTTAGGTTAATCATATTGGATTTAGAATTCTCTGTCCTTGTATGTCAGCTCGTCCACTTGACAATGATTATCATATTGAAATAGATATGATCAACATATACGAGTTTTTAAATTCATCTCCGAATAGGACTGTGAAAAGGAGGGGAAAAAGAATAATGTCAATTCCAAAATTATTGTTTGATGCTAAAACTTTTCAAATGAGTATTTAAATGCCAGGCCTTGACAAAATTGTTGCAGAGTAACTTAAATGGACAAGTTCAAAAAGTTTTGGAACTTTTCGTACAGCTTTGGCACTAAATAAATCGTTGGCAATATTTTGGTCCTAAACTACATAACATTATAAATTTGACGTTGTGACTTAGAAGCAAATATTCCAGTTTTGTCATTATTTCTAATTTGGTAGACTAAGAAGCAGAATTTTAGATCAAACGTTCTTTTAGTCCAAATAATTCCATTCAAAATCATAAAAATATATTTGCTTCCTTCAGCAAAATGAAGAGATAAAAAATTTTCCTCACCTCTTCTCTCTACCTTCAGTGGCTTCTTCTCCGACCTTGCTTTATGTTGAGACTAAATAACGGAACTTGGAGCCTTGTGATGATGGATAGCTATGTTAGGGCACGTACGGGGACCAATCTAATCCAATTTCTCAATTTGTGAAAAATTGGTCATTGTTTGGTACATAAATCGTGTGCCACACAATTTTAAAAAGCATTGTGTCCAACATCATGGACGATCGACTTAGTGCTAAATTTTTTAGCATTGTCCATTTAAGTAAAACTACGAGTTTTCACCATAAGTACATTACTGCATTAGATTTTTTTAGAGGCAGAGTCACTTGAATGATGTATTTTAAAATCTATGATATATGACTAATGACTGAAAATTTTTTGCATTAAAATGAGTACTGTATGCTAATTTTAACATCGATATTGTCTTTTTCCAAAAAAGAGGAGACAGAGTACTCGTAAACCTAAAATCTAATCTTTTGCTACAATCTCTATTCTTTAGCACGTATAATGATGCCAATGCCACTCATGTTATATATATTGCCAACTGATCAACATGCTATTTATATCTCGATTATCTAGCTATTTTTGCAGACTAAAGCAATCTCCCATTAAACTAGTACAAACACTCCGCAGTCCAACATCCGTACTCCACTGACAAAAAATATATATCCGTACTGCAATTGACTATACCTGCATGATTAAAGTGGATGTCAATGTGACATAGGCGTGATAGCCACATATACCAGTCACTTGTTGGTGGTAATAGTTATAGATCAGAGCAAGTTGATGTCATCATCTTCATTGTAGCAGTAGAATAGCCTGGTCATATACACTCTACCACAATTAACAAAAAGGAAATTTTGGTTAATTAATTGCTAAATGGCTTGCTGGTTGAATGTACTTTCACTTAGCAACGATTTCAAGTCTAAGTATGATGAACCCATCACCTTCAATTGACTTGATTTGCTCACACATATGGCCCAAAGTGAACCCATATACACTAAAAACACAAACCTTTGAAATTGAGTGTGCAATCATTTATTCTAAAAGCTTAACTTGATATAAGGTGAAATATATTTATGTCTTGATACTCCCCAACGGTGAGGGCCCGTGTGAACAATGAAGACCTCATGGCATGTATCTATATAACAAAGCAAACCCGGAGTTGAATCACAATCTCAAATTTTTATCCAATTATTCTATTGAAAGCCATCCCTGAAACTGTAACATGACAATGTATTCCTACCTAAGGGAAAAACGTGTAATTTGATAATAAGTTTCTCATATATCAAATTTCAATTTGAATAGTTCTTGTCATAACCCTATCATATAATTATAATAAATAATTCAATTTCCGAAGCATCATCCTATTACATAAATCTTTCTTTTTATAACATTTAATTATATCTTTCTCATCCTACAACAATTTAATTTAATTTTTCTAAAACTAGTACCTTTGCAAGCGTGATTTGGATAAAATGCAGGCGATTTTTTCTTTTTTACTTTTTTCGGCAGGAGAATAGGGATATGAATTTCAAAATATTCAGGGAAATAAAATTATTTTGACTTTTTGAAGGGCGGACACCATATTTAGATGTCGCTTTTGTAACGAATAATGTAGATTGATAGATAGATAATAGATAACACTAATCACACTCTTTTCTTCATTTATTATTTTCCCCATTTCTTGCGTGCACACACACACACGAGTGTGCCTTTTCTACTAGTATAGAGACGGAAGCCTAGCTATATATATGGTAAAAGGGGCGTGAGGCTAAATTTGGGACCTCTGACTTTGACAGTAACTTAAAATTGAGTAAAGGGCTATTTACTTCAAAAAAATTTAAGCTATTATAGTATGGAGCAAAATATGTCTTACATCTTAAAACTCATAACACATAAGAGGAAACAATCAATCAAGTATGGTCAATATAAAAAAAAAATTGCAATTTTAAGTTTACATTTAACGATATGCATGATACGATTTTGAGCTATAACCACATACATGATATATTTTTGTCTCTCGATGCATGGCACTATTAACATCCATCAATATTTTCCTTGATCGCACTTAGCTGAGCAATTTCGACAAAAAAAAAAAAACTTAGCTGTGCAATAATTAGGTTATACAGGCTCTTTACCGCATAAAAATCCGTTAATGAATGAATAGTAATGCCAATAGAAGTGCCCTATCTGCTGAGCTCCTGTGTACAACGTGAACCTACATAGATTTTCCAAATCGAGCCTAATTTTTAGATTGCAAATCTTTCTTTAGAACTCATATGATATGATATGCGGTCATGGTCCCATGATTTAAACAGGAACATGACATATTTTTGTCGCTAGTTTTTTTATCATATATCAATTGTTCCGTGATTGAACTTAGCTGTGCAATTTCAACCAAAATAAAACTTAGCTGTGCAATAATTAGGTCACACAGGCTCTATACCACATAAAAATCTATAAATGAATGAATAGTAATACCAATAGAAATGCCATAGCTCCTGTGTACAATGTGAACCAACATAGATTTTCCAAATCGAGCCTAATTTCTAGACTGCAAACCTTTCTTTAGAACTCATATTATATTATATACGGTCATGGTCCCGCAATTTAAACAGGAAATGCATAGCTTCATCGTAGGAGGCCAGAGTTGCTACGTCAGACTCCATTAACATATTATTACCCAAACAAGAAAGATCTTAGTGACAACTAATTCTAGCTTCGGATAAACAATTAACCAAGCCCTTTTAGGCAACTGAGATACGTGCTTTTGTGTACCCATCTTTGACGTCGATGACAGATTTCGAAAGTTAATGGATCTTTTCTGATGTAGCATTGAATAGCATAGTAAATTCGTGCCCAATCTCACGTTATTTAACAAGTTATTCCATCATTTTGCCCGCAATTTAAACTTATTGGGGGCAGACATCACTATTCACTCGCACGCTTGCACGATTCTTGATGAATCGGATCTCAAGGAACAAAACGCCTGAGGGTTTTCCTTCTTCTTCTTTTTTTCCCTGGAGAAATCTCTATCGCTCGTGTCTCAACACCGGCACATGAGGTCAAGATCTTTGGAGGTATTATCTTGTGTCAATATATATAAAAGCAGAAACTAGCCTAGCCGGTACTCCCGCTTCATCAAGTAGCCGCCCAACTCATTTATATGTAACATTGACCCGCTACATCATTCAGTCAAATAATCACTAATTTCTTTAAAAAGAAAATTCTTTCTTTCTTTCCATGTTCATAAGTCGCCCATCTACAATCGTGCACGCGCATATAGCATGCCTCAAACATTGGTATTCTACTCTGCCACTTGAGTTTTTTAATAGTGATTTTTCTCCCGTTCTTTACACCATTGACATTGATTAATTAAATTCATAAATGATATTTTATGGTATTTACTTCCATAAATATTTGGGCAAAAACCACTAATAATCCTAAATTATGTCTACTGTAATACAGTCACCCTAAAAAAATTTCTGTAATATTAAAAATCCCAAACTTGTGCTTGTATGATATATTTACTTAGTCAAAGTTTCATCCATGAGAACTAATAAAAATCTGCTTATATGATTGCTAGAAAGAAAACAGTGTTGACATGGCATATTAAAATAAAAAAATGACGTTATTTTGGTTAAAAATTCATTCAATGAAACCTTGAAAGAGAGTAAATGCGTCACATAAATATAAGTTTGGGATATTTTTATGTCAAAAAGAAAAATTTAGCGTAAATGTATCATAGTGAGCATGTTTTGAGGTAAAGATTTACCATTGTTTTCTTGACCCACATTTAAAAGGGATATGAATATTTGATATTTCTGAAGTCACAAAATTTTTTTTAGTATAAATATATTACAGTGGGTATGGTTGGAGATATTTTTTCGTGGCTTTTTTCCCAAAAATTTCGACCAAAAATTATGCTCGAGGTCCAACTTGCGCGCAGTGATTTGATTGGACTCGGTGTTCGCCTCAGTATCTTGGGGGCCTAATTTATTATATTTTCTGAATGACCCATATGCAGTTTCTGGCTCAAATGCTTCGTGCTTGTGCTTATCCTTTCTTCCCCTGCTTTTGCATGCTAATTTTGAGCGCATTTGTGTTTCATATGACAGTGTGTTTAGGTGTCCGAGGCCTGGATAAAGGTTGTCCGTTCGCAGCTTTGCTGTTAGATCAATTGTTGGTGTTAACTTCCCCATCCAAGTTCAAGATTCCGCAATTCCAAAAGCAATCTGAAATTGGTTGGGCCCCATATTCTGTGTGAAGGGCAATAATTTTTGTGCCACGATCTTTGGATTACACCCCGTTGTGAGGACTTGAAGAAAGAGATGGAATTTCTGAGCAAAGCTTTAAGACAGAGATTTCTCCAATAGGAATTGTGATCCGATGCAGTCGGCTTCAATGGAAATCCTTTACCTAGTATTCTATGTCCAAACTTTTATCTTTCTCACTTAATCAGCTTGCCAACTGAAGGCTGAACACGATTCAAATCTTGAAGTGATAACCAATACAGAGAAAGCGAGAAAGCATGAAAGAGACGAAGAGGAGAAGAAGGAACAGAGGATAGGGTTTTGTGGTTGTTTCTCGTAATGATGTTCTCACAATTTTAAGGGCGCTGGCCAAGGAGATGCCTCTATACTTGTGCCACTAACACCAACAAAAAGAAGCTGATCCCCTTTACACATGGAAATAAACTAACTGGAGATGGGAACAAGTGGAAACTACATACCCAACGGGACACATACAACACCATAACTTAGTCGAATTAATTAATTGTCCTACTCGAAAATATACAACACTTGTATTGGATCTGACAAATTCTTCATTGAGTTCTGTTTCTAACTTCGTTAATCAAATTCGTATACCTGAATTTTACGTGCACACATCCACCTCCACCCCCAACAATGATGATGTCCATGTAATATTAATATGTGATCCCACATTTGGGGTATAGTTTTTTAAATAAAACTTACCATTAATATTGACCCACATTTTTATTTTTGACGAGCGGTTATTCCACGTGCGGTTTTTTCCACACTTCGTACCTTTTTCGTAACAACCGCCCATTCAGTAACCGTCTTGATGGAAGATGGTTTATAAGGACGAACGTTCAACTTTTAGGGCGAACACAAGATCTAATACAAACCCTCTCATTTTGGAATACACCATCAATACGCGAGGGGATTGGGTTAGTAGAAGTGCGCCCTAACTACGGTCGGATCGCCGTGAAATTCTCGTGGATTTTCGACGAACGCAAACTTGAACAATGGCTGGAGGTTAGATTAATTTTTATCCTGTTTCCGCATAAAATTCTATTGTGCTTGAGTTTTTGTTCATCAAGCATGAGAAGAACTTTCTATTCAATGATCTTACATTTGGTATCAAAGCATGTTAATGCCTCTGCCTTGTTTTTTGCGAATTTTTGGGTGCATTTTTCGGAATTAAATGAACAGTAAATCGGAATTGGGGTTTAGAGAGAAATTTGTCGTTTCCGGCAAAATTCCGGCGACCCATCGCCCGACTTTGGACCAGTACGGTTGCACCGCCATGGGGTAGAATGCCTGTTAGTTTTCCGGCATATCGGTGACCACCGGAGGCTAATCGCGCGGCGGAAGTCGTAGTGGCCAAAGGTTTGCATAAAGGGAATTTTTGCTTGATTCGGACCAATTTCTTGATCATTTTTGCCGATGTTTGGGTCTATGTGATCGCACCGAAGTCGTGGTGGCCAACTCCCGCGGCATGCCTCACCTTCAACTGCCCCCATTAACTTTCACGCTTATTTTGCTCGAATGAAACAAAAGTAAATCGTAGTATACAAATAAATGTCTTTTCCTTTTTTTTTCCCTTTTGTTCTGTTGGATATTTGAAAAAAATTAAATGGGTGCTCTACGTGTTATATTCAAGTCATTTTAATTCATTTTCCCCATTCTACGTATGAATAGATAAGGGGAAAGGGGATCCCCCTTGCCCAATCCTCAATAAACTTTATACTGAGAGATTTTTTTTGTCACGAACTGGATTATCCAATTAACCCACCTCTGATCAAACCCCATTTTCATTAAACTTGCTTCCAAGAAGTACCAATTAATTCACTCGTAGGCTTTCCACATGTCCAACTTTTCTTTTTTTTTTGGTAAGGTAAGATTGTATTAAAACGACCAGAGAAACTGTACAGTAGGGGGTAAAGCCCGGGACCTACACATACTCCACGGGACTACATGTCACCTGGAGTAAGAAGGTACCGCGCTCACCAAAATGTGAAAAACAACAAAGAGATCGGGTTATAAATAACCCATTACATCCATAACTAAGCCAAGAGCGGCTCATCACCAAAAATACGGGGGTCTATTCCCCAGCTACGTTGCATCCTTCTATTCCTGGGGTTGTCCTCTACCAACTTGTAAGTGATACCTTTGTCCTTCACCACCTTAAGAAGGTAAAACTTCATGGAAGGAGCATAGAGATTGTGTCCACGGAAAAGAGTATCATTTCTGGTCTTCCAAATGATATAGCATAACGCTCCGAAGGAGAAACGAGCTATCTCTCGGTAGAATCCCTTACAAGATATAGAGTTAATGGCCCAAAGGAGATTGTTCAACCAAGAGGAGTTGCTCCATGGAAGGTTACATTTTGCAGCCCAGAATTTTGCCATAGCATTAGGGAGATGGCACTCAAAAAACAGATGATTAACTGAGTCAGGTCTGGACTTACAAAAGACACATACAGAATTAGGAATCCTGCCAAAAGTCATGAGGTACTCCTGCGAGGGGAGACGATTCTTGGTTATAAGCCAGAGAAGAAACTGATGTCTAGGAGCCAATGCCTTGTCCCAAACAAAAGAGGACCAGTGAACTGGGTTATGAACCCGTCGGATCATGGCCCAGGCCGAAGCATTTGAGAATTTCCCAGCAGAATCCTGAACCCAAGTAAATGAGTCTTGACCAACTGAGAGGTGGGGAATTGGTACTTGCCACAATGACAGTTCTTGCCGTATCTGAGAACCATCAGAGGAGTATAGATCCTTTGCCTTTGCATTTCTGAGGAGGTCCGATTGGTATATGTAATTGTTTGAGAAGATAGAATCAAGAGAACCAATAGCAAGCCATGGATCAAACCAAAGCGATATTGATTCCCCATCTCCTAGCTTCCATCCGAAATGAGGTTTAAAGACATCCCTTAGAGCCGGGATCTTTCGCCAAGCCCATGAGAGAGTAGGAGTTGATGCAATCCAAAAATTTTTCCTCTTGAGGTAAGTAGCATGTATCCATTGGCACCATAGTGATTCTTTATCGGTGAAAAGCCACCAGATGTGTTTAGCCATAGCTGCCATGTTGCTATCCCTGATTTTCCTTATCCCAAGTCCTCCTTCTGAGTGGGGCAGGCAGACATCATCCCAAGCCACCTTGGCACCTCCCGAGCCCATGGTAGGGCCTTTCCAGAGAAATTGCCTACAAATTTGTTCAATCTTGTCCACCACCGATGAAGGGAGCCAAAATCCACATGTCCAACTTTATAACTGCTTGAAATCAGATTTTCCTTTTCTGAATCCTTTTCCCATATACTATTAGCTAACGATTCTATGTTTTTCCGTGATGGTTCAGTGCTGAAATGCCACAACTTGACGAATATCTTGAATCAATATTGCTATGCAATTGGACAGGACATTAATCTGAAAAAATTGAGGGCTTTCTTAAGTGCTGGCTGTCCGCAAAGGTTGAGAAGTAACATGGCGGAAGAACTACAAGTCTTGGAAATTGCAAAAATAGGGAAATATCTTAGAATCCCAACTGATTGGGGAGCATCCAAGAAACAAATGTTTGCTTGGATACTAGCTTGGGTAAATTCCAAACTAGGATGATGGAAGAAAAATCGAAAAAAGTGTCAAAAAAGTCACAAACTTATTGCATTGTTATCAATTCAGCTCTAAACCTTTTGACTTGGTATCAATTCAGCTCTAAACCTTTTAATAGTGTCAATTTAGTCCTAAACCTTTTGAACTATTGTCAATATAGTGCTAAACTTTTGGATTTGGTGCTAATTCAGTTTTTCTAACTAATTTTGGCCAAACTTTGCTGACTTGATGTTGGCCCATTTATGTGGCATTGTTAATGCTAATATGGATAATTTTTTATAATATTTTAACAAATTTTCGATTATTTCTGATTTCTCTCTCTTTCTCTCTCTTGATGTTGGCCCATTTATGTGGCATTGTTGATGCTAATATGGATAATTTTTTATAATATTTTAACAAATTTTTGATTATTTCTGATTTTCTCTCTCTCTCTCTCTTGATGTTGGCCCATTTATGTGGCATTGTTGATGCTAATATGGATAATTTTTTATAATATTTTAACAAATTTTCGATTCTCTCTCTCTCTCTCTCTCTCTCCCTTCCTCCCTCCCTCGTTTCTTCTTCCTCATGGCCGGTGGTCTAGCAGTAGGCAATGGCTAGCCATCGGCCATGGTTGAGTGGGTTGGCTTCACCTGGCTAGGGCAAGTCGACCTTTGCCTGGGTGAGGGTAGCCTCGGTGAGGGCTTTCTTTGCCAAATTTAGCGAGGAAGCCCTCACTCAGGTGAGGATTGGCCTCTCCCTAGTTAGATCCGGCAAGGTCGGCCCTCACCAAGCAAGGCTAACCACCTAGTCATTACCTATTGGAGGTACCAGTCATGAGGAAGAAGAAACAAAGGAGAGAAAAAATAAAAAGAAAAAGAAATTATTAAAAAATAATAATAAAATGAAAATTATTAAAATATTATTAAAAATTAAAAGATTCTTATGTGGTGTTTCAAGAGCATTGTCATCTTGGAAAAATTATCAATACCCACAAATTATATGCTTTTGTTATTCGTAATTCATCTTGACCATTGATTTCATTATTTCTTTGAATTCATTATCTTTTTCATGTGAGATTCATGGGTGTGATGGGTCATGAGATATTGAAAAAAATAAGAGAAAAATCACAAAAACTCCTTAAACTATGCTCATTATGACACAAACTTATATCCGTGTGATATATTTATCCTAAATTTTTTTTAACAATACCAAAACCCTTAATTAAATTAATTTAGCCCTAAAATTGTTTACATTAGTACAAATTCAGTCGGTAGAAGAACAGTAGGAGTGTTACAACTTTCGTACAACGCTCACTTTAGTGCCTGTCGCGACCTCACCTCGGGTGCACCACCTAGGGTTTGGCTAATGGATTACTAAGGTTAAACTTAGCTCGGGCTCTCCCAAGCCCATACCAATTCGCGACTTAGGGTTTAAGTTTTTTTTAACATGCCAATGATTTTTACTTCGGAGTCGCCACTAATCTATTTTTTAGTGGGTCGATTAGAAACCCAAATAAAGTAACGGGAGAATTACTTTATTCCTACGAACCAGAGACTATGGGATCGGGGACTTGATTACGTTAGATTTCTCTAACGCCCTTTCGGTACCTTTTCTCTTTTATTTAAAAAAAATGATTTGCAGGCAGTTTGTGTAGATTTTAATTTACCACCTAACATGCAATGTGATCATGCGAGTGCGCAACCATTATTTAACACTCAATAAAGCAAAGCAATAAATAAATTGCAAGGAAAAAGAGGAAGTTACTTACCTTAAAGCTACGAAAGCATCTGCGATGTTAGCTTAAAAATTACATCAATGATCCTAGATATAATTTCTAATTAACACGCACTCATTTAAATATTTTTTTAAGGTTTTCACTTATTTAATGAAGCCTAAAAATACGTGCAATGCATGTAATGACATACGCAATTATCTAACTATAATAGCATGCAATGTGCAACCTAATATGCAAACTATATGTCACGCGACATTAATTATTTAACTTAATATAATGCTAGAAAATATTTAATGCAACTACCCTAGTATGTCACGTATTCGAATGGCCCTAAACATGCAATGATTAGATGACACATGGAAGATGACCTAATTCTACATGACATGAACATGGCAATTTTTATTTTTTTATTTTTTATAATCAAAATTCGAAATAAAAAACTATGTGTAAACATGAAAACTATCCTAAAAGAAAATATTCTAATAAGAATTACATCTAACTCAACTATATTTTTTTTGGGTTTTCTTTAATAAGCCAAATCAATTCGAGCAAAGGCATATCAACACATAATGCAATTGAATCATATAAAGCATACAATTTTCCCCAAACCTAGATAGAAAATCAAAACAATCAAAAACCGATCCGACGTCTCGCGGCTCAATATTTTTGATTATTGGGATTTTTTAGCACGACACAACGACCTCACTCAATCAGAATTCAATCAAGCATGCAATACTTCAAATGAGGAAATAAAATATTCAAGATTAATTTAGATAGGAACTTTACCTACCTTGTCTGTTCTTTCCAATTTCGGATGATATCGGATTGCGGGAATCGCACTAATGGCTCGATACTAGCGATAGTGTCTTGCGGTGATGCTCACTTTAGACACCGTCAGCGGGTGCTCGGCTACGGGAATGGCTCGTGCATCGCCACGGCTGGAGGGAGATCACAGCTGGGAATTATCGGGAGCGTGGCTTCATAGCGGAAGCATGCACTTCTCGGAGTCTTCGTGCTCCTCTTTTGAAGAGTGGTCAAAGTCTTTCACCGCTTGGCTCTCTCTGACTTTCCCTTTGTTGGTGTTATCTCCGACTCTGCACCCTACTTGACAATTTAATGAAAAAGAACGAAAATTCATGGGAAGTCACCCAAACCTAGGTCGGGACGAGGCGGTGGAACTATGTGAAGAACTTTGCCGGTATTGCAGCTTAGCGAGATGAAGACGAGCACTTTGTCGGAGGTTCGACCAGTTGCGATTGTTCTGGACAGCAATAATTAGGCTAGAAACTAGCGCCTGAAACTCGTGGGAAGCAAGTTGTAGTAGTCCCTCGAGCTAGGAAGCTGGTTCTCGCCAGGACACTAGTTGGTGTGAGTGCAACACCAAAATTCACATTCTCAGTTGAAAGAGCCACAGATTAGCGATGGGGGGAAGGAACGCCAAGGAGCTGCGGCGACAAATCTTGGAGGAAGGTGGAGACGTGGCTGTAGGGAGGAAGACTACAAGAAGGACTTCGATTTTCACGAGCGTCTCTTCCTCTCTTTCTCCCTCCCTCCGTGTGGCCGTGCTCTCGTGTGTTTTCTCACTCCCTTTTCTGTATTTTGTGTGTGTGTCTCTTCAGTGTATGTGGCCCCCCTTTTTATAGGTGAGAAGACTATGTTGTTTAAGGAAAGATGGTAAATTTGCACGTTGTCTATTTAGTTCTTGTATCCCACGTGCAATATTTTTCAAATATTTCATCCAACGCTTTCCTTGAATATTGAAAGAATAATGAGAATATTCTCGGGAACATTCTCATATTCTCGGGAATATTCTTATATTCCAATTCGTCACCCCTTAACGAGAATATTTCATCCGACACATTCCTTAAATATTGAAAGAATAACGCGAATATTCTCAGGAACATTCTTATATTCCCGGGAATATTCTCATATTCCAACTGTCACTCCTTAACGGGCCTAGCCAAATTCTTTTCCCTTGTGAGTTTAGTCCAACTTATTAAATTAAAGCTTAGAACCATCAATTGAAGCCCTGCCACATGTCCAATACAAATGCAATAATAAATGCTCCTAAAACTATATGCTATGCAATTTAATCCTAATATTTTTTGTTTAGGGGTTAAAATTAATCCCTAATTTTTGTGCATTAAATTATGAATGATTGATCAAAATTTAGGTGTCAACAGTTGCCCCTCTTTGAAGGTGAGCTCGCAGAGGTTGCATTCAAAGATAAATTGAAACCTAAATTTTGACATGCATATGCAATGTAATGTTATTTTTTGTGGGAAAATGAATCCCATTTTAAAATGCAATATGATATGATGCATGGAAAAGGTAATGCAAAGTATGAAAGAAAAGAAAAGAAAAGAAAAGAAAAGGCGTACCTGTAGTTACTTACCAATCAATGTGGTAGAGCATCCTGAGGTACGTGATGAATTTCTACTCCACAAGCATCGACTTTGATTTCAGATTTTTGAAGAGTTTAATGTTTATCGAATTGCCTAGATTCAGGCGAGGCAACCGAATCACAGACGCTCAATGTTAGGTGAGACGACCATTGGAACAAGATATCTCGAAATACCTAGATCCAAACTAAGGTATAACGAGAAAAATCAAAGAATATTCATATTCAGAATGAAATGTTCGATAAAAAGATTCGAGACATTTAGATTCATACTGAAATGTCAAGAATCGAGGAACTTAATCAATAAACACTCAATGTTAGGTGAGATGAATATTGAATTAAGACAACTTAACCAATAGATGCTCAATGTTAGGTGAGTCAAATATTGGATTAAAATAACTCGAAATACTTAGATCCAGACTAAAGTATAACAAGAAAAATCAAAGAACATTCATATCCAAAATGAAATGTTCGATGGAAAGATTCAGACATTTAGATCCAGACTAAAATGTCAAGAATTGGGAAACTTGACCAATAAACACTCAATGTTAGGTGAGATGAATATTGGATTAAGACAACTTCGCCAATAGATGCTCAATGTTAGGTGAGTCAAATGATTCGATTAAAATAACTCGAAATACTTAGATCCAGACTAAAGTATAACAAGAAAAATCAAAGAACATTCATATCCAAAATGAAATGTTCGATGGAAAGATTCAGACATTTAGATCCAGACTAAAATGTCAAGAATTGGGAAACTTGACCAATAAACACTCAATGTTAGGTGAGATGAATATTGGATTAAGACAATTTAACCAATAGATGCTCAATGTTAGGTGAGTCAAATATTGGATTAAGATAACTCGAAATACCTAGATCCAGACTAAGGTATGACGAAAAGCTCGAGAGAACATTCATGTCCAAAATAAAATGTTCGACAAGAATATTGTATAACATTCGGATCCAAGCGAGATGTTAACTTGTGGGAGGAGTTACCAAATTTTGCTTTGGGTACTCAAAGAGATTTAATACTTACCTGGTGACATTTCTGATCCTTGGAGAAAACGTCTCCAAGGTGATGAGGAAACTTTCGGCTACAATAGCACACCAGGTGGATAAAGAGGAACTTTAGGCTACGGGAGCATGCTGGATTGATGAAGAGACTCCGGACACGCCGTGTCGATTAAGAGGGACATCAGGTTACGGAAGCACACCATGTCAATTTCCTGTAAAATTCAAGAATGTTTGGACGAATTTCGAGGCTTTAGAGAGCAACTCGAACGTCGAGCATTATTTGGTCTTCAAGAAAATATTATCTATTAGACACAATTAGAGCAAAACTTATATGCATTCATAAAAAAAAGTAGACAATTTGAGTTACTGTAGAACGCACATTTCAATCAAATCAAAGTTTTGCACAATGTTTGCACAACAAAATTGCCACTAGGGAGAAAAATCTTGCAAAACAACTTTCACTCATGACATGAATTTCTTAAGAATGCTCAATGAGAGACTTTCAGTTAGAAAGGACTTTCACTCACTCTCATTCAGAATGGCTATTTTATGAGAATCACTTCATCTCACTATCATCATATCGACAAGGGTCCAAGAATTCTTGCAAGCGGTACGACCTTACCAATCTGAGAGGTCTTTAATAGGGACCTTAATGTGGGTTTGGTCAACGGCTTAACAACGGGACTCTTTGAGTCAAGGCTATTGAAAGAAAATAATATTCCATAATCACCTTCGGATTTACAAGTCAAGAACCCTGCAAAATGAGATATAAATAATCTTGCTCGCACTTCTTTGAGCAATGCTTAAAACATGTGAACACCCACATTAATTCAAGTGCCCTAATCTGAAGAGACTTTATAAGGGACGTAACGTAGGCTAGGTTCACGGGTTGAGAAATGAAAGGATTATCAAGCTCAAAATGTGTATAGATGGGTGAAAGTTGGTGATCATCTTGGCATTATCGTCGGTCTTCATATTCACCATCAAGGATTGTCTTCAAAATGTGCTCTATTGACTGTAAAAGTTTTGCACTTAAGTTCTTTGAGTACCACTCCATTGGGGATAGAACTTTTCACAATTGATAGTCATCCATCTCGACTCTTTTTCATTTTTTCCTTTGGGCATTGGCCTTGCTTTTACCAGGCACACCGCTTTTTCTTGCCCCTCTTTTTACTCTTATGTCTACGGGCATCGGCCTTGCTTTTACCAGGCACACTTTGCTTTTTCATGCCCCCTAGTTCTATTTTAACATTGACACACTATTTACAATGTATCAAATTTTCATTTGGACTTCTGAAGGTCTTCACATTTTGTTGACGCTCTAGACCATGTTGTTTCTTGAATGGTTACTTTATAATTGCCCCGGTGTGGGGGATGATCACCAACTGGGTTCAAAGAAATGAATTTGTAGGCTCAAGAGGGCTATGCAATGGATATAAGTGTGTAGGATAGAGAAAAAAAAATGCTCTTCGTCATCCTAAGGCACTTGGATTATTGTTTGAGTTCATCTGCAATAACATACCCAAAAATTGATGCAAGTGAGAGCAAGAGAATTTTTATCCATTTTTCTCACCATGTGATGCCAACTTACCTCCAATTTGCCCCAATATGGGGTGGTTCTTGACAGGGGTAATTTGAAAGAAATCTCCACAAGTGTATGAGGCTCAAAGGGGTTAAGCAATGGATCACTTGCAGTGTTTGGGATGTAAAAATGAATTGCCCCTCATCATTTTGGTCATCGTACCTTTCGCAAGAAAACTCTTTACCTTGTGGATATGGAAATTGCTGCACTCATCTCACAAGTGTATAAGTAAGGGACTGTGTATAGGACATGTTTTTGTCTTTCATCATCGACATATGTCTCACTTAGCATTCTTAAGAATTGGATGTCATTAATTGAATTGCACATCTCGACAAATCTCTACATGAAATTAGCAAGTAAAATCACCATGTAAATTCTCTTTCCAAAAGAGCTCAACAATTTTAAGCATGAAAAACTTTGTGATTTCGGAACAAACAATTCAAAAAATGTTTTCACAAGCATGAAAAACATGATATTGAGCATTCATTAAAGGGACTCCATCAGCAATCAATGTCCTTTGATTGCCCCTATCTGAAGGGAACCAACACATAAATTGATCAATAGAAATCGATCCTCGATTCATAAATGCTTCATTCTTGCTTTTGCCCCAACACAAGAGAATGTGCATGAATAGGACACTATGCAAGAGAATGCAAATTGAACATCCATTTTATCTTGGATTGAGATTTTATCTCAGTCGGGTCACTATCAGAATCTATCATCCCCTCGATCCGTCACCTGCAAGAAAAGGAACAAACTCTCAATTCAAGAATTAATTATATTTAGGGATGAGATGTACCTCTTTCATCAAATATGGATGGTCCTCTTTTGACCTGCCCCTCACTTTCTACGGGAGATGAGAAATGTAAGAGTGACTATGCTTGGATTTTCAGGATAGATATCTCAAGTATCAACAAGAGATGCCCCACATTAACTATTTGGAGTTGTGCTCTCAACCTAATTGAATAACAATCAAGTCAATGAGTCCATTACAACTTGTTGTGCCTTTTTCGGATGTTCTTTCCTTAGGCCAAGAAAATTATGTTCTGAGACATGAGGCAAATAAGTTAGAAAAATAAACAGATCAACTGGAATGCATAATTTTGGAAATAGCTCCAAAAAAGTTTTCTTTTGAAATTTTCTTTTGGGTGAGGAAACATAATGAAGCCCAGCCCTCAGAATTTTCCTTGGATTTTCCTTTTCTTTTATTGGTTGAATATCGTCACCGGGCTGGTTTGGCGTACCTCATTATGCCCTCAAAACAAAACTTGTAATTTTATTTATGTTCATCAATCCAATTACATTTATTGAAATGAAAAGTGTGATAATAAAATAAAATCCTAACAAGCAAATCCTAAAAAGCATGAAAAATTCCCACGCAGGGAAGGGTGCAATCGAACATGCCCCTAATAAAATAGGGAAGTCAAACTACTTAAAACCATGAATCACGTGTGCTTAGTTTCTTCGCCTTCATGAGCCTTATGAGGCAGACCCTCCAGTCGAGATATTCTCCCTTCTAGATACGTCACCAATGTTTTCATGGCAGCATCAAATTCAGCTTCTTCACGAGAATGAGATGGTTCAAGAGTCCTTTTGGCTCTTTTCCTTGGATCAAAATTCTCCACTAAAGATGATGCATCCATGTCATCGTGGCACTTTTGCTTCACGAGAGAAACTACAGTAGCACGTAGCTCGTCAACCTAACTTTCAAGGCTTGCAATTTGCTTGCTCATGTCATTAACAACATGGTTCAACACTTCATTTTGATCAGTCATTTTTGCCCGTGGCCATGTATGAACGACTGATGGTTGATGATCCATAATCACCTAATTTGAAGAAAAGAGAATACATAAACATCGCATATGGAACATGCCGGTCCATGACAAAGATCTAACTGCTTTTATTAAGTGATATTGAATTGAAAATGACTCTCTAGGGAATTAAATTCCTAAAACATCAGTTTAAGAAATTGAAATAATACTCTAAAATTGAAATTGAACTCCTGAAACAAACTAGTGACTCTTCTCTATATACAATTGGGAGACCACTTTGTTCTTGAAGCTTTTTGTTCTGTCGAACCAACTCAGAGATGTGAGCCTCTTTTGCTTCCATCGTTTCTTTGAGATGCTCAATTTGCGCTTTACGAGTGAGCTGCACCGTGACCTCAGGTATTACAGGGGGTAAAACTGTGGGAATCTTATGGTGGTGGATATAATAATCCGAGGCATGATAAATCTTCTCTTCTCCCTTCAACCTTTTGGGCACCACTATCTTTTCTTGCTGGCATTTCTTCCATGCATTTTCGAAACAACCGATCTCTTCCAAGTATTCATGATCCTTACGCGTGAAGAGAGTTTGAAATAGGTCCATCCGAAGAGGAGGTGAAATATCTTGGAGCACACGGTATTGGCGGGCTACCCTATAAGGGTAGTAAGATGTCGCGCCAGTGATTCCCAACAATGGAACCGGATCATCTTTCTTATGACAAAAACGAGCCTCACCAACATGAAACCATTTAGCATACCATAAGAAGCCCTCGGGATCTGGATCTTTTAGAAAAGTTATCCAGTTGGAATATGACTTTTTCTCTAAGATTGAAAACCTTTTTATTGGATGATTAGAACCTTCTATTTCACCTCGACGCATGAAATGACCAAACTCCCTCACGTGTGAAAAAAACCAAATTTGTAGAAGTTCAGGAGATGCATTCATGATTTTTCCTCCATTTTGTTTAAAACGATTGAGGGATAGAAATGTCTCAGCTAGAATCATGTTTATAAAATTCATGCCAGCACATGCTTGCCTAACCACCCATGCAATCAAAGGATTAATAGCATTTTTCTATGAGGAAAAATTATAAACCCAAAGAAAGCTAAAATGAATATCCTACCTTTTTGGCGCATTGAAGATTGATTTGAAAAGTGATTAGCCAAAAATGAGAAAGGGCATGCATTGCAATTAGCTTTCAAAATTTTCTTAACCTCATCGATTTTGACTCTTAAAAATTCAGACAAAATTGATGTGGGCTCTAAACCGAGAGGCGGCCTAACAAGTTCAATCCCAAGGGGCATTCTCATGATAACACTATATTCTTCAAGTGTTGGAGTTAGCTCATTCTTACCACCAAAGATGAAGGTAGCAGTCCTAGGGCACCAGAAGTGAGATATTGCTTGCAAGACACCACTATGGACTCCAATATCCAGAAGGGGTATGAGTTGACCAAGTAGTGACTCCACATAGTCTTGGCCTTCTTTATTTAGATTATTCCACCATCCCTTGAGCTCGATCTTAGGAGTTGGAACGAATTGAACATCGGATCTTCCCATTGTACATAGATTAAGACGTGCGATCGACCTTTTGTCATGGACCAAAAAATAAATAAATAAATAAATTGCATAGTGTAAGGTAAGAATACTTACTTCATGGCAGAAAAATGGCAACCACATAGACATACACATGAGATGTGAGGTTCGACACCTAAACTATAGGGCTTAGCAAATTAGAGCTAAGAGGAATGATCCGACTAGTCGCAGTCTCGCGTACAAGGTCAGGTCCTCTTAGCTCCGGCTTGGTCAAAGAAAATCCTATAGTCATGCGATCTCGCAGACAAGGATAAACATTTTGACACCAAGAAAAAATTTCGGAGTTGAGAAAGGCAACCTCTACATCGCGAGTCTCGCGTTCAAGGTTGGATCATTTCTCAACACCATCCTAATATCCTTAATTGCGGTCCGGGTCCGACGGCGGGTAGTGTGTGCAAGAGTGTAGTGTAAATGCATAGACATGCACAACAATTTATATTCACAACAACACTTCAAAAATTGAAAATATTCATTCCCAACTCCAACCTGCAAGACAAGGGGTTAACAATCACTCCACCCCTTATAACTCCATCTGCAAAAACATTTAACACCTCAAATAGTTAGGGACGTACCTGGTATCCTCGTTGCCAAACAAAAAAAAATTTTAAAAAGAGAAAATTGGCCTAAGTCCACTAAGAGTTTAAACTCAAGTCCCCAGCGGAGTCGCCAAGCTGTCGCGACCTCACCTCGGGTGCACCACCTAGGGTTTGGCTAATGGATTACTAAGGTTAAACTTAGCTCGGGCTCTCCCAAGCCCATACCAATTCGCGACTTAGGGTTTAAGTTTTTTTTTAACATGCCAATGATTTTTACTTCGGAGTCGCCACTAATCTATTTTTAGTGGGTCGATTAGAAACCCAAATAAAGTAACGGGAGAATTACTTTATTCCTACGAACCAGAGACTATGGGATCGGGGACTTGATTACGTTAGATTTCTCTAACGCCCTTTCGGTACCTTTTCTCTTTTATTTAAAAAAAATGATTTGCAGGCAGTTTGTGTAGATTTTAATTTACCACCTAACATGCAATGTGATCATGCGAGTGCGCAACCATTATTTAACACTCAATAAAGCAAAGCAATAAATAAATTGCAAGGAAAAAGAGGAAGTTACTTACCTTAAAGCTACGAAAGCATCTGCGATGTTAGCTTAAAAATTACATCAATGATCCTAGATATAATTTCTAATTAACACGCACTCATTTAAATATTTTTTAAGGTTTTCACTTATTTAATGAAGCCTAAAAATACGTGCAATGCATGTAATGACATACGAAATTATCTAACTATAATAGCATGCAATGTGCAACCTAATATGCAAACTATATGTCACGCGACATTAATTATTTAACTTAATATAATGCTAGAAAATATTTAATGCAACTACCCTAGTATGTCACGTATTCGAATGGCCCTAAACATGCAATGATTAGATGACACATGGAAGATGACCTAATTCTACATGACATGAACATGGCAATTTTTATTTTTTATTTTTTATAATCAAAATTCGAAATAAAAAACTATGTGTAAACATGAAAACTATCCTAAAAGAAAATATTCTAATAAGAATTACATCTAACTCAACTATATTTTTTTGGGTTTTCTTTAATAAGCCAAATCAATTCGAGCAAAGGCATATCAACACATAATGCAATTGAATCATATAAAGCATACAATTTTCCCCAAACCTAGATAGAAAATCAAAACAATCAAAAACCTGATCCGACGTCTCGCGGCTCAATATTTTTGATTATTGGGATTTTTAGCACGACACAACGACCTCACTCAATCAGAATTCAATCAAGCATGCAATACTTCAAATGAGGAAATAAAATATTCAAGATTAATTTAGATAGGAACTTTACCTACCTTGTCTGTTCTTTCCAATTTCGGATGATATCGGATTGCGGGAATCGCACTAATGGCTCGATACTAGCGATAGTGTCTTGCGGTGATGCTCACTTTAGACACCGTCAGCGGGTGCTCGGCTACGGGAATGGCTCGTGCATCGCCACGGCTGGAGGAGATCACAGCTGGGAATTATCGGGAGCGTGGCTTCATAGCGGAAGCATGCACTTCTCGGAGTCTTCGTGCTCCTCTTTTGAAGAGTGGTCAAAGTCTTTCACCGCTTGGCTCTCTCTGACTTTCCCTTTGTTGGTGTTATCTCCGACTCTGCACCCTACTTGACAATTTAATGAAAAAGAACGAAAATTCATGGGAAGTCACCCAAACCTAGGTCGGGACGAGGCGGTGGAACTATGTGAAGAACTTTTGCCGGTATTGCAGCTTAGCGAGATGAAGACGAGCACTTTGTCGGAGGTTCGACCAGTTGCGATTGTTCTGGACAGCAATAATTAGGCTAGAAACTAGCGCCTGAAACTCGTGGGAAGCAAGTTGTAGTAGTCCCTCGAGCTAGGAAGCTGGTTCTCGCCAGGACACTAGTTGGTGTGAGTGCAACACCAAAATTCACATTCTCAGTTGAAAGAGCCACAGATTAGCGATGGGGGGAAGGAACGCCAAGGAGCTGCGGCGACAAATCTTGGAGGAAGGTGGAGACGTGGCTGTAGGGAGGAAGACTACAAGAAGGACTTCGATTTTCACGAGCGTCTCTTCCTCTCTTTCTCCCTCCCTCCGTGTGGCCGTGCTCTCGTGTGTTTTCTCACTCCCTTTTCTGTATTTTGTGTGTGTGTCTCTTCAGTGTATGTGGCCCCCCTTTTTATAGGTGAGAAGACTATGTTGTTTAAGGAAAGATGGTAAATTTGCACGTTGTCTATTTAGTTCTTGTATCCCACGTGCAATATTTTCAAATATTTCATCCAACGCTTTCCTTGAATATTGAAAGAATAATGAGAATATTCTCGGGAACATTCTCATATTCTCGGGAATATTCTTATATTCAATTCGTCACCCCTTAACGAGAATATTTCATCCGACACATTCCTTAAATATTGAAAGAATAACGCGAATATTCTCAGGAACATTCTTATATTCGGGAATATTCTCATATTCCAACTGTCACTCCTTAACGGGCCTAGCCAAATTCTTTTCCCTTGTGAGTTTAGTCCAACTTATTAAATTAAAGCTTAGAACCATCAATTGAAGCCCTGCCACATGTCCAATACAAATGCAATAATAAATGCTCCTAAAACTATATGCTATGCAATTTAATCCTAATATTTTTTGTTTAGGGGTTAAAATTAATCCTAATTTTTGTGCATTAAATTATGAATGATTGATCAAAATTTAGGTGTCAACAGTGCCAAAACTTTTTTTTTTCTCACTTAAGTGCCACAAGTTTAAAAAAACGTTCACGTGAGTGTCACTTCTAGAAAAAGTTGACTTGGCCATTGAAAAAGCTGACGTAACTGCTGATGAACAATATTTTAATATATTTATTAATTTTTTGGAATCTTTTTGATTTTTGTTTGCTTTTTTTTCTTTAGGGCCGACAAGGGTCACCGGTGACCCTTGTCAGCCCTAAAGAAAACAAAAAGAAAAGAAAAAAAGGGCAAAAAGAAGAGAGATGAGATGAGGAGAAACGATATCGTTTTGCATGAAGAATCCACGTTGGCCAACGAGGGTCATCGACGGAAACTACGTCGGCATTGAAAATTATTAAAAAAATGGTAAATCATTAAAAAAAATCCATGTATGCATTTTGGAAGGAAGTGACACTTAACTGAATGATTTCACTCCAATTTGGCATTTAAGTGAGTGAAAAAAAACAGTTATGATACCAAAGTGAGCGCCGTATGAAAGTTATGACACTCCTATTATTCTTCTCCCAAATTCAATCCATCTAGCTAGTTTAAGTTGAAAATCGGTAATGTGGATGCCGACTATCCGACATGACATCACTAGTGCTAATGTGGACATTTTATAATAATTTTTCAATTTTTATTATTTTAAAAAAATTACCTTTTTTTCTTATTTTTCTCTTATTTTTCTTTGGATTATGGCCGATACCAACCACAGGGGGCACTAGTGAGGACATTGTTGCCCTTGCCAACCACGAGCAGGAGCCAATGAGAGTGTCGTGGCCTTGCCAACCACAACCAAGAGTCACCCTCATCGGATCTTGTGAGGGCACGACCCTCGTTGCCTAGGCAAGGGAGAACCTCTTTGTATCAAGTTAGAGTTAGACCCTCACCGCTTGAGTAAGGGTGGCCTTCACAATACTTGACAAGTGCGGCAAGGGTTCTACCCTCTAGATCTGGCTAGGGCCGCCTTTGCCAGATCCAATGAGGGCAGCCCTCGCCCAAGCTACGAGGGTTGTGCCCTCACTTGATCCAGTGAGGGCCACAATGCCTTTGTCGACCCTCGCACTATGGCTGACCATGGCCAATCCGGCCACAATCCAAAGAAAAGAATAGAAAAAAAAAAAAAAAAAAAAAGGAAAGGAAAAACGAAGAATAACAAAAAAGGAAAAAAATAATTTTTTCTTTTGAAAATTTATTAAAAAATTATTTAAAAATGTCAACATCAGTATCAATGATGCTACCTTGTACAATTAATATCTGCATCATCGATTTTCGGCTTAAATTGGCCAGATGGACTAAATTAGTATCAATGTAAAAAGGTTTAGGACTAAATTGGTCAAATTGAAATGTTTACGACTAAATTGGTACAAATATAATAAGTTTAACACTTTTTCAGTAATTTTCCCATCAAACTTATACCTATGTGGCACACTAACCTTAAACTTGTAACCATGTTACACACCTATCCTTACGTGGCTACTTACTTGAATGATGGAAAGTAAACAATGCTAACATGGCGCTCTTGGGGCCAAAAAATGTCAAAACATTGTCTATTGTTCTTTTCTCATTTTCTTTTTCCTTTTCTTTAATTTCCTGTTCATTTTCTTCATTGGTTTGGTGATGGTAAAAACAGTGCCGTCGGCGACAATAAGGACGGTGACGATTGGGAGGGCGGCCATGAAGATGAAGGAAGAAGAAAAAAAAGAAAAAAGCAAAAGAATCTTGACAAAAAATAAATGTGTACTGCAGTAAGTTTGAAACTTTTGGTGTATAAAAAATAAGTTTATAATGTATCTATCACATGAATAAAAATTTGAGATTCTTTAGATCACAAAAAAAATAAAAAAATTGGATTAATTACATCACACGACTATGAGTTTTGGTAATTATGTTTGAAATTTTTGTGTTGAAAAATAAGTTTTAAGATAAATATATCGTATAGTTTTGAATTTTTCTGACTTTTCTAAGAAAAATAAAATTCTTACCTTGTATCTCTTCTTCTGTGACCGCATCTAAACCCTTGAATGTGCACGAGTCTGTCATGCATTAAAAGTCTCGTCTCCAAAATTCAAAAGCCAGAAGTTTATCCCAGGCAAATTTTCCATGAGCACTTGGAGTACGCTCTCAAGCCGTATCCACTATCCACCGCCCGCGACTCATTCTCCTTTCAAGCTTCCTAGCACGTCGGCTCGGCTTGATTTGACCGTTACTTGTGTGAACAACGCCTAATAAAGTAGTCAAACCTTAATTTTATATTCGCTCCCCGTATTTCGAAATTGTCAACGTTTTCTTTTTATTAGGGATTGAATTATATCCCACGTAAGCGGAAACGATAATGTTCCCATGTAAGATTGAGATGTTTGACATGTAGCCACTGCCTCTTAATTGGCAGAATAATCTCTGTCCCTGTGTTTTGCCATATGTTTTATATTTCATTGACTCGACCTGTTTTTCAGGACAAGTAATGAGGAGCATGGGAATCCAACTATCATCTGCACCATCATCATTATCGAAGATCTTGATCCAATTTCTCAACTATGATCCTAAAATGGAGCATTTTTCTAAAACAGTTTTCAGACTATAAATTGTCTCAAATAAGATTTTGAAGTGGCCAATTTATGCGTCATGCTCACCAATCGACCAAATATTTACCAGCCAATGAGTACGTGGCACTTTCCAATCCATAGCCAGGGACGTTTTTGGCTAGAAGTATTAGCAATGAGCTTGGACATGGAAAAATGTCTATTACTTCTCTCTCATGAGATCAAACACGAACCCTAAAATAACCTTCCTGCATGATGAGGGCAGCTATGAATGCAACATGTTCTTGCGACCTTTCTCAAAGTAAACTACCAAGGAAAAGATAATAAATTACCAAGCGAATATGAATGATTACTCATTAAAGAGATGATATTGTTGCCTAGCGTGGACTCTCCTGAGCTCAAACTAATCACAATTTATAATTTTCAGTTAAGTTATTTAAACATATAATTCAGTTTATTTTGAAGCCACTACAATGTAGGAAGACATACTATTATGGACCAGAAATTTCTTGAATATGGGGACTTAATTACACTAAGTAGGTCTAACGTCTTTTCAATACATTTTCTCTTTATTTTCCAAACAGTTTTGGTAATTTTTAATCATAAACTGCTAATATGTGGTGGGTGATAAAGCAAGTGTGCAAGTAAGTAAATTAACCCTCAGTACTCAGAGCAAAAACTAAATTGCTCAGAGGGGAGAAAAGAACTTTGATGCACTAAGCAAATCGAAAGCGAAGCTCTATTATGTCTAGCACATGAGGTGTTCTGCAAAATATTAATAAAAGACCAAACAATGTATGCTTGACCTGAAAACAATATGTAAAAGCAATGTCAATTAGTTCTTTTGTTTTTTTTTTTCTTGTTTTGAAAATAAATATGACTTAATTTAACCCATTATAAGCGCTTTTGTTCATTAAAGAAAAAGGCATTAGAAGACATGATGAACTTATGCAAGCTAGAACTATGTAGTCTCTCAAGCCGTGGTAGCCGTAGCTCGCCAGCCGCGACCTATTATTCTCCTTTTTCTCTCAAGCCGGGTCTCGGCTGGATTTTTCACGAACTATGACTGCCGAATCGGGACTCGCCACGTCATGTGAACAACATTGAACATGGTCAGTCAACGAATTCACACGTGCATTCCTGGGTCCAATTTGGAACCCGACGTCATCCTTGACGTATTCTTATTGGGGAAGTAGATACCATCCTTCAGTCAAAGTCAACTGTTTCGGTCCAATTTATCAGCTGGCTAGACCACCTATAAATACCCAAGCAGACCTCCATCACTTTCATTCAAAACCCTAACCATCCGCCCCCTTCTCTTCACAAGACTCGTTTTGACAGTTTCTTCCTCAACCATGAAAAGAGCTTGTGACAATGGAGTATCCACAGTGAGCTTGGACGTGGCAAATTGCCTCATGTTTCTCAAGAGCAGCATCGACACCATGCCAAGGAGAACCGATTGTCCCAGCAGCGCCTTCGAGTGCAAGACTTGCAAACGCCAGTTCCCGTCGTTCCAAGCACTGGGAGGCCATCGAACGAGCCACAAGAGGCCAAGGTTGTCGGAACCGAAGCTGGAGGATTGCACAGAGCTAAGGTTGGGCTCGACGGTGAAGCCCAAGATGCATGAATGCTCAATTTGCGGGCTCATGTTTGCAAATGGCCAGGCCTTGGGTGGTCACACGCGGAAACACAGAGCAGAAATTTTAAGCGATGTGGTGACAAACATGAACTCAGTAATCCCAGTTTTCAGGAGGTCTAACAGTATTAACAGGAGAGTTATGAGCCTTGACTTGAACTTGAGCCCTCTGGAGAATGACTTGAAGATCTTGCTTGATGAGCTAACGCCGAGGATATTGATCCGCTGATGAGTAGATTATTTTTGGTGCTCTTGATCTGGCATTATTTCTTTCATTTTCTTGCTTTCTTATTCGGGTTTCCTTTTACCTAGAATTGATTTCATTCATTTATTTGGTGTACAAAAGAAGACTCAGCCGAGAAGCAATTGATAGTCGCGTATACATCATCATTATCTTTCTCATTGTCAACTTTCAAGCAAATGTGCCATGATCTTTCAAAAGTCAAAATTTCCAATGTTGTTTGTCACCAAGTGCAAGTCTCGCGATTAATGAATGCCATGCAAGGTTAAAGTGGTGAGAACGTTTCTGTCATCTAACCTGTCGATGGGAAGCGCAAAAGGTTTTCACATTCAATACCAACCAACCATGGACTAATCTTGGAGATCTTGCGTTTTAGCCTGGACATTTGACCTCAGTTGGAGGCAAAAAGCATCGTAACAAGTGGGGCATATTTAAAGGAACTTGGATGCGAGGTCTTGAGATCAAAGTTGATGGTCTACAATGCTCCCATGGCCATGCTCGCAATGGCCGAGCTCTGTAGAAAAACTCTTGACACCCAGGGCCGAGCTCTGATCTGGAGGTCGTGTGGCTGGCCGCAACCGTCTTGAGAATGAGGCCACCTTGCGGCAACCGCTTGCTCACTCTTTACAAAATAGAGAAGGACGCCGGGAGAGAGGCGGCAGACGACAAGGGTCTCGATGGCAGGGTCAGCCTGCTGCAGTGATGTTGGCATCGAGGTGGCGGGTCAGTCGGGCGGGGTGTCTGAAACTGTGCGTGGGAAAGAGAAAGAGGGGTTCTTCTTGCAAAAAACTTGAGATAAATAATCTAATATCGGACAAGCGTAAACTAATCTCCAGAATCAATCCACTGGAGTCGATCAGGAGCTACTTTAGTCCATTTTGAATTGCGTATAAATTGTTTGATTCGTGACATCGTGAGCAATGGGCTTCTATTATATACCTCATGAGGGTGACCATTCGACTATCGTATATGTGAGCTCGAGACCTCCCCGTCTCTATAAGGGGACAATCCATTAATGACAAGTGCACGGTTGCAATAATTTAAAAGGCTATAGCTAGCTGCTATATCAGCATAAGGGTGGATGAAAAATTTTGTATGTTTTTCTTACAAGGGAAAAAATTAAAGGCTCCATATTTAATGAAGGATGACACCGCATGTTTTCAAGTTATAAATGTGCAAAGTTATGACTTCATCTAATAGCTTAATTCGTTAATAAATGAAGTGGTGGCTCAATCTGTAAATGAAACAATCCTCTTAGGTGTATATTAAAAATAGTCGGTAATGTGTGGAAATCGCTTAGTGATGGAAGCCATATATGTGCGTCCTAAAGAGATTAGAGCACATAGCTGCTTGCTCAAATACCATAAAGAAATTGCAAGACTCTAGTCAACTTTTTATTATCTTGACATGTGGCATGATAGAGTAATCCAATATTTTTTTTTTATAATTGTATATTCATATTTATATTTGAATATTAATTGTATCAAACATATGAGTTGGGTTGGATTTGGGTTGAGACCAAAACAATCAAATCCAAATTGACCATTTTCAATCCAATTTTAGCAATTTATATCCAAAACCAACCCATACTTGACCTGACTCAAAAGATCCATTTTTAGCAATTTTTCTCCTTAAGTTGTTACATTTGAAAAATGAATAATTCCATGAACTAGTCCGTTGAGTTATTGAGGAGCTCAAGAGTCGGGTTATGGACAAAGACACGAGGTAGTGGTGAGGTGAAGGGTGGTGGCTCTTATTTGGATGATCAATAATGCTCTCACTCTTGTGAACCGATTGGCTTCCTGACATTAGTCAATCATAGTGGCCAGAATATAACTGCTTTCCATTTATAGCTCCTCTCTGCTTTTTCCTATCCTTTTATTTATTTATTAAGTACTCAAATAGAAAATGATCTTTGCGCCCTTTCTAGGCAAACTTAGAGTCCAATTGGGTAGTATTGCAGCTTTTTTGGTAAATGGTTGCGCATAATGAGATACTACTTGACATGTGACGCTTGATGACAAAATTTAGCTCTACGAATTGATAAATTCTGATAAAAAAAAATTTGATAAATTGCTAATTAACCAAATTGTGGACGGTATAAAGGAATCATGCAACATATTTTACAAGTTTCTGAAAAGTTTTATATGATATAAATTATAAGCCGAAGAGACATTTCTATTGAGTAGTTATGAATACTCAAAAAATATTAAGATTGTCATAGGAATTGTGTCGTGTCTCGTGATTTTACGTGGTTTTCAAGGGCAAACATTTGATTTATATGCAATTTTTCCTCATTCTTTCCAAAGAGGTTCTAATTAGAATACGGGGAGATTCGAGCCCATGAACTCTAAAATAAGTGAAGACCACTCAACCAACTCAACTATAGGCAAATATTTATAATTGCACTACACTTTCTATATTAGTTATTAAACATTTGTGGCTTGTGGTATTGGCGGATTACTAACATGCCATGGTTCTATTCGAAAGAAGCTGAAAAAAGATTTTCCGTTATGGTGAAACATGTCATATGCATCTTATCCTATCATCGTATGCTGATACCATGATCATTCTATTTGCAAATTCAGTTTTCGTCTTGTTCTCGCAAATTTATTGGATCGTTGTTCAAAAGAATTGACGGGATTTGTGATGGAATCAACTTGGCTCCCACAAAGTTTTATTTTTGATAGATATATCTCCATAAATTGTTATGAAATAAATAAAAAGGTAGGACAGGACTAAAAAAATAAAACAAATAAAAAAGTGAGGCCAATTCACGAAAGACAAATGATGCTATTCTTGAAAGGGAGAGAGAGAAGAGAGGAATCAAGAGATTCGTCCCTATTTTCTCAATTTGGGTTTGAAACTGAGTTTGCAACAGATTAATTAAGAATCATCTTTTTTTTGGGTTTTTCTCTTAAATACCCATTATGACCCAAATTTTAAGTTTGAGGTGACCCATATATAATGAACTTCAAAAAGAGACCATACACAATAGCAAAGAGCTACACTATTGGTATCATTAATAATTTTATCTCAATACATGACACTTTTATATCAATAATATTATGTAGGTTTCTAACAAAGCGTATTATTATACAAATGATATCATAACTTGTAAATCATCAATTAAAATAATGGTTACAAAAAAATCATCTAATTAAGAACGACGAAAAATATCACCCTTACGATAAAACCACTTAAACTCTTAAAGCCCAGGAAAAGGTGCACGAAGTCATGATGAACTCATGCGATCTATAATAATGTAGTGTCTTAAGCCATAGTAGCTCTAGGCTCTAGCTCGCCAACTACGACCTACCCGATCCGTGATTGACGCACCATGTCACATAAACAACATGGAGTAAAGTCGGTTAACAACTTAGGACTCACCATGTCATATAAACGTGTACATTCACTAAAGTAATGGAACCCAACATCATCTCGCATTTATGGAACCCAACATCATCTCGCATTTACTTATTGGGGGCAGATACCATCATTCAGTCAAGTCAAATGTTTCGGTCCAATTTATCAACTAGCTAAACCACCAATAAATACTCAACCAGGCATCCATTACGTCATTCAAAACCCTAACCATCCACATCCTCGTCTTCACAAGGCTCTTTTGTTTTTGACATTTTCTTCCTTACCATGGAAAGAGCTGTTGACAATGGAGTATCCACAATGAGCTTGGACATAGCAAATTGCCTAATGTTTCTCTCGTGCAACGTCGGCATCATGCCATGGAGTACAAATTGTCACGACAGTGCCTTCGAGTGCAAGACATGCCAGCTCCAGTTCCCATCGTTCCAAGCACTGGGAGGCTGATACAAGAAATTTGAAGGCAAAACACTCGTAACTCACGCACCAAGTAAGCCACAAGAGGCCAAGGTTGTTGGAGCCGAAGCTGGAGGATTTCACAGAATTAAGGTTGGGCTCGACGGTGATGCCCAAGACGCACGAGTGTGCAATTTGTGCGATCAAGTTCGCGAATGGCCAGGCCTTGGGTGGTCACATGCAGAAACACAGAGGAGACGTTTTGAGCTAGGTCACCGTGAACATGAACTCAGTAATCCTGGTTTTCGACCGACCAAAAAATTAAATCCCCATTTTCAGGAGGTTCCACAGTAATAACAGGAGGGTTATGAGTCTTGACTTTAACTAGAGTCCTCTTGAGAATGACTTGAAGATCTTGCTCGGCGAGCTAACGCCGAGAATACTGATCCATTGATGATTTGAATCTTTTTGGCGCGCTTGATCTGACATTTCAACTTTTTACATTTTCTTGCTTTCTCATTCCGGTTTGCTTCTACCCAGAATTGATATTCATCCACTTTATTGCTGCACAAAGACGACTCACCAAAAGCAATTGATTGTAGTGTATAAATTGTCGTTGCTTTTTTTCATTGTCAACCTTCGAGGGTATTTTCGATGATCTTTCAGACGTCCACTCTGTTGGCATTGTTTTCCAGTCCAAGTATCATGATTAATGAATCTTACACAAAGTTTAAGTGATGATAACATTTTACTCATCTAACACGGAAGCGCACACGGTTTTCACATTCAATACCAAGCAACCATGGAGCAATCTTGTAAATCTAGCGTTTGAACTTGGACATTTGACCCATGTTGGAGGCCAGAAACGCAATGAAACAAGGAGGGACATATATAAAAGAAAGGGCAGGCCTAGAGTTCAAAACATCCAACGTCATAAATGTATGCATGCGATGTTATGATATTTTCATTAACATGATCCCACATTCAGTGTAAAATTGCCCACATTAGATTTCATTGAGATTTTATCATCCAAATCTAGTTACTGATAACTATATAGATTGTCCATATCTACTAGGATTTGTCTTGATGGAAAACTATATCTACTAGGATTTGTACGGGCATATAAATAGGTCATCTAAGCCAAACTTTCTCATTATTCCGATCATTCCGATTATCTGAGAATTGGGGAAAACACCACTGACATCGAGAGAGCAATTGACTAAGGGTGCGCATGGTAACCATTTTGTGCCCTGGAACAATTTCTACTTAGAAGTGATTCTTTTTAATTCTGCTCCCGAGAACAATTTCTGAGCATTTAAAGGTATTTGGTAACTGTCCAAAATTTTTATTCCCGGAACAGAAATACGTTTGGTAAAATCTAAAAATTTCTAGTCCAAAATAATTTCTTTTAATTTTTTAATGATTTAAATACAATTTTCTTTTTTTTTCTGCTTAATAGATTGCTGGAAGCCAGCGGCTGGCGACCGGCGACCGACAACCGGCCAGACGAGGGCCAACACCCTCGCCGAGAGCCGACGACGCCCGGCCTCGCTGTGAGCTGGGTGAGGCTTGGCCTCGCCTTGGCTGGGCGAGGCGACCTCGCCCAGATCTGGCAAGGTCGAGCTCGCTTAGCCACCGGCGAGGCCGAGCCTCGCCTGTGGCTGTGCAAGCTCGGTTTCTCGCGGCCTTGCCAGATCGGCCAAGGCCGACTCGCCCGGACACGGCGAGGCCGAGCTCTCCCAGCCATCGGCGAGACTTGGCCTCGCCGGCCCACCGCTAGGGCGGCGTCGGCTTGGCTGGGCGACGCTGGCCTGGTGGTGGGCCGGCGAGGTCGAGCCTCGCCGGTGGCTGGGCGAGCTCGGCCTCGCCCACAGACTCGCCGGGCTGGGTGAGCCGGTGGCTAGGCGAGCCTCCGGCGAGCTCGTCGGACCTCGCCCAGCCACTCGCCGGGCCGGCGACAGGGGCGGTGGGCGGCGATGGGTGGTAGTAGGATGAGAGAAGAAAAGAAAAGAGAAAGAGAAGAAAAAAGAAAGAAAGAAAGAAAAAAATTGATTCTTGAAGTTGTTTCCGGAAACAAGAAGCTACTTTTTTTTTTATTCTTGATTCCGTTCCAAATCTGTTCCAGGGAACAAAAATTTTAACAAACGGATTTCTATTCCAAATCTACTCCCGGGAACAAAAAGAACAGAAATTTTTACTGTTTGGCAAGTTACCATGCAGGCCTTAAAAGTACCCATTCACGACTGTTCAAGCTCTACGCATTTGTTCTCATTTTCATTAATGGCTAGAGGTTAGTATAAGATTTTACACGTTTTCTCATTTGATCCTGATTATCGAGATCACGGTTGTCCACAAATTTTTCTAACTTGCGAGAGGAAAAGAAATAATACGAGACGCCAATTGCCAAAAACTAGTCAAAATTTTGGGTTTTCTTTATCCAGTACTAATTTTTAGCATTTTCAAGAATTTTACAAAGAATACAACTCAGGCAAGCATAGATACTGGACGGATTTGGTTGGCCATAACATCCCAAACCTGTTCAAAAATATCCTACTGTGGGTCGAGCCCATCCCAAACCCAAATGGCCTTAAAAATGGAACCGCTAAACTGGTTTATTTAGGTACCAGAGAGCTTAAAATTGACTAGTTCATACTAAAAATAGAAATGTGTGTTTTGAATTTTACGTTCTAGAAAGTTTAACATAAATAATCTTATAAATTCTTAAGAAATGCGAGTATTTAGGCAATACAAAGTTTTTAATTGGGAACTTATATGATGCTTGCAATCCTATTATAACATATTTAGTCTAATTGGGATCCTATATGACCCTTGCGATCCGATTATAACCTATTGAGATTCGGACTAATCAAGAACCTAATTTATCTCGACCCACTTCCATCCTATTGAAAATAGTACAAGTGTTAATCAGAGAAAAGGAAAGAGAGGGAGGAGCATGGGAGATCATGATAGTTGACGGGTGGGGGTCGACGTGTGCATGTGAAATTCAGGAATACAAATTTGATTAACGAAGTTAGAAACAGAGCTCAATGAAGAATTTGTGAGATCCGATATATAAGAACTCAACGAAGTGTTTGTAGTTTCCATTTGCTCTTTATTCATTTCCATGTATATAGGGGATGAGCTTATTACAGTTGGTGTAAGGGACCCAAGTAAATAGGCATTTCCTTGGTCCTTAAAATTGTTCATAAGATCATTGTGCGAAACACCAACAAAACCCTATCCTCTTTTCCTTCTTCTCCTCTTCGTCTCTTTCATGCTTTCTCTGTATTGATTATCATTTCAAGGCTTAGAATCGTGTTCAATCCTTCGTTTGGCATGCAGACTAAGCGAGAAAGAATAAAGTTTGGACATAGTAATCTAGGTAAAGAATTTCCATTGGAGCTGACTGCGTCGGATCACAATTTCTATAGGTGAAATCACCGTCTTTTAAAACATTATTATCGATGTACTTTTGTTCAGAAATTCCATCTCTTTCTTTGAGTCCCCGCAACGGGGGTGTAATCCATAGACCAAGGCACAAAAAATTATTGCCCTTCAGATTCTTTTTTGAATTACAGAATCTTGAAATTAGATGGGGCAGTTAAACACCAACAACTGATCTAACTGCAGAGCTGCGAACGGACAACCTTAATCCAGCCCTCGGACACCTAAACACACTGTCATACGAAACACAAATGCGCTCGGGGAAGAAAGGATATGAACAAGAACAAAGCATTTGGGCGGGAAACAACATATGGGCCGTTCAGGAAATATAAAAAATTAGGCCACCAAGATATTTAGGTGAACACCGAGTTCATTGAAATACCAAGCGCAAGTTGGACCTTGAGCATAATTGAGGGTGAGAATGTTTAAGGAAAAAACGATGCCAAATCCAATACATTTATACTTTTGACCAAAAAAATATATACATATATACCGAATTGCTTTTGTGACATCAAAAATATCAAATAGTCATATCCCTTTTAAAAGGCAGAATGAGAAAGTAGCAGCTTTATCCCAAACTATGCCCATGATGATGTATTTACTCTAAATTTTTCCTTGTGACATCAAAAGTCCCAAATTTATAGAAATAAGTATACTAGGAGTGCTAATACTTTCGTACGGCGCTCACTTTGGTGCCAAAACTTTTTTTTCACTCACTTAAGTGCCAAATTGGAGTGAAATTGTTCACTTGAGTGCCACTTCACCGGAAAAGCTGACATGGCTGCTGGAAAGCGATATTTTAATATTTTAATTAATTTTTTTGAATTTTTTGTTGTTTTTTTTTTTAAGGGCCGGCGAGGGCCACCGTTGACCCTCGCTAGCTACGGAACACTTGCCATCAGCTGTGAAGGCCTTGGGTGAGGCCATTGTGGCCTCCCCACAGCCGTCGAGGGCCATTGCGGCCTTGTCGAGGGCCAGATTTGGGCAAGGGCCGCTTGGCCTTCGCCGTTGCCGCCGCAGGTGAGGCCGTCGACGGCCTCACCTAGGACCTTCATGGCCAACGACGAGGGGGCCCTCGCCCAATTTGGGCAAGGGTTCTGCAGTTGGTGAGGGTCAACGATGGCCCTCGCCGGCCATTAAAAAAAAAGCAAAAAAAAGCAAAAAATTCAAAAAACTTAATTAAAATATTAAAAAATTGCTTTCCGACGACCACGTTAGCTTTTCCGGTGAAGTGGTACTCAAGTGAATGATTTCTCTCCGATTTGGCACTTAAGTGAGCATAAAAAGTTTTGGCATCAAAGTAAGCACTATACGAAAGTATTGGTACTCCTAGTGTCCTAACCCCCAAATTTGTATTTATGTGACACATTTGCTCTCCATTAAGATTCCGTTTGATGACTTTTCAATAAAAATAACGTCATTTGTATTTTACTTAAACCATGTCAATACTATATGCTTTCTAGTGTCCATGTAGGCGAATTTTAATTATTCTCATTGACAAAACTTTGACAGAGGTGAATGTATCATATATGCACAAGTTTGGAATATTTGACATCATAAAAAAATTTAAAATAAATGTGTCAAAGTAAGCATAATTTAGTGTTTTTGGTAGCTTTTGCCCAAATGTTAATGGAAGTAAATAGAAAAAAATATAATTAACAAATTTGATTATTTTACATGACCCATCTTTACCATAAATGGATCTGTAGAAAAATGAACAGTGGGAGCCCCACCTCTTCCCCGATGACGGACGAAACCCAAGCTACAGGGTGTTCCAGCAAGATAAGCGTCGATTGCTCATGGTGCTGCTCGAACAAGGAAGGATCAATCGCGGGTGTTTGGCGAGATGCAGCCGGTGTTCTGCTCGATGGATTTACAAAGAAAATCTTCACCCCTTTTGCTCTAATCAGAGAAACCCTAGCCATCCGAGAAGCACTTTTGTTTCTGAAGTTAAAGGGGACAAATACGAGCTACAGAAGCCAGCAAGGAAAGAAGCCCCGAACTGATACACACACCCTCCTTCTCTCTGATAGCTTACCTGCAGTTCAGCTCATCTTGGGCTGGGCTGCCGCTCCATGGGCCGTGCAGCCGATTGTGGAAGACTGTCTCTCGCTCATCATAGAAATGAAACATGTTGGGCTGCAGTATACCCATAGGGATCGAAACCAAGTCGTTGACTGGGTTGCAAGAGCCCAAAATACTAATACCCTTCCGTCCAACTGGATTACACAACCACCGTAATCACTGGAGCTTATTTTATGTTCAGAACTTAATTTATCATGTAATCATTTATTTTCAGATCACTTATGCAAAATCTATATTTCTGACTAAAAAAAAATTGAACATCAATGTCAATGGTGTAAGAACGGGAGAATAATCACTATTACAAAAATTCTCGTGGCAGAATAGAATGCGAATGATTGAGGCACGCTATATGCGCGTGTGTAATTGTAGATGGGTGACGTATGAGCATGAGAAGAAAGAAACCATTTTTTCTAAAGAGATTAGTTGCTATTTGACTGAATGACGTGGCAGATCAATGTTACATATGAATGAGTTGGGCAGCCACTTGATGAAGGGAGAGTACTGGCTAGTTTCTGTTTTTATATATTTTGATACAAGATAATAGTGAAATGTGTAAAAAGTGAAACAAAATCCGCTTGTCACTTAAGATCGATAGATATAGATACAATAATCGAGTTGGTTTATCGAGCTCTGCATGATCTTTTGTATTTTGATGTGGTTTTAAATAAAACAACTACAAAAAATTAGAGAGCTAGCAATGTGCATTCACAATACTTCTTAACAAATCAAGATTGGATTATAAGCATTTGTTGGATCTGCTTGAATCCTCCGAAGGTCTTGACCTCACGTGCCGGTGTTGAAACACAAGTTATGGAGATTTCTCTAGGAAAACAAAAACTCTGTGGTGTTTTGTTCCTTGAGATCTGATTCATCGAGAATCGTGCACGCGTGGGAGTGAATAGTGATGTCTGCCCCAATAAGTTTAAATTGCAGTGAAAATGATGGAATAACTTGTTAACTCACGTGAGATTAGGTTCGGTTTACCATGCTAATCAGTGCTACATCAGAAAAGATCTATTATCTAACGAACTCTGCCATTGACGTCAAAGATAGGTACACAAAAGCTCGTATCTCAGTTGCCGAAAAAGGGCTTGGTTAATTGTTTATCCGAAGTTAGAATTAGTTGTCACTAAGATCTCTCTTTGTTTGGGTAATGATATGTTAATGGAGTCTGACTTAGCAACTCTCGCCTCCTGCAACGAACCTCTGCATTTCCTGTTTAAATTATGGGACCATGACCGCATACCATATGAGTTCTAAAGAAAGATTTGCAATCTAGAAATTAGGTTCGATTTGGAAAATCTATGCAGGTTCACATTGTACACAGGAGCTCGGCAGATATGGCACTTTTATTGGTATTACTATTCATTCATTAATGGATTTTAATGTTCTACAGAGCCTGTGTAACCGAATTATTGCACAGCTAAGTTCACTCACGGAAAATATTGATGGATGATAAAAAAAACAGTGCCATCCATCCAGAGACAAAAATATATCATGTATGTGGTTACAGCTAAAAGTCGTATCATGTGTATGGTTATATGTGAACTAAATCGCAAATCTTTTTCATATTGACCATGCTTGATTGATTGTTTCCTCTTATTTGTTATGAGTTATTAAGATGTAAGACATATTTTTAGTTCTCCACTCAATTTTAAGTTACTATCAAAGTCAGAGGTCCCAAGATTAATCTTTCATAAACCTTTCACCACATATATAGCTAGGCTTCTAGTACAAGGAGGCACACTCGCGTGTGTGCGAAAAATGGGGAAAATAATGAATGAAGAAAAAAGTTTGATTATTGTTATCTATTATCTATCTATCAGTCCACATTATTTATTACAAAACCAACATCTAAATTTGGAGTCCAACCCTTTAAATAGGCAAAATACATTTATTTCCTTGAATAGTTATCTGACAAATTTCCTATTACATATAACCCCACTTTTGAAGTTCAAATCCCTATTCTATTGCAAAAAAATAGAAGAAAAAATCGCCTACATTTTTTCCCATCAAGCAAGCTTGCACAGGTACTAGTTTTAGAAAATTAAATTAAATTGTTGTAGTATAAGAAATATATAATTAAATGTTATAATAAGAAAGATTTATGTGAAAAGATGGGTTGGGTTAGGATAAGAAATATTCACATTCAAATTTGATATATGAGAAACTTATTACCAAATTACACGTTTTTGCCTTGGATGGGAATACATTGTTATGTTATAGTTTCATGGATGGCTTTTAATAGAATAATTGGATTAAAAATTGAGATTGTGATTCAACTCCAGGTTTGCACTGTTATATATATACCTTAAGGTCTTCGTCATTCGCATCGGCCTTTGTTGTTATGGATTATTTGTTATGGATTCAGTTAATCACCTCTTTTTTGGTTGCTTCATCTCCAATTCTCTGTCTAATTATTGGGCCGCCAAGTGTAATCTCCCTTGGAGCAACTCCTCTTGGTCGGATAATCTACTTTGGGCTACCAATTTTTTGGTTCTCTCTGCTATATTATCTGGAAAACCAAAAATGACATCCTTTTCAGAGGCCACAACCTTTGTTTTCCCTCCATGAAGCAATACCTCCATAAGGCGGTCAAGGATAAAGCCCTAACCTTCAAATCGATTGAAGACAACCCCAGAAACAGAAGGATGCAGCGTAGTTGGGGGATAGACCCTCAGATTTTTGGAGGGGACCCGCCCATGACTTAGTATAGGATGGCTTAGGTCCTCTTAGTTCCTTGGGCTTCTAGCCTTTTGTATAATTTCCTTTTAGGATTGCGGTACCCCTCTACTCCAAGACTTGTCGTCCAGATGAGTGGTTGTTGGTACCGTGTCTCTCTCCCTTGTTATACAGTTTTCTGGTTGTTTTATAAAATCTTACCTTATCAAATATATATATATATTTCACGTTATACTAGACTAAGTTTGGAATTAACGGTTGCACATCCAATTTCAAAGGCTCATGTTTTGAGTGTACAAGGGTTCAATTTGGGGTCATATGTGTGAGCAAATCAAGTCAATTGAAGGTGATGGATGGATCATATCGAGCCTTGAAATCGTTGTTAAGTGAAAGTACATGCAATCATGAAGGCATTTAGCAATTAATTAACCAGAATTTCCTTTTTGTTAATTGTGGTAGAGTGTACATGACCAAACTATTCTACTGCTACAATGAAGATGATGGGATGCTTTGATCTATAACTACTACCACCAACAAGTGACTGGGCTATGTGGCCATTACACCTATGTCATTTACATTGATGTCCACTTTAATCATGCAGGTATAGTCAATTGGAGTACGGATGTTGGATTGCAAGTGTTTGCACTAGTTTAATGGGAGATTACTTTAGACTAGGGTTCCTGATTCCGTCCGGTTCCAAAGTAAAACTGGGAATAGACTAGAAGGACTAGTCAATTTTGGGAACTAGAGACCAAACTATTGGTTTTGGTCTGATCTAGGTTCCTATCCGATTGAGTCCAGTACGATAGAACTAGCACTAAAGAGTAACCGTGCTCCAGACCGATTGATCTAGTTTGGTTCTTAGACAGTTCCAATAAAACCGATCGCATATGTTTCCACATACTAAAAAGTCAAACTCCATTTATTTTTGAGTTTATATAAGTGTATTGAAGAAATAATATAGTCTATTTGAGAATTTATTGCTATTTGTAAGAAATTAAAAAAGCATATTAAGAAAAAAGAATCGGTTCGGCCTATCGGTCCGATTTCCTCTTCGAATCGGGAATTGGATCGAAAATCACCTATTCCATTTTTATGGAATTAGGAACTGAATCAATATCTCTAGACACTAGACCAAACTGGTCGGTCCGGTCCAATCCCAATTTGGGCGGTTTAATATGATCACCCCTACTTTAGTCTACTAAAATAGCTAGATATTCATGATATAAATAGCATGTTGATCAATTGGCAATTTATATAACATGAGTGGCATTGGCATCATTACACGTGCTAAAGAGTAGAGATTGTAGCAAAAGATTAGATTTTAGCTGTAGGAGTAATTTCTGTTTCTTCCTTGTATAGTGTTGACTTTAATGCCATAACTTTTCAAATATTATTCATGTATTATGAATTTTAAAAATACATCAATCAAGTACTCTGCTTCCAAAAAATCTAACGCGGTATTATAGTAATAGTAAAACTTGTAGTTTCACTTAAATGGATGCTAAAAATTTTGGCACTAAGTTGATTGTCCGTAATATTCCATAGTATACATTTTAAAATTGTTGGCGCACAATTTATGCACCAAACGATGACCAATTTTTCACAAATTGAGAAGTTAGTTTAGATTGGTTCCAAGACGTGCCCTAACGTAGCTATCCATCATCACAAGGCCCCAAGTTCCGTTATTCAATCTCACATAAAGCAAGGTCGTAGAAGAAGCCAATGAAGCTAGAGAGAAGAGGTGAAGAAAATTTTTGGTCACTTCATTTTGCTGAAGGAAAGGAAATAATTTTTTGTGATTTTGAATGGAATTGTTTTAAGAAAAGAACGTTTGCTCTAAGGTTCTGCTTATTAGTCTACCAAATGAGAAATATTGATAAAAATTGAATATTTGCTTCTAACTCACAATGTCAAATTTCCAATGTTATACAGTTTAGGACCATATTATTGCTAACGATCAATTCACTACCCAAACTATACGGAAAGTCCAAAACTTTTTGAAATATTCTATTTAAGTTACCCTGCAACAATTTTGTAAAGGCATGACATTTAAATGATAATTTGAAAAATTTTAGCTCCAAAAGGAGGATCATACAACAATTTTGGCATTGATATTATTTTTTTCACAGTCCTATTCGGAGGCGATTTTAAGAACTAGTATATGTTGATCATATCTATTGCAATATGATAATCATTGCCAAGTGGACGAGCTGACATGCGAGGACAAACAATTCTAAATCCAAAATGATTAACCTAACAATAATATTGGAAACTATTTATCTAGAGGTCAAACTTTATACAGTACTTGAAATTATAAATCCAAGTTGGTATACTTAACTTTGAAATTGAAGCTGATGTCGTTTCTTAGGACGTTAATATAGTCTTATGGAGTTGGCATGCTGCAGAACTCTAGGTCGTTTCATTTATTTCCCACCTATGTGGAATTCATCAGCCAAAACAAACAAACAAAAAGAACATGGAATTGTTATACATTATGTTTGTTATAATTCATCCTTTTCAGTCAAATCGCACTTCATAGATAAAATTCGAGTAATTTCGACACTTCTATAAATTCATACCTCCTCTCAATTCGGGGTGTAAATTGAAATCTCCAATTTAGTTTCCACGTCAGCAAAGACAAATGACTTAAGTGGACAATATGGCGTTGGGTAGGTGAGGTTGCCATCGCTTGTATGCGAAAGTATCCATCGAATGACTTCACAAAGAAACATGGGGCATTATACACTAGCCTCACGGGTTGGAATAGTGACTAAAGAACATAGTTGTTTGTGTAGATTAGAACATTACACGAATAAACAACATCAATTTATTAGTGGGTATCTCAAGATCCCATATTTAGTCTTCTTAAGATCGAATTTCTTATCCTAAAAAAGAAAAGGAAAAGAAAGGTGGTTTGAGCTCAGCCACATGAATTTCCACATTTTCGTGGTGTTTCGATTTTGTAATTGAGATTCCTTTTCTTTCCTTTCTAGGTGAGGAAATGTGTGCCCTACTCAGTCAATCATGCAAAAATAGGTTGACTAATGAAGACCCACTTGTAGCCGCAATATTTGATACGGAAACTGCGATCTTTTTTAATTTAATGTGAGAAAGCTACAATTCCCAAATAAGTTGTGCGCAGACTAATCATTTGTCAATTCCTAATAATTGATGAACCCCTGGCGTTATGGTGATCGGCCTAATGATAAAAAGGTAATTTTATCTTTTATGATATCACCAATTCGATTCACATTGTGGACAAATCTCTAAATGGCTTACATTGCATTGTCTAGTTACGACATATTTTATATGGAGAAACTTCCTAACTCTTAACATCTTGCTATGAATGCAGTGACAAGCTTGCTAATCTCGAACATCAAAGTCATAGATTATGCATGGTAGTCAAGGATCAATCTGAAGATTTTATTGCAAGTTTAGAACCCTTATGGTAATACTCAAAAAGGATTGCTCATGTTGATTGCCTCTCTCAACCATTTTTTTCAAGAAGGGAAAAAAAAAACTACTACCTTGATTAATTCTCTTGGGAAGAAGGCAGAATTAGTCGCCTTCACCAACCGAGAGAATATACTCTTTTTGAGCTCATGCTTGAACCAACAGCACATATTAATAGTTAGGATATATGGGCATGCATTTATACTACTCAGGAGAGGAAGAATGCCACCTACATTCTATCCCTCGGGAATCGGTCGCTTTAGTGGCATCGGTTAAATTATGTTGTGAAATTACAAAGAAAAATTGGCTGGCCACTCTTATTTTGTTTTGTTTTCTTATTACCCAGGAGTGTTCGTGAAACGATTGTGTCTAGGCTTTTCTGAATATTTTGTCTCATTCCTTTCTTAATCACGAAGCAAATAGTAGAAAGCACTATTGAGGATTTGACAAGATCGAACTTATCACTTTTTTTCTGATAGCTTATCACTCATTTAGTGATAGCTTATTATCCATTTACTTGATAGGTTATCACTTCCACTTATCAATTTCTTGATAACATATCATCACTACTTATTAATTATCGCAATAACGTATCAATTTTACTTATCACTTATTGCGATAGCTTATCGACTAAACTATCATTAATTAGCACTAAGCATAATTAACTATAATCTAATACTACCTCTAATTGTAAATAATACCTTGATCAATTATTATGAGGTTAACTCACAATTTATTGGTGACAATGAGGAAAACAACGACAATGATGCAAGTGGCAAGCGGGTAGAGTGGATAGCGACGGTCACGACTTGAACTAGCAACATGAGCAGTGGCAGTAGAGATGGCTTGCGATGGTGGTGGTGGCGGTTTGATGAGGGGGAGAGAGAGGCGCCAATGGTGGCTCAACTTCGGCAACAAAATGGTGATGATGGGATGGCACGATGGTATGGCAGCAAGGACAACAATGGCAACAAGTGGCAAACAAGAGAGAAAATGCGACGTCCTAAAATTCGAGTCCTTTGAGGGAGGAATGAACGTTAATTTCGTCAATGCATTGTTGGTTGATCTCCCTTGGAACTGATCAATCCTGAGATACTGACCTTGAGAGGAAAGGGAGGAAAGGTTAATGAGGATAGAATTCATGCGACTAAAGAACTTGACTTGGGAAAACGACTCGACCGTGAGATTTGCGTAAGGACGATCCTATAGTTATGCAGGTTGATTTCAGGGACGACTAGAAGTCGATTCGCAGACAAAGTATATGAGATGATAGGTAATTCCATCTACTATTATTGAACCAGCGAATGATTCTATGCTGATCCTTGATAATCGTGTACTTTGAAATAAGAATCAATTTTTCGCAATTTCATGTAGTCAAGGACGTCCATATATTGAGAAGTCTTTAACGTGATTTGGCATAAGTCGGTTACACATGAATCCTTGAAGCCACCTATCAGTCTGAATAGCACCAAAATGGCATTCGAGTGAAATTGACATGGCATGAGAATCCAAGATTTGACTTTGAATTCTCAAGAATGTCCGAGATGGACTTTTGGATGATGCTTCTTAGACAGTCGACAATGCCAATTAAGCCGAGTAATTGGAAAAGAGGTTTTCAGATTGAGAAAACGAGCCTACAAGGATGGGGGTCGGACAAGAACAATGTGGTTCTCACGCCCAATATGGGATAGTCACTATGGTAGACTTGAGGCAAGCAAATGAGCCTATTGGGTCAAACTGACCATTTACCCTCCCGAGCCCATTGTGACACATTGAGCCGTTTCGAGCCCAACAAATTTCCAAGCCCATTCCTATTCATTTTCTAGCCCGTTTGCTAGGCCTGCCCTTCATTTTCAGCCTAAGGGCAGTTTGGAAAATGTGCAAGGTGGAAATGACCATTTTGCCCTTGGATATTTTGAAAAAAGTCAAAAGAAAAGAGAAAAGATGATGTCATCTTGCCTTGAGAGTTGAAGCTTGCATTAAATGGCCTTAATGAGGCCTTGAACCAGCCTTAATTTCTCTCTCTCTCTTTCCTCTTCAACCCTCTCAAAACCGCACATTTCTCTCCTTACTTCCCTTTCATTCCTGCAATTTCAGCTTTTGATCTTCCTACAAAAATTGAGTTATTCATGGCCTTCCCATGTGAATCTTGGCCCGTGCCACCCACCAATGTGCTTAGGAGAGAGAATTCGTATGGAGGGCATCGGCCGTTCGCCGATTGGAGCCGCTAATCAACCCGCCAACTGGCCAGAAGCCACCGCTGGCTAAACCACCTACTATAGAGACCAATCTGCCTAGTTCCGCCTTTTCCCTTGTTTTCCTCCCATTCCAGCTAGATCTTTGCCCATACCAGCCACCAACAGTTCCCCCTCAATCCCTAGTTGCCGTTAGTCGTCAGCCAATCACTCGCTGTAGCTCTGGCCAAACCGTTTTGCTTCAACCAGCCCCTATCCTCCTCCTGTAATGTAGTTTTTCAGAAGTTCAGTGGGAGTCCAAGTTTGTTGCTGCTATTCTCAGCCTTAAGAACACCTTGGATTGTCGTAGTAGAGACCCCGGGTGTCGGGTTCGCCGCTGCCACCGCGTTCATATCACTGGCCCGCTTAATAGATGAGTTTAACCCTTAATCCTTTAGTTAGTGCCTAAACTTGCTTAGGGTTGAATTAATTAGTGGTAGTGTTGAGTTAGGGGTTTAATTGAGTTGTATTAGCCTTAAGATAGATGGTTAGATAAATGGTTAAGATTAGCTTAGCTTAATCTTGCTTAATTATGCTCAATTGTGCTTGATTATGCTTAATTGTGTTATGTGTTAATTAAGCATGTTTTCTTTAATTTCTTGATTAATTTCATTAATTTTTTTAATTAATGATTTATTTAATTTATGTATTTAATGTTTAAATTATTTAATTTCGAAATTTAATTATTTAATTCTGAAATTTCACTGTTCATGATACTGTTCACGTGCACTGTTCATCCGAAAGTGAAATTGTGCATAATTTTATGTGTCTTGATTTTATGAAGTTAATTTGATTGTTGTGGCATGAACATCCACATAAATTGTGTGATTTTCACAAAAGAAAGGGAAAATAGTTTATCCAATGGACACCGGAAATGGACTACCTTTATGAGAAAGAAAATGGTTTGTCCAAGGGACATCGGAAATGGATTGCCTTTATGAAAAAGAAAATGGTTTGTCCGAGAGACACCGGAAACGGACCACTTTGATGAGAAAGAAAATGGTTTGTCCAAAAGATGTTTTATGAGAAAGGATTTGAGATTTTATATGCAAGCAAGCATGCATGTATTGGCTAATGCTCAAAGATAATAAGTGGATTGTGATGGTATGCTTACATGATCACTAAGTTGAACTTGCCGCCTCGGCTAAAGTTTAGGGGGTGATAGTTCGATTTATCGGAAACCCGCGGGGTTCGAATGCAGAGTTGCGGTAGATGCCAGGCCCATGCTCCTTCGGGAATGCCGTCTTAGACAGGGGTCCTTTGACATTGCCGCGCCTCATGCGGAAGGGCGATGTTTGGCTATGCCAGTAGACACCAGCGGGAGTTCAGTTATAACCCTGTGAAGCGGTAATAATCGGAATATATATGGATGCAAGAGTGTATGATAAACATGGCGTCATTGGTTCCGATTATGCATGAGGTGATCATATCATTTATGGCATGCAAGCATGTTTATAACATGTAGGGTGTGGCAATGGCCAAGTGAGATCGCTTGTGACGCAACTCACATGTGATTAATGAACAGTATCATCTAACGGTCATGTACATTGCATGTATTGTGCTAATTTATAACATGTAGGGTATGGCATACCGGGTAAGATTGCATGTGAACCGACTAATTGTTTGTTGGTTGCCCCTTTATTGGGCTTAGGTGGTCTTGACTTAACTTGAGTGGGCTTGGTTGGGCCTAACTTGGGCTTGGTTGGCTCACTTAGCTGAACCAAGGTGGGCATGAGACCGATGGGGCCTTCACTTGGCTTAGCTCATTTGTGGGCTTCAAATTCTCAACCCACTAATCCCTTGTCAAAAAATGAGGCGACATCCAAAATATTGGTCTTGAAATTCATGAAAGTTCAATGCTCGAAATTGGATCAAAATTAGTGGTTGAAATCGATCAAATACGACTTTAGCACAATCTAAACTATTAGGCAGCTTTTAGGGGTTTTCGTGCATGTGACCCATTATTGATAATTTTCAATCTACGTTTGTGCCTCTTCAAATCATGAATGACTTTCAACTGTCATGTAATTGTGAGTGATCAATTACTCATCCTGAGTACAAAATCAAAAAGAAATTGATTTACCGTCGTTCGCAATTAGTGTTGCAATCATGTGGAATTACCTGCAATCCAACCTTGTATCTCTATTGAATCGATTTATTTCAGTTTGCTAATTGGCTTACAATAGTGTGGTATTATCCCTCTTTGATCCTTATAGTCGAGTGGTCCATCTCTGATTGAATTATTTGGCCATGGGCATTTTAATCCTTGATGGCTTTTTCCAATAAGTTGGTTAACTTATGAGTGATTAATTCAGAGTAAATTTAACTAATAGTGCATTGATAAAATAATTATTTCATATATTTTGAGAAATGTCAAATTTTCAAGATATCACACTGAGCCAATATTTGAAACAAAGTTCACTTGAAACCTTTATTTAAGAAAATGATAGTACTTCAAGCTCTTAGTTGAAATTTTCTCTCTCTGTTTTTTTTTTTTTTTTTTGTACTGATCTTACTTTTCAGGTTTAAAGTTATATTTGTTCATTCTTTCTATTAACAAATTGAGTCGTAAGTTTAGCTATTCTTACCATAGCCTTCCAATGTGTTATCGTAGCTCATTCCAAGGGTCTTGTGTGTCACAATCAAAGCAACTGATCCAATATGCTAAGGTAAAGCGTCAATGAAATGGGTAATGGTATCCATAATTTTAGACAATTACGGTATTGGTAAAAAGCCTGGAGTTGGCAAAGAGAGCGTGTAATAATCAATGGAACCACTCACAGGCAACCATTTGCGTTAGATCTTGTTGCTCACCAACCTCTTTTCATGTTATTTGCTTGCATTTCCATCAAACTAACAAAACTGCCAGCAAATCGAGTATTGACATATAATGTACTATCTTCTTAATCAATAATCTTATGTGTTATTAAAATAAATCCAGATAAGTATCATTGATTTCATTATTACATAGATATCATAAATAAATTTATTTATAATAAATGTAAACACATTCTTATTAATAATTTAGCTTCGATTGAGCAAGTGGGGAACATAAAGATTGATGTTTTGGGAATAGCTATTATAACTTGTCATGCAAAAGTATAATATAAGTGCTAAAACTTGGTACAGGAAAACACTTAAGTGCCAAAAGTTTCGAAATGTGCATTTAAGTACTAAAATTGGAGAATGATTGATTATTTAGGACGTGAATAATAACATTTTTGTCCTAGAATTGATTTCTAGAAAAGAAACAGATTTTCCTATTTCTATTCTTGGAGGAGCTTTTGAGCAAAAAAACACATTTGATAATGACACAAAATTTATATTCTTAAAATAGATTTTCATTTGATAATAAAAAGATTTCACTTTTCCAAGTGGTGGCGGTAAGGGGAGGAGGCGACGGTCGGCAATCGCCGAGCAATGGACGAGGGTGGTGGTGACCAGCGGACGGCAAGAAACTCCTTGGCCACTGCTGCCCCACGATCATCAGGAAAGGCCGATGGTGGTGAGGGAGAGTCGACCGGAGTTGTCGAGCCCTACTCAAAGGTCGGTGACCTTGGCCAACCGTAGGTGTGGGCTGGCGAGCCCTCGCCTAACCGCCTTCTCCTAGATTCGGTGAGATTACTGGGCCCTGCAAACTGCAGCCATTGGCTAGGCTAGGAGGTGTCTCTAAGTAAAAGCTGTCGGACCGGTGAGAGCAGGGCACGCATATGGCTATATGTGCCTTAGGATTTGGTTTGAATCCCGAGAACCTGTTTCCAATTATTCTCGTCTCCACCTATTCGAATTTGGGCAAATCGGAAAAAGTTCCACTTCATATCTTGTTTATGTCATATGGCACATGTTCGAAGCACTCGCCCAATAAGATATAGGATTGGGTCGATTCAAATCATCTAGAATCATTTTTTTATTACCTGTCTCTCTAATGTTTTGACTGTACTATCCAGGACCCGGCACCTGTACGTGCAGACGAAGTTCTTTTGCTGCGATGTGTCGGTGTGGGTTTGGTTCATGTTTGATAGTGGGAATTTGCCGATAACTATTGACGCAATCATGGACCTTCTTAGAAAGCAAATTATTATTTATGTAGATACGACAGTGAGAACCGGACCGGTGAAAGCGTCTTAGTGCCATGGAGTCACCAAGGTTGGATTAAGCTTTATGAAAGGACAATACCACGAAACTTTTTCAAATTATCATTCATATGATACAAATATCTCAAATCTTTAAAAAAGCTGCTAAAACTCTTCAACTTTTGACATTATGCCAATCGTTCTCCTCCATTAAATTTCATTTGAAGACTAATGTTTTTAACATTTTTTGGCATTCATTGACTCAAATATTTACAATACTGCCATAGAGGCTATATTTTCAGAAAAAAAAAAAGGACTTATTTTCTTATTCTTTATTTTCAGTTCTTCCCCACCCGTTTTATAATTCTCAGGAAAGATAATTTTTGCAAGGACTAAATATAGCAACCATAATCATGCAGAAATTATTATTAGTCCTGTTGCATTTGATTTTCATCCAAGTCCCATAACACGCTAATTTCTGCGAGTCCCTAAAAAATTAAAAGTTGGGTTAGGGCAGAAATAATGGTTTAAATCATTAACAAATAACTACTAACACACTACAGGACTAATATTAATTAGAAATTGGTTCAATGGTGGGAATATTTATTTCATGGATGGGTTCAAGTTCTAGGAAAAATATAATGGATAGGCAAAATAATTACAAGAATTTTGTTTAATGTAGTCTCTAAATTTTTAATACATATTTAAATTATATGAAAATATTCAATATAGTTCCTAGTCTAAAATTAATAGAATTGTTGTAAAATATTGCGTTGCAAGTATATAATAGAGATAATAGAGGAAGATTAAGTAGAGAAAGCAAATGACACCAAAGATAATAGAGAAAAGCCAGAAGCGGAAAAACTTTTATTTCTCACTATTTGTACTCCTATTTATAAGGATGCACTTATCATGAATATCAATGTATCTGATAATACATGTATTGGATAGGGAGATGAACATTCATTGGATAATGAGATGTACTTAGAACGTAGGATACATGTATTGGATAGAGAGATAAACATTCATTGGATAGGGAGATGTATTTAAAATGTATGATACAAATGTACCATAATAAGTACATGAATATAATGAATATTCATACATGTATTTCATAACACTCCCCCTTGAATATTCATTGTATTATATTATGAATGTGCATTGAATAATACTGCCTCATTAAAAACCTTAAGCCGAAAAAACCCAGTGGGACAAAAACCGGACAAAAGGAAAAAAGAATACAGAGTACAAATTTTATGATTTCTCCCTTTTATAGATGAATTGATTGCCTCGTTAAAAACTTTAAACCGGAAAACCCTTTGGGAAAAAAATCGGACAAAAAGAAAAAAGAGTGCAATGCATAGTTGATAATATCTCCCCCTTAATTGAGTCATATAACCACTATTGGGGCTAATCAATCTTGCGTCTTGTGTACTCGCCACATACCAATGCCATATACTAATTTATCAAAAGTTGATGTAGGCAATGATTTGGTAAAAATATCTGCAAGATTATTTATGGATTGAATTTGTTTAATATTAATATGTCGACTTTCTTGAAATTCATGTGTATAGAAAATTTTTGGCGAGATATGCTTGGTCCTATCACTTTTGATATATCCTCCCCTAACTTGTGTAACACAAGCAACATTATCCTCATAAATTATAGTAAGAGAATTTGTAACCGGTTTTAAACAACAAAAATTGTGAATATGAGTTATAACGGATCTTAACCAAACACACTCTTTTCCAGCTTCATATAGAGCAATAATCTCATAATGGTTAGAAGATGTAGCTACGAGCGATTGCTTCGTAGAACGCCAAGAAATGGTAGTGCCGTTATAACAAAATAAATAACCGGTTTAAGAGCGAGCCTTATGTGGATCAAATCTATATCCAGCATTAGCATATCCAACTAACCCAGAGGTAGTGGTATTATTGGAATAATATAAACATAAATCTATGGTTCCTTGGAGATAACGAAAAATATGTTTAACTCCATTATAATGTCTCCAAGTTGGCTCAAAACTAAAACGTGCCAATAAATTTATCGTAAAAGCGATATCTGGTCTCGTACATTGTGCCAAGTACATCAATGCCTCAATTGCATTGAGATATGGTACTTCAGGATCAAGTATCTCTTCATCAAATTCTCTAGGACGAAATGGGTCCTTTTGGGGATCTAGAGACCTTACAACCATATGAATGCTCAATGGGTGAGCATTGTCCATGTTGAAGCGTTTAAGTAATCTTTCAATGTATGCTGATTGATGGACGATTATTCCATTTGCTTTGTGCTCAAGCTCAAGACCAAGACAAAATTTGATTTTACCCAAATCTTTAATTTCAAATACTCAGCAGTTTTGGCTAACTTTTCAAGAGTTCCAATTAAATTTATATCGTTAACATAAACGGCTATAATAGCAAATCGGATTTCTGATTTCTTAATAAACACACATGGACATATAGGATCATTCTTGTATCTTTCTTTTATTAGGTACTCACTTAGGCGTTGATACCATGGGCGACCGGATTGCTTTAACCCGTATAAAGATATTTGCAATTTTATTGAGAATAAGTTATGGGGAGTGCATGCATCAGACATTTTAAATCCCTTAGGAATTTTCATATAGATCTCAGAATCTAATAAGCCATATAGATATGCCGCCACAACGTCCATAAGACGCATTTCCAATCTTTCAAATAATGCCAGGCTAATGAGAAAGTGAAATGTAATCATATCCATCACAGGTGAATATGTCTCATTATAATCAATCCCTAGTCTTTGGGAAAATCCTTGGGCAATGAGTCGGATTTTATACTTGACAATATTGTTTTTCTCATTTCGTTTTCAGACAAATACCCATTTATATTCAACGGGCTTTATATTATTGGGGATTCGAGTTATGGGTCAAAAAACCTCTCATTTAGCTAGGGAAGCTAATTTAATCTTAATTGCTTTCTTCCACTTAGGCCAATCTTGCCTTTGATGGCATTCAATAATAGATTGCAGCTTACAATCATCATCCATAATTTTATAAGCAACTGAGAATGCAAAAGCATCATCAATGATGATTTTATTCCGATCCCAAATTTCATTACAATATGTAATGGAATTCTCAGTATTCCGAAGGTTTGTGATCTTTTCATGGGTTTGTGCCTCTTCAGGGGCAATAATCTCTTTGGGAGCAAGCACAACATCAAGCTCTTATGGAGCAGATTGCGCAAGTCAATGTGCATAGGCGACATTGCATGTAGATAATATGCAAAGATAGGACAATCTACAGAATGCATCTACTAGTACCCTAAAATATCGAAACGGTCCACTTGGTGGTTGTATTGGTCCACATATATCTCCCTGAATTCTTTGCAGAAATACAGGGGATTCAAGATTAACCTTTGTTATAGAAGGTTTGATAATGAGTTTTCTTTGTGAACAAGCTTCACAATTATAATCTTTGGACAACAATACTTTCATTAGCCACATTCTTATGCTTCTTTTTTTATCATCATTCGGACAAAAGTTAAATTTCCCAGGGTGGTTAAATTTCTTGCCATCCCTTCGAAAATTTTGCTCTTGCCTGCTCTCATAGCCCTTAATATGGCCAGTATTTTTCTTAAAATTAGCATGTGCTTCAATCAATGCTTTTGAGCCAGCAAGTTTAAAATCATGATTTTTGAGCAACAATTCATTAGTTTGCTCAGCAATGAGAAGCATATAAATTAATTCAGAATATGTAGCAAATTGACGTTGCTGGTATTGTTGTTGCAATACAATATTCAAAGCATGGAAGGTGAAGAAAGTTTTCTCTAATAGCTCCGCATCAGTGAGCTTGACACCGCATAACTCAAGTCGAGAAACGATATCAAATAAAGCAGAGTTATAGTCAGACACTGATTTAAAATCTTGTAGTCTGAGATTTTGCCAGTCATATTGTACTTGAGGGAGGATAACAGTCTTGGTATGATCATACCTATCCTTTAACCTCTTCCACAGGATCTGAGGGTCTCGAATGGATAAATATTGAGTCTGCACACTCTCATGCAAATGATAACGATTAAAAATTAATGCATTTGCTTTATCCCTTACATTTGAGGTTCCGTCTTCTACAATTGCATTAGCGAGACTTTGCCCTTAAAGGTGCATTTCCATGTCCAAGCACTAAGATAAATAATCATTTCCACTCACCTCCAGAATGTGGAATTTGGGCTTTTCAATATTCGCCATAATTCTTGTAAAATTAAAATCCTTAAATTAATTAGAAGGATTTCCAAATATCCATCGCCACTTCAGGAGCAAAATGATAACTTTTAGATTTGAAATTGATTTAAGGTTATGAGGGAAAAATGAAGAATTGATAGAAGAAGATGAAGTATAGGTTGAAAATAAAGGAAACACTTACCTTGCAAAATTACTTACTCAGTTGGTAGATCTTCGTGCTGATAACGTGTTGTAAAATATTGCGTTGCAAGTATATAATAGAGAAAATAGGGGGATATTAAGTAGATAAAGCAGATGACATTAAAGATAGTAGAGAAAAGCCAAAAGCGGAAAAAATTTTATTTCTCACTATTTGTGCTCCTATTTATAATGATGCATTTATCATGAATATCAATGTATCTGATAATACATGTATTGGATAAGGAGATGAACATTTATTGGATAATGAGATGTACTTAGAATGTAGGATACATGTATTGGATAGGGAGATGTACTTAAAATGTATGATACAAATGTACCATAATAAGTACATGAATATAATAAATATTCATACATGTATTTCATAACAAGAATGGCTATATTGAACATTTTCATACAATTTGGGAAATGTATTGAACATGTGCAAAAAATTCAAGGACTACATTGAACAAATTAAAAGTTCATGAACCACATTGCGTATTAGGATAAAGTTTGGAGACCACATCAAATAACATGCATAATTTCTCATATAACTCAAGCATGAAACACGCATATAAATGCTTTTTATTGCCCAGTTGCGATAACTTATCAACCTTTCCTTGATAACTTATCGCATATTTAGCGAAAGCTTATCATCCACTTTTCGATAGCTTATCACCTCTTTGATGATAACTTATCATTTTTTTTCCCGATAGCTTATTACTCCTTTAGTAATAGCTTATTACCCATATACTTGATAGGTTATCACTTCCACTTATCACTTTCTTGATAACATATCACCACTACTTATTAATTATCGCAATAACCTATCAATTTTACTTATCGTTTATTGCGATAGCTTATCAACTAAACTATCATTAATTAACACTAAGAATAATTAACTATAATCTAATACTACCTCTAATTGCAATTAATACCCTTATCAAGGATTAGGAGGTTAACTCACAATTTATTGGTGATGATGAGGAAAACGATGGCGATGACGCAAGCGGCGAGTGGGTAGGGTGAACAGTGACAGTCACGGCTTGAACTAGCAACATGAGTAGCGGGGGTAGAGATGGCTTGTGGTGGTGGTGGCGATGGTTCAATGAGGGGGGGGAGAGGTGCCGATGGTGGCTCAACTTCAGCAACAGAATGGTGAGGACGGGATGGCACGGTGGTATGGCAGCAAGGATGACAACGGCGACAAGTGGCAAACGGGAGAGGAAACAAGAGATATAGAGGAAGAAAATGAGGAGAAGAGGGGCGGTAGGTGTGAGTCAAACAACTGGGGGGAAGAGAGAAAAGCATGTGAGAAATTTCCCCTTCAATCTTCTTCAACAAGCCACATTCAATTCAAAGCAATAATTTCCTTTCAAATTCCTCTCAACGAAGTATTTTTCCTTTTTGTCTCATTCCCCATCAAGTCCATAATAAATGCCAAGTCTTTTGGAAGGGGGCAAAATGGTAATTTTTTCAAAGTATAGTATAAAATACTATATGTGTACATAGGCCAAAATTTTGTACAGGCTTGTATAAATCAATTTTGGGCTCAATTTAGTGGGAATTGAGCTTGAATGGGCTTTCTTGGGCTTAGGTGGTCTTGACTTAACTTGAGTGGGCTTGATTGGGCCTAACTTGGGCTTAGTTGGTCCACTTAGCCGAACCAAGGTGGGCATAAGACCCATCGGGCCTTTGCTTGGCTCAACTCAGCTCATTTGCAAGCTTCAAATTCTCAACCCATTAATCCCTTGTCCAAAATTTTATACTTATCGATAAATGGGCAGATAAATGAGGCAACATCCAAAATATTGGTCTTGAAATTCATGAAAGTTCGATACCCAAAATCGGATCAAAATTAGTGGTTGAAATCGATCAAATGCAACTTTAGCACGACCTAAACTATCAAGTAGCTTTAAGGAGTTTTCATGCATCTAACCCGTGATTGATAATTTTCAATCTACGTTTGTGCATCTTCAAATCATGAGCGACCTTCAACTGTCATGTAATTGTGAGGGATCAATTACTCATCCTAAGTACAAACAAAAAATGATTTATTGTCATTTGCAATTAGTATTGTAATCATGTGGAATTACCTGCAATCCGACCTTGTATCTCTGCTAAATTGATTTATTTATGTTTGCTAATTAGTTTGCAATAATGTTGTATTATTTCTCTTTGATCCTTATAGTCAAGTGGTCTATCCCTGATTGAATTCTTTCGTCATGCGCATTATAATCCTTAATGGCCTTTTTCCAATAAATTAGTTAACTCATGAGTGATTAATTCATAGTAAATTTAACTAATAATGCATTGATAAAATAACTATTTTATATATCCTGAGAAATGTTAAATTTTCAAGATATCACACCGAACCATTATTTGAAACAAAGTTCACTTTAAATCCTTATTTAAGAAAATAATAATACTTCAAGTTCTTATTTGAAATTTTCTCTCTCTCTCTGTTTTTATTTTTATTTTATTGATCTTACTTTTCAGGTTCAAAATTATATTTGTTCATTCTTTCTATTAACAAATTGAGTTGTAAGTTTTGCTATTCTGACCGTAGCCTTCCAATGTGTTATCGTAGCTCATTCCAAGGGTCTTGCGTGTCACAATCAAAGCAACTGATTCAATTTGCTAAGGTAAAGCATCAATGAAATGGGTAATGGTATCCATAATTTTAGACGATTACGGTTTTGGTAAAAAGCCTGGAGTTGGCAAAGAGAGCGTGTAATAATCAATGGAACCACTCACAGGCAACAATTTGTGTTAGATCTTGTTGCTCACCACCCTCTTTCCAGAGAAAATATTCAGTGGTTCGAGAGTGCCACGTCATCAGCTGACGTGGTGCGCATCTACCACTCAGAAATTGACATGTGTCCGTAAGTGGGACCCGCTGGAGTAAAGAAGGGTTGATTCTTTGGCTCAGCTCGGCTCGGCTGGGCTTGGTTGGTGGGGAAAAGGACGATCAATAATAAATGCGTGGCTCCCGCTCAAAAAATTCATCTCTCCTCGCTTGAATTTTTTGGGGCTTTTTTCCTCTCTCGGTAGAAGAAGATCCTGCACGGATCTGTTTCTTTCTCGCGCGCCCCACTCCCTCCCTCCGCTCCGCGCCTCCGCACCTCCGCCTCCGCCTCCCAAAAGCCTCGTCGGTCATCTCGCTCTCGGCACGTCGCTCCTCCAAGAGCCCCGCGGCCGCAGTTGGGTCACGAGTCCCCTTCGCGTCCGCCTCCGATTGTTTCCAGCGCGGAGATCGAGCACAAGGTTTTTGTGCTCAGATTGAGTTTCTCTTCTCAGACGAAGGAAAGAGAAGTCCGCGCTTGTTGTTGCTGCTCCGGCGTTCGTCAAGCGACCGTTCCACGCCGTCGCCCGACGCTCGCTCCATGCCGTCCCATCTCTCTCTCCGGTCCTCTCTCCCCTTCTTCTTCGTTTCCCGTTCCATCCAGCTACTAAAGCTGTGAATCACATCACCGAGTTGAGTCTCTTCTGATTTCACTTGCGCTACCGCTAGTTACTTTGCGTTTCCTTTGGATATTGAGCCGAGAAAAGTTGTAAGGGATGATTTTTATTTTACTTCTCAGCCAATTGATTTTTTTGGTGTTTTGATCGCAGATTCAGCTTCTTTGACATTCATTCAGGCCCGAACCGACGTGTGTCGATCGCGAGCAACGGTGTCAATTTGCTCGACCCATGTCGCTCAGCTCGAGGAACAGCTTAAGAGCTTCGGCTACGTCCCCGGTACTTTGGGCTCGACCATTTTTCTGCTTGTGTATTTGATTGCGAATAATTGCATGGAACTAGTTTACTTGGTTTTGTGCATCCTTAAGAGAGAGAGAAAATCGCCGAGAAAAACGCCAACAATCAAGTTCTCCTTAATTTTGGGTTGATCTATTGCCTTTGATTTTGTGCATCCTTGAGAGAGAATCGCTTGAGAAAAAAACGCGAATAATCGAGTTCCGGATCCTTTTTGTTCACCGCCGTCGAACGTCGCTCTCCTTCCCCGTTGCCATTAGCCATCGGACATCCCATGCTTTGTGTTTTGTGTCTCGAAAAAATGCGAACGATCTAGTTCTTTCTCGTTTTGTGTCCGGAAACCTCGATGAGGCAATTCCGCACTTGATCCTTGTTCATAGTTTGGATTAAAAAATTGCATCCATTTTGGCCGTCAAACTTGTGTTGATAGTGCACACGACCTGTTCGACAGATTGTTCATGAGATGTATTTGCGATATAATACTTTCTACCATCGAATCTGAAGATTAATCGTTATAGTTTGCATGTTATAAACCCGATTAGTGTTCATTGAGTGCACTTTTTATTAATTTTTTCTTATTTTTTTAAGAATGGATAAATTACTGACATGCTGAGACGCCAGCGTAGCTTTAAGCATTTTCTTGAGCATTTAAGCCGAGAACATGTTTTTATGATCATGCAAAACTTTTACCTAGCAAATGCTTGCCTGGATGGAATTAATAAATGCTGAGTATGTTGGAGAACACTCTTATTGCTGCTTCTTTTTTTTGTTTCATAGCTTTTGCTATACCTTTTGTCTCTCAATTCTTTCTTTTGAGTGAGAAGGTTGAGTTCATCTTATCATCTTACATTCATGAGTTTGCAGAACGTCAAGACGATAAACTTGCCAAATCTGTTTGCACTATTCTTCAGCTTCATGCAATTTCCCTGTTCTTGGAAATTCCAAGTTGTTGGGTGCTTGAAAGCACCTGCCTCTTTGTATCTGTTCATTGTTCTTCATCTGAAGCGTGTGCACTTTGTGACTTTTCATCAATGTACATCATGTACTTCAATTATGCTAATTTAGGTGAGAGAAGTAGAAACAGGATGTGCTAAAATCCTGGTAGGTTACAAAGAAATTGATGTGGGAAGATTGGGCTTTTTCAACTAGAAGACTCCCCAAATGGGAAATTATCCCTCGTATTTGCTCAACATTTTATGTTAAATGCTGTCTACTGGGTGTCTCAAAGGCCACCCATCACAAATCTGGCAGTTCCAAAGAAGAATAAATTTGATCCTTTTGTAGGTTCTCCTTGCTGTCCAAGTCATGGTGGAATTTTGCAATTCTAATTTTTTTTTTCACATTGCCTACTTGTTGCCCACTAATAAGTTGCCATGCCTGTAGTGCATTTTCCCTCTATTGTATACTATTAATAATAATGATGTTTACTCTTAACATAAATGCTATATTGATATTGTCATTGTAGTCAGATTTTCTGTATTTTAGGCAAAACGAGCCTTGACTTCTGAACTAAATAAATTTTTTGTATATTAGGCTGGATCTATAGAAGGTCAAGTTGTGGAAATTGGGCTTATGACCACATCGCTGCTTAATGACAAGAAATTTCCTATCATTATTCCAAATTCATTGTTTTCTAGCCAGGTGAGTACTCTTCTGAAGAGATGGATTACTAGCAGTGTTATCTTTTGTATGTAGTTGCCTGAAATTTTTAGATCTCACTGTATCCTTCTTAGAAAGTCTTTGGTAAATCTCTTGGAATATTACAATTACTGTTCTTTGCGGGGGTGCAAGATACCCTCTATTTAGACCTGCTTCTGTGCTAGACTGTAGATAATCTTCTTTGGTATGCTTTACTGTTTTATGCTTTGGACCTTTTGTTGAATGAGGGAGTTCACTATGATATCAGATCTCATTGGCAATATCTCTTGCTGGTCATCCCATCAAAAAAATGGAAAAGCAAATTAAACTACCAAGAGTTGGTGAATATTCCAGATCTTTAGGATTGTTGTATCCTTTTCGATCAAAATTGGACATTTTTTTCAGTTTGATATGATTTTTTTTATATGCCTTGTTCTATGGTAGTAGTAACTGCAATTTTAATGAGAAAACCTCATTATCAGTTCACAAAGTTTGTCGGTGATTATATGCTTTGATTCTTGTGCCACGTAGTCTCCAATTTTTTTCCTTTCTGAAGCCTCTTACCTGTTCTACCATAATTTGTTGTCACACTTTCTCTCACTTATGAAATGAAATGCTATGTGGGGTTTTAGGGTAGAGATGAGTTGTACACTGTGCAACAAGATATCCTTCTTCGCCCGTCCGATAATTAAGTAGCGTGCTGCTAGATTAGGTCGCAGAATGCAAGAAACAATGAATCAATGACAGTGAGGAAGAATGTGAGTTTCCATTTGGAGGTAAGACACGAGTTATGTAATTGCTCGAGTCATTTATCAAACAGCTTGAAAGAAGTTATCTAATTTGTATCTAATTTCTTGAAGCTGTCTTGCTGACAGTTCACCTTGCTACAAGGGCCACGTGAAGATCGAAAGCCTGATTTTTTTTTTGCTCTTTGCTGCTGGTTCAAGTCATCACTGTCCAATGTTGCATTAATTCATGGCCCGGAAGCTCTACCGTCACCTACCATTTCAAAGGATATGACCCTAGTTTCCCTTTTATGTGGATTTTGTTGAAAGCTTTGACAGAATGAGGGGAACTTGAGAACTAGGAATGTGGTTAAGTGCTCTTCTCGGGAAATTTTTCATATGCATGTACAGAGAATTATTGCCAATATCACGTGCCAATAACATCATCTCATGCGGCCTTGTCTGTTTCTTTTCAGACTAGTGTGGGTTTTGAAATTATTTTCTGCGGTAGCACATTGTCAATTATTTTCATGAGTCACCACAGCAAATGGCAAAGGAAATGGTTGAATTCATCCACTGTCGCATGAACTTGATCTTTCCATTGTTTATTCTCGACCAAATGCCACAGAGAACTGATCTTCTGTTTCCATGGCCAAAACCAACGGAAGATGTGATTCCATGAATCGTCACATTAACTTCTGGTTAATCTGGTGGAAATCGTCCCATTGGATTGGCTGGCTTCTTTAGAAATTCTCTAAGAGTGTTGATATGCTTGTCCTTCAGATTGTTGCAGCTATGAACTGTGACGTGCATATGAATGTCTCGGATATTTCATTTGGCGTGTTGGTTTTTTTGGAGTAATCCCACAATCTTCCTTTGGCCATCACCCGTGAAATGACATGGAGGCCAAAGATAAGGCAGGTTATGATCCACAAAATTCTATATGATTGCTGACTTGATGTGTGTGCGACTAAAGGAAACAATCCATCCATTCGAGTGCCGGGTATCTTTGCTTGTGAAATCTGAAATGGTCAAACAGAGTATGCTGAACGTTCAATATTCTAAGGGGCTACCTGTGAATGTTCCTAGACTGCTGACTCAACCAAATAAAAGTAGTTGGCGATTGGCAACAACCTAAAGCGAGTTGCTTTGATTTTAAGTTGTGTCATAATACTTGTCTGTCCACTTAATTAGTATTTGTATTACATTCTACTACACTCCACGCAATGAACAGAGATAGACAACATATTCACTTATATAAGTATTTGTATTAATTTTTACTAGACAGTCCACGCAAAAAAGAAGGCAGATGCTAAGGAAACGAGTCATCTTACTTATCAGCAAAAGAAATATGGTTAGTCGTATTTACATGACAAATGAGACGTTCTCATATTCGCACTCCTCCATAGAATTGTAGGTGAGGCAGGGAAGTAAATTGTTATAATTGCTAGTAAGTGTACACTATAAAAGTGAAAAAGTAGTAAAACAAAGCCCTTAAAAAAGTTGGTTCCAAGTATCAGGCAAGCTGGGAAGGCGTTGATGGCTGTAGTTACCATACCGGTGTGGGTGAGCCCTTTGCTTTAGGCTCAATTCTCTGCTGTAGATATAAGTGTGTTTGTCTCTTTGCAAAGCTGAGAGCATCATTGAGAAGATATGCAGGACTACGCATGTCTTTAAGTACTTCATCCACAACTCTCATCTGCTCTAGGAATTCACCTAGATATGCAGTTCTGCTCAACGACACTTTCCATAACAGTTTTTGGTTGTTGTGCTGGCTGTTTCTCTAGCGCTCCATTTGACTGACCTGTAGATGTCATACAATCACTTGATTCAATCACTTCTATTACTTAAAGATAATCTCAGTGTTCTTTTACTTCTCAAACTAATTTCATCTAAAACCAGCCCATGGAGACAAAAGAGTGTAAAACTCATAATCATGCCTCCCCCTTCTTATACAGCATATGTATACCACCAAAAGCAGCGAAGACACGATATGGCTATGGCAATTTTACCACCAAGTGGACAAGTTGGCATTTTCTCTAGGCAAAGAAGGTACAAAGATACAGTGCCTTTGTTTTGAAATAAAATGCTCATAAAATACTCAGCATGTATTAATTCCATCCAGGCAAGCGTTTGCTAGGTAAAAGTTTTGCATGATCATAAAAACATATTCTAGAAAGTATTATATCGCAAATACATCTCATGAACAATCTGTCGAACAGGTCGTGTGCACTATCAACACAAGTTTGACGGCCAAAATGGATGCAATTTTTTAATCCAAACTATGAACAAGGATCAAGTGCGGAATTGCCTCATCGAGGTTTCCAGACACAAAACAGAGAAGAACTAGATCGTTCGCATTTTTTTCGAGACACAAAACACAAAGCATGGGATGTCCTGATGGCTAATGGCAACTGGGGAAGGAGAGCGACGTTCGACGGCAGTGAACAAAAGGATCCGGAACTCGATTATTCGCTTTTTTTTTCTCAAGCGATTCTCTCCCTCAAGGATGCACAAAATCAAAGGCAATAGATCAACCCAAAATTAAGGAGAACTTGATTGTTGGCGTTTTTCTCAGCGATTTTCTCTCTCTTAAGGATGCACAAAACCAAGTAAACTAGTTCCACACAATTATTCGCAATCAAATACACAGGCAGAAAAATGGTCTAACCGAAAGTACTGGGAACATAGCCGAAGCTCTTATGGCGTTCCTCAAGCTGAGCGACATGGAGTCAAGCAAATTGAGATCGCTGCTCGCAATCGACACACGTCGGTTCAGGCATTGAATGAAGGTCGAAGAAGCTGAATCTGCGATCAAAACACCAAAAATCAATTGGCTGAGAAGTAAAATAAAAATCATCCCTTACAACTTTTCTCGGCTCAATATCCAAAGGAAACGCAAAGTAACTAGCGGTAGCGCAAGTGAAATCAGAAGAGACTCAACTCGTGATGTGATTCACAGCTTTAGTAGCTGGATGGAACGGGAAACAGAAGAAGGGGAGAGAGGACCGGAGAGAGATGGGACGGCATGGAGCGAGCGTCGGGCGACGACGCGGAACGGCCGCTTGACGAATGCCAGAGCAGCAACAACAAGCGCGGACTTCTCTTTCCTTTGTCTAAGAAGAGAAACCCAATCCGAGCACAAACCTTGTGCTCGATCTCCGCGATGGAGACAATCGGAGGCGGACGCGAAGGGGACTCGTGACCCAACTGCGACCGGCAGGGCTCTTGGAGGAGGCGACGTGCCAGAGGCAGATGACCGACGAGGCTTTTGGGGAGGCGGAGGCGGAGGTGCGGAGGCGCGGAGCGGAGGAGGGAGTGGGACGCGCGGAGAAAGAAACAGATCCGTCTGGGGATCTTCTTCTACCGAGAGAGGAAAAAGCCCCAAAAAATTCAAGCGAGGAGAGATGAATTTTTGAGCGAGAGCTACGCATTTATTATTGATCGTCCTTTTCCCCACTAACCAAGCCCAGCCGAGTCGAGCTGAGCCAAAGAATCAACCCTTCTTTACTCCAGCAGGTCCCACTTACGGACACATGTCAATTTCTGAGTGGTAGATGCGCACCACGTCAGCTGATGACGTGGCACTCTCGAACCACTGAATATTTTCTCCTCTTTCCATGTTATTTGCTTGCATTTCCATCAAACTAACAAAACTACTAACAAATTGAGTATTGACATATTATTTACTTTCTTCTTAATCAATCATCTTATGTGTTATTAAATTCTAGATAAGTATCATTGATATCATTATTACATAGATATCATAAATAAATTTATTTATAATAAATGTAAACACATTCTTATTAATAATTTTACTTCGATTGAGCAAGTGGGGAACATAAAGACTAATGTTTTGGGAATAGCTATTACAACTTGTCAGGCAAAAGTATAGCATAAGTGCTAAAACTTGGTATAGGAGAAAACTTAAGTGCCAAAAGTTTCGAAATGTGCACTTAAGTACCAAAATTGGAGAAAAATTGATCATTTAGGGCGTGAATAATAATATTTATGATCAAGAATTGATTTCTAGAAGAGAAATATATTTTTCTATTTCTATTCTTGGATGAGTTTCTCAACATAAAAACACGTTTGATAATAACACAAAATTTATATTCTTGAAATAGAAATTCGTTTGATAATAAAAAAATTTCACTTTCCCGAGCGGCAACGGTAAGGGGAGAAGGCCGCGGCAATTGCTGGCAATTGACAATAGTGGTAGGCGACCTTCGAGCAACGGGTAGGGGTGGTGGTGACTAGAGGATGGCAAGAAACTTCTTCGGATGAGAAGTAAAAAAGAGAAAAATAATTTCTAATTTTATTTTAGAAATAGAAAGTAAAAAAATTTTGTTTTTGATTTCTATTCTAAACTTATTTCTAGAATAGAAATCTGTTCCAAAAATAGAAAAATGAAATTATTTTACTAAACGGATTTCTATTCTAGAAACAAGTCCGGAATAACAAAATAGTTATTGAATAAAAATAAAATGGTTACCATATGCAACCTTAAGTGCTAATGGTGAGAAATTCCAGCCAAACTACTGATGTGACATTTTTCCAATGAGATAAGCTTAAAACAATGTCGTTTTTTGCTCTAATGTGACTAGATAAGTCAAAACAACGTCGTTTTGCCTCATATTTGATTTTTGATATAAATATTAATTAAATTAAATCTAAAACTAAATTTATTTATATTTTCTTTAAAAAAGGGGAGAGGGTTTGGTGAGGGTTGCATAATCCTCACCACCGCTGCCCCACCATCATCGGGAAGGGCCGATGGCAGTGGGGGGAGAGTTGACCGGGGTTGTTGGGCCCTAGCCAAAGGTTGGCGACCTTGGCCAATTGTCGGTGAGGGCCTGAGACCCATTGCCTAGAGTTGGGGGAAAATCGCGACCCTTTCTTAGATTCGGTGAGGGTTATCGAGTCCCTACTAGCTGTGGCCATTGGCCAAGTTGGGAGGTGTCTCTAAATAAAAGCTGTTGGCCTGGTGAGAGCAGGGCACGCAGACAATGGCTAAATGTTTCTTAGGATTTGGTTTGAATCCCGAGAACCTGTTTCCAACTATTCTTGTTTCCACCTAATCGAATTCGGGCAAATCGGAAAAAGTTCCACTTCAGATCTTATTTATGTCATATGGCACATGTTCGAAGCACTCGCCCAATAAGATATGGGATTGGGTCAATTCAAATCATCTAGAATCATTTTTTTATTACCTGTCTCTCTAATGTTTTGACTGTACTATCCAGGACCCGGCACCTGTACGTGCAGACGAAGTTCTTTTGCTGCGATGTGTCGGTGTGGGTTTTGTTCGTGTATGATGGTGGGAATTTGCCGATAACTACTGACGCAATCATGGACCTTCTCAGAAAGCAAATTATTATTTATGTAGATACGACAGTGAAGGACCGGACCGGTGAAAGCGTCTTAGTGCCATGGAGTCACCAAGGTTGGATTAAGCTTTTATGAAAGGATAATACCACGAAAATTTTTCAAATTATCATTCATATGAGACAAATATCTCAAATCTTTAACAAAGCTGCTAAAACTCTTCAACTTTTGACATTATGCCAATCGTTCTCCTCCATTAAATTTCATTTGAAGACTAATGTTTTAACATTTTTTGCCATTCATTGACTTAAATATTTACAGAAAAAAAAAGGACTTATTTTCTTATTCTTTATTTTCAGTTCTTCCCCACCCGTTTTATAATTCTCAGGAAAGATAATTTTTGCAAGGACTAAATATAGCAACCATAATCACATAAAAATTATTATTAGTCCTGTTGCATTTGATTTTCATCCAAGTCCCGTAACACGCTAACTTGTGCGAGTCCCTAAAAAATTAAAAGTTGAGTTAGGGCAGAAATAAGGGTGTAAATCATTAACAAATAACTACTAACAAACTACATGACTAATATTAATTAGAAATTGGTTTAATGGCGGGAATATTTATTTGGATTCACGTTCTGGGAAAAATATAATGGATAGGCAAAATAATTACAAGAATTTTGTTTAGTTTACTCTCTAAATTTTTAATACATATTTAAACTATATGAAAATATTTAATGTAGTCCCTAGTCTTAAATTAATGGGAATGATTACATTGAATATTTTCATACAGTTTGGGAAATGTATTGAACATGTGCCAAAAATTTAAAGACTACATTGAACAAATTAAAAGTTCATGAACCACATTGCACATTTGGCTAAAGTTTGGAGACCACATCAAATAAATTAAAATTTTGAGTATCAAATTGTATATTGAATCAAAGTTTAGGGACTGTTTATGTCATTATCCCATAAAAATAATACGAGATGTAGATTGCCAAAAACTAGTCAGAATTTGGGGCATTCTTCATTATCTAGTACTAAATGGTTAGCTTTTCCTAGACTTAGGTTCAATAGTACGGAAAACCTCAAATTGGCACACCTATGACAAATTTGTCCTTAGGCTAATTTTTTGACAAAAAAAAAAACTTTAAATCGATACACCTATGATAAATTTATCTTCTGTTAGCTTTTGTCAAATTTTACTATCAATTTGCTAAATTGGATGGCATGTGGCAATAGGTGGGTATATCGGTTTGGGTTTTACCCTCCGTTTGTCACAAGTGTATCAATTTCTGATTTTTTGTAGTATTAATTCACTTAATGGAAACTAATTGAGAGTAAATTTTATCACAAATATACTAGTTTAGGGTTTTTTGTAGTAAAAAAAATTAGTTTATCATAATTTGTCAATGGTGTACCAATTTAGAGTTTTTGATAGTCAAAAAACTAATTTGAAGATAAATTTATCATGAATACACCAGTTTGAAATTTTTCATAATATTATCCTCTAGACTTTTACATTACCAAGAATACATCTCCACCGATGTCAAGGATAGAAGTGGACGGATTTTGTTGGCCAAAACATCCCAAACCGATTCAAGAATATTCCAATGGGCATCAAGCCCATACCAAACACGAGTTGGCCTTAAAAAAGGAATTGCTAATCCGGTTTATTTCGGTACCAGAGAACCTAAAATTGACTAGCCCATACTCGTGAAAACTTGGCTTGCCCTCATAAGAAATAAATGGCAAAATTTCACACTAGGAAGAGAAATTTGTGTTTTCAGTTTTATGTTCTAGAAAGTTTAACGTAAATAACCTTATAAGTTCTTAAGAAGTGCTAGTTTTTAGGCAATACAAGGTATTCTAATTGGGAACCTATATGATGCTTACGATCCTATCCTATTGAGATTCGGACTACTCAAGAACTTAATTTATCTTGACCCGCTTCCATCCTTTCAAAGATGGTAGTGAAAAGTGTGAAAAAAACGTTCTAAATCTATTGCATTGATACCTATTTAATTATAAACTTTTCAATGGTATCAATTCAGTCATAAATCTTTTGACCTAGTATAAATTTAATCCTACCAACTAATTATGGTTGGATATTGCTTATGTGGGTGTTGGTTGGCCTACGTGACACAACCGATGCTAACGTAAATAACTTTTAATAATATTTTAATATTTTTTTCAAAATTATTTATCTTTTAATTTGTTTCCTTTATTTCTTTTATTTTTCCCCTCCCCTACCTTATTTCTCTAGTCGGTCGTCGCGACTTGATGATTGGCTAGAGTTGAGAGCCAAGGAGGTCCCTTGCTAGCCTCTAGTGATCCTCAACGACCACTGGCAAGACTCAATCCATGCCAAATTCAGTGAGGTTTGAGCCTCACCAGCCCAGCACAAGGCCATCCTTGTGGCCTTTAGCAAGCGCTCAAGCCTTGTTCACCCTCACCTTTGGCTGGTCTTCGTTAGCAACCACCTACAGCAAGAAGAAAGGGAAGGAAAAAAAAAAAGAGAGAAGAAAAGGAAAAAGAAAACATAAATAAATAAAAAATCATAAATAAATATTAAAAGATTATTAAAAGTTATCCATGTCAGCGCCGACCATGTTATATCAATGCTAGCCATGTCATGTAAGTCAACCAGCATCCACATCAACCAAATTCAGCAAAATTAATTAAAATGACTTAATTGGTACCAAATCAAAAGGTTAAAAACTAAATTGATATCATTAAAAAAGTTTAAAGATTAAATTGGAACTGATATAATAGGTTTAGGACTTTTCTAATATTTTTTGCAAAGAAGGTGTAAGTGTTAATCGGAGAAAACGAAAGGAGGGGCGGGGGAACTTGGGAGATCAACGGGGAGAGGGAGGGAGGGAGGGAGGGAGGGAGGGGGTTGGGGAGTTTGGACTGTAAGATCATTGAACAGAAAGTTCTTCTCATGCTTGATGAACAAAAACTCAAGCACAATAGAATTTTATGCGAAAACAGGATAAAAATTAATCTAACCTCCAGCCATTGTTCAAGTTTGCGTTCGTCGAAAATCCACGAGAATTTCACGGCGATCCGACCGTAGTTAGGGCGCACTTCTACTAACCCAATCCCCTCGCGTACTGATGGTGTATTCTAAAATGAGAGGGTTTGTATTAGACCTTGTGTTCGCCCTAAAAGTTGAACGTTCGTCTTTATAAATCATCTTCCATCAAGACGGTTACTGAATGGGAAGTTGTCATGAAAAGGTACGAAGTGTGGAAAAAACCGCATGTGGAATAACTGCTCGTCAAAAATAAAAATGTGGGTCAATATTAATGGTAAGTTTTATTTAAAAAACTATACCCCAAATGTGGGATCACATATTAATATTACATTCTCCCACTTGATCCCAACATTTTCATGAACGAATTATCCAACCAATCCACGAAACTTTATGCTTAAGAAAAGAAACAAAATGCATGAATCATGGCGGCATGTCCTCTTTAAGCGAGTAATATCTTCCATGTATCACAATGCATCTTATTCCTTTTATATTAGCCCATATGTGACAACACATCTTAATGAATAAACCTTATGTTTATTCCAAAACCAAGGATAATTGTTATTCTCATAAAGAACTAAATGTGTACACCAAAGTTGAGAATAACATTACAACTGAATAAGAGTTTCATACAACAAAGATCGTTCACATAACAATAGATTACATAATGGGACCTAGTCCCATACTAGCTACATGATCCTTATACTTCATTGGTGGCATGCCTTTAGTCAAAGGATCAGCTATCATCAATTCAGTGCGAACGTGCTGAATGACCACTTTATTCTCCTTAACACGTTTCCTTATGGCTAAATACTTTATGTCAATATGCTTATTTTGACTGCCACTTTTGGCATTTTTAGCCATAAAAACCGCAGCTGAATTGTCACAATATATCCTTAATGGCCTAGAAATAAAATCAACAATTTTAAGCCCAGAAATGAAACTCTTCAACCATACACCATGCGAGGTAGCCTCAAAACGAGAAACGAACTCAGCCTCCATAGTGGAAGTAACAGTCAAAGTCTGCTTCGCACTTCTCCATGACACAGCTCCGCTAGCTAACATAAAAATGTATCCAGATGTTGATTTTCGAGAATCAACGCAACCAGCAAAGTCCGCATCCGAATAACCAACTACTTCCAAGTTGTCAATCCGTCTATACATAAGCATGTGACCTTTGGTACCTTGAAGGTATCTCATCACTTTCTTTGCAGCTTTCCAATGGTCCATACCCGGGTTACTCTAATATCTTCCCAACATTCCCACAGCAAATGCAATGTTAGGTCGAGTGCAAACCTAAACATACATCAGGTTTCCAACAGCAGAAGCATATGGAATGTTTTTCATTTGTTCCCTTTCTAGATCATTCTTCGGGCACTGGTTCAAATTGAACCTATCACCCTTCACAATGGGTGCTATACTTGGTGAACAATCTTTCATCCGAAATCTTTCTAAGATCTTATTGATATAGGTTTCTTGAGATAGTCTTAAAATTCCTTGAGATCTATCTCTATGGATCTTAATGCCAATGACATAAGATGCCTCACCCATATCTTTTGAGCCATATCTTTCATATCAAAACTTTTAGAAAGAAATTGTTTCACCTCATGTAGCAACCCCTTATCATTGGTCGCAAGTAGAATATCATCCACATACAGCACAAAAAAACAAATTTTGCTCCCACTAACCTTCTGGTATATACATTGATCCATGACATTTTCTACAAAACCGAATGAAGAGATCACATCATGGAACCTTAAGTACCATTGGCGGGATGCTTGTTTCAAGCCATATATAGACTTCTTAAGCTTGCACACTAAATGCTCACCTTTACTAGAGAGGAATCCTTCAGGTTGTTTCATGTACACCTCCTCTAGTTCCCCATTGAGGAATGTCATTTTCACATCCATTTGATCTAATTCCATATCAAAATGGGCGACCAATGCCAAAATAATACGAAGAGAATCTTTCTTAGATACAGGAGAAAATGTCTCCGTGTAGTCGATTCCTTCCTTTTGAGTGAATCTTTTGGCACAAGTCTAGCTTTGTATCTCTCAATGTTGCCTAATGAGTCTTTATTAGTTTTGAAGACCCATTTACAACCAATGGCCTTCGCACCATTAGGCAACTCAACTAAATCCCAGACTTCATTTGATGCCATAGAATTGATCTCTTCCTTCATGGCATTGTACCACAAATTGGATTCATCACTACTCATGGCTTGTGAAAATGTTTCAGGGTCATTCTCAGCTCCAATATTATAGTCAGATTCTTGTAGATACACAATATAATCACTAGGAACTGCTGCTTTCCTTATTCTAGTAGATTTTCTTAATGTTGTATCAACTGGTTGTTCAACAGTTTCTGGTACTTGCTGAACAACAGGATCTACTAGATCAATATCGGCAGGTTGTGGAACTTCAATGGTTTGTTGTTCAATAGCCGGTTGAACTGTAGGGACATTATGAACAACAACCAACTTAATACTTGAGGTGGGAGATTGGGTATCTGAATGATCATTTTCAAGAATAAGTTCCTTCAAATGATCGCTCCCACTAATCAAGTCATTTTCAAGAAACTTAGCATTTCTTGATTCCACAATCCTAGTAGTGTGAGATGGACAATAGAACCTGTACCCCTTGGACTTTTCAGCATATCCAATGAAATACCCACTTATAGTCCTTGGGTCTAACTTCTTTTCTTGTGGATTATAAACTCTCACTTTAGACGGGCATCCCCAAACGCGTACATGTCTCAAACTTGGCTTCCAACCCTTAAATAACTCAAAATGCGTCTTTGGGACAGCCTTGGTTGGAACTCGGTTCAATATGTACACTGCCGTCTTAAAAGCTTCAGTCCACAAGGACTTGGGAAGTTTAGAGCTACAAAGCATACTTCGCACCATGTCCAATAAAGTTCGGTTTCTTCTTTCTGCTACACCATTTTGGTCCGGAGAACCAGGCATAGTGTATTGGGCAACTATCCCATTCTCTTGAAGAAACTTCGCAAATGGACCAGGTGCTTGTCCATCCTCAGTATATCTACCATAGAATTCCCCACCTCTATCTAACTTCACGATCTTAATTTGCTTACCGCATTGTTTCTCTACGTCCGCCTTAAATACCTTAAAGGCATCTAATGCTTCATTTTTATTATGAAGCAAGTAGAGATACATGTAATGTGAGTAATCATCAATGAATGAGATGAAGTATTTTTGACCATGTGAGTCCATATCAGGACTACAAATATCAGTATATATGATTTCTAATATGTTTGTACTCCTCTTGACACCTTTCTTTGTCTTGTTGGTCTGCTTTCCCTTTATGCAGTCCACACAAGTGTCAAAATCAGTAAAGTCCAAAGTACTAAGTACTCCATCATTTACTAATCGTTTAATTCTTTCTATGGAGATATGTCCCAATCTCCGATGCCACAACATAGAGGAATCTTCATTCACAACACATTGTTTCACACCAGCATTATCATGAACATGCATCGCATCAAAATAGGCATTGTCTTGCAAATTAATTCGAAAAAGACCATCAGACAAAGTACCACTCCCAACAATTTCAGATTTAAACAACAAACCGAAGTTTGAACCCGAAAAGTGAAAAGAGTAACCTAAAGGTACAAGTCTTGAAACTGAAATTAAGTTTCTAGAGAAACTAGGTATATAAAAGGTCCTTTCCAAATTCAAAACAAAGTCACTATCGAGAACTAAACTGCATGTCCCAATAGCTTCCACATGCGAACACATCTTGTTTCCCGAATAGATGTATTGTTCACTTCCCACTGGCTTCCTTTGGTTTTGAAAATCCTGCAAGGAATTCGAAATATGGATTGTAGAACCAGAATCAATCCACCAAGTGTTGTGACTCACATCAACCATATTAGATTCATAACAAACACAAGAGATTTGATTACCTTTCTTCTCGAGCCGGGCTTGAAATCGACGCAATCCTTCTTCATATGCCCCTTCTTTTTACGTAAGAAACATTTGGATTCTTTCTTAATGTCAGCTTGGGGAGGTATTTTACCTTTTCCCTTATTCTTGCCATGACCCATACTATTTCCTTGTGTTGCCAAATGAACACTTTCTCCCGATTCCATAATCAACCTTTCTTCCTCTTGAACACACATGGTCATAAGTTCATTAATTGACCATTTATTCTTATGTGTGTTGTAAGAGATCTTGAAAGGTGCATACTGTTGTGGAAGAGTGTTCAGAATGTAGTACACGAGAAAAGACTCAGATATCTCAACCTCAAGGTTCTTCAATTGAGCTGCAATATCCCTCATCTTCATGATGTGCTCACGCATACCTCTAACACTAGTGAGCTTCATAGATGAAAACTTCATAATCAGAGTCATAGCATGCGCCTTCTCAGAACTCTCAAACTGCACATCAATGGCTTTCAATAAAGCCTTGGCATTGCTATGCTGAGCAACCGAACCACAAATACTAGGAGACAATCTTGCCCTTATGAACATCACACTAAGGTGGTTGGACCGCTCCCATTGTTCATAAAGGGATTTCTCAGCTGCAGTGCTCGAATCAGTAGGAGCAGGTGGTTCGTCTTTCATTATAGCATAGTCAACGTCCATGCACCCCAATTGAAGAAGAATTAACTCCTTCCAAACTTTATAGTTTTCACCATTCAGCATGGGAACATCACACTTAAATTCAGAGAAATTCACGGGTTGCAAAACTGCATATCAAATAATCATGCTTATGTCACAAAATATGAGGCAAAATTTACATAAATCATGCTTTACCAATGTAAAACATGGCACAAAATATGAATCACATAACATAAAAACTACTTGTGGGCTAAGTTTTTAATTTAAATAGATTCATAATAACTTTATGAAGAAACTATCATATTATATTCATTTCCTTAATCCCTGTGGGTAAATTAAGAAAAATAATATGATATTTCAACCTAATTAATCATATTAATATAATGAAAATTCCTGTGGGATAAAATTCATCATATTAATAAGATTAATTACAATAAATGTCCATTTCCAAATGTGATCCGGAGACACTTAATATATATTTCAACTAATTAAAGATGCTGTGGCTACTCTCTAATTAATTAAAATATATGGATCACTAGACATTTTAATTTCATACATAAAATACTCACAAATGCATCAAGGGCAAAATGGTAATTTACTACCACAAGGACAAAACAGTAAATTTATTAATCAGTGGAATAACAATAAATTAATTCCCCAAGGGCAGAACCGTAAATTCAATCGGCAAGGGGGCAATATTGTAAAATCCACAAAAAGGGGGCAAAACTATAAATATGAGTCCGCGGCCAAGGCGCGTGGCGCTCACGTGCCTTCTTCACCACCCGGGCGCGTGAGATGCACGCGCGGGCAGTTGCGCGCGCGTGGCGCTCACACGCCCTCTTCACCGCGCGAGCGCGTGAGAGCACGTGCAGGGCAGTTGCGCGCGTGTGGCTCCCACGCGCCAGCAGTTCCCGCGCGTGGGGGCCACGCGCCTTCTGCCTTCGCACGGACGATCGATTTTCGGTCGATTTTTCGCCGTCTTCGCCGCACTTTTGACGAATGGGTCTCCTCCGGCAACCGATTTTAGATCGAAATAATCACTGGGTGTCGAAGAACACATCGGTGCAATCACATAGACCCAAACATCGGCAAAAATGATCAAGAAATTGGTCTAAATCAAGCAAAAATTTTCTTTATGCAAACTTTTGGCCACCACGACTTCCGCCGCACGATTAGCCTCCGGCGGTCACCGATATGCCGGAAAACTAACAGGCATTCTACCCCATGGCAGTGCGACCGTACTGGTCCGAAGTTGGGCGATGGGTCGCCGGAATTTCGCTGGAAACGACAAATTTATCTTTAAACCCCAATTCCGATTTACTGTTCATTTAATTCCGAAAAATGCACACATCGGTACGATCACATAGGGTGCGTTTGGTAGAGCATTTAGAAAGCCCTTTCAAGCCCCAAAGCCCCTTCGGGCAAATATGGGGCGTTTGGCAACCCCTTCCCAAGGAGCTTTCAAGTGAAAGCAAGCCTTGGGAAGGCTGAAAGCTCAAAGCAAGTCCCCCTTTGCTTTGAGCTTTCAGCATTTTCGGAATGCTGGGAGCCCCATTTAATGAAAATATATGTGTTGCCTATTTTACCCTTAAAACATTGATGAAAATCCACCTTTACCCTTGTTTAAAAAGGGAACCCTAGTATTTGGCTCTTTTCTTCTTTCCTCCGCAGTTCGGCCGCTTCTCTCCCTGACGTGCTTCTCCTCTCCCTCAATAGCTTCTCTTCGCTTGACTCTACCTTCGCTCGACGGGGCCTTCGTTCGCGACGATTACCAGCCTTCGCTCGACCCGCTGCTCGCTCGATCCGTTGCTCACTGGACTCGCTATTCACTCTACTAGATCTGTTCGATCGCCACCAATTTCGCCACAAGCAGATTCGAGTTCTCTCTCGCTTCAAAGGTAATTCTTGAAAGACCCAACTTGTTTTCTGCTTGCTTGTTTTGGTTGGTTGATTTTGGTGGATTCTTGAGATGCTATATGGTTTCCGGGGCTTGTTTGCACAGAGGACATGAGGGATATCGATGTTGAGTTTGGGTTTTCGATGTCTGGTTCGTCTGTCAGTGAGTTCAACTGTGGTTTTTGGGCTCCCGGCTTTGTGTGCTCCCCAATAGTAACCTTTAGAGTTGTTCGCTGAGGATGGGGTTCTCGCAACATTTGTATGGGGGCTTTTGTCGTTCTGCCCCCCTCGTTTTCTTGATCTCCAGGGATAGTTCTTATGTCCACTTGGTGGGGTTTAATGGCTTAGAGATTGCAAGCTGGCTTAGTGGGATTGATCATGGGTGTTATGCAGAATCCTTGGAAAGTTTGGTTCCCCGACTTGCCAAAATGGTACAAGCTAGTGTCGGCTTTTCAAGGTCTATTGGCATGATCTCGTATGCATTTTTCTTGGTGAACAAATACTGCAAGATGGACTGTGACATTCTTGTGCATTTCTGTTTTCATATAATGTCTCTGTATTATTCTAGTCCCTGATGTCTTTGATTCAATACTCGGTGATATTACGTGTCCCTTAGAGTCTTAGTTTTCTTTGATTCACCTGGTCAGAAAAGCCAGCTAGCCAATTTGTCACAGCTCCAATACATCAAATGGCTGCTGGTAAATTTTTAGGTTAGATCAATTAAGTATAATTTCTCTGTGGTTGGACAGCCATCTTCCTTTTCAAGTCGTACTTTTCTTTAAAAGAAGTTGGCTATTGTCTTGGGAACACATCCCTCCTAAGGGTTTTGCAATCATTGTTGCACTTGAACAATTTGTCGGATTTGTGGGACATCAAAGTGGCATCCAATGCAGACTAAAAACACAAAAAGATAGAGTGGTGTCCAATACATGTGTAATGATAGAGAATAACGGTCTCTCTTGGCATAAACGTGTCTTTATGAAACTCTCATTTCTCTCATAGTCTAGCTCTGATAGAGATTTAGCAATCAGGAGCTTGGTTTCCACTTTCATGCTTTGAATTCACCAACGATCTTTTCTTTATATCTCCTTTAAATAGTCTAGCCAAATGTCGTCTAATTATTGTAGTGAAAAATTATGTATAAAATGAACATCAAACCATTAAGGATGGGCTTTGGCTTTAGATGTGGTTTCCTGGGTCTAATTTCCTGTTCGACTTCTCATTTCACCCACTAGAAGGTAAACTGTGACTGGTAGATATTGGTTATTGGTATCCCCCCACTCTCCTAATAAGGCCGTGTTGGATTTTGTTTTGTAATTGCAATTTCCTCTTTTCTTTTTTGAGTGTTGAAGATCGTGATCTTTCAATGACAACTCGTGCCGAAATAAAATCCAGCAGGTTGCGAAGACTTCCATTATTACTCTATTTTTAAAGTATTTGCATGTGTTTTTTTTGGTCAAATAAGGACTAGAGGCAATTTTTCAAGGATTGGATTGATTTTTTGTAAGTGCGATTGTCTTTCGATTTCTTAAATATCGAGTAATTATGGATGCACATATGGATTGATTTTTAGTGTTGCAAATTCTGTGAACACCCTGATATGAGGGCTTGGGTCAAGGGGAGAGGGGGAGTCGAGCCTGAGTGAGGGGTAGGGATGGAAACATTTTCTAAACTTTGAGCCCTTTCACTTTACTTTCATAGCAAATGGCATGCTTTCTCTTCTTTGTATTCACGGGCAAAAGCTTAAATTACATTTGTTTATATTGTTTTATTAGTAGATGGCAAGTTCATCCAAGGAAAAGGCATATTGGAACCCTGAAGATGTAGAAACCTTTTGTAAGTTATGCGTTGAACAAATTGACAATGGCAATCGTCCTGCAAATAACAAAAGGGATGGATGGACAGTTATAATTAAGAAGTTTGAGGACTTAAGGGGCAAAAAGTATGATAAAAGTCAAATGAAGAGTAAGTGGGATAATCTTAAAGAAGATTGGAAAAGATGGAGGACGTTGGTCCTAAAGGAAACAGGATTAGGATAGGATCCCAAAAAGAATACCATTGATGCAAGTGATAAATGGTGGGAGAAGAAAATTCAGGTTTTTTCCCATTCTTTTGTTATTTTTTTTAAGTTAATCTTCTCCTTCTTTTTATATAACTCACGAAAATGTTTCTTATAACAGGAAAATCCTAAGGTTAGAGCTTTTAGAACAAAAGGCATATATCCAGATCTTCAAATTTTGTTGGATAGAATGTTTGGAGATACTGTTGCTACTGGAAGCATCACATGGAATCCTGCACAAGGCCTATGTGTTGATGAGGATGTTGTGGCTACACAATTTGACATTGGTGATTGTGCAGGATTTACTGATGATAATATAGATTGTGATATGGGTGAAAAGAGTGGTGAACAAACTCGAAGCGATAAAAGAACCTCCCAGAGTTCGGTGAGGCAATCTCAAGGAAAGAAACAAAAGAAATTGAGTACGGCTACTAAGTTACAAACACAAATGGAGAGAATTTGTTCAGCTATTGAAAGTAGGAGCTATGCCAAAGAGTTTGATCCTTACAAGGAAATCATGGAGACATTAAAAGCTATACCTGAGATTAAGCAAGATCAAGAGTTATACTTTTTTGCACTATATTATTTTGCCGAAAAGAAAGACAATAGGCAAATCTTTATGAACTTGGATGGTGATCAAGAAAAAGTCACATGGATCAAGTACAAGTTCGCACAACGTAATCATCATTAGGATGTTAGCTATTTATTTGAACTTTTTATATGTAATGTTGTTGTAATGTAAGACATATTTACAATACTTAGTTAAATCAGTCGGCGAGACATGTTTATGTTATACTGTAAAACATGTTTTGATTGTTCTCTTTATTGAGTGGAGTTTGCATATATATGATGTCGATAAATGTTTTTTTTATGGATAATCTTGTTATATCTCTTATTCTAATTATATTTTATTACTTTAACCAGTTATAGATGATTCTCCTGAAAGGGAAAACTATGAAAGAGAGGAAGATGAATATTGGCAACTTTGTGCAGCCGCGCATACATGTGCTGTTTTTTAGGCAACAATTGGTCAGAAAATACCGTGCATGACCTCATCATATACAAGAAATGTATGGTTAAGAGAGTTAATGGGCATGGATGCTAATCCTAAAAGGTTTTATCAAATGTTTAGAATGGATAGAACTGTGTTTAGGAATTTAATGCATGATTTAATGACACGATATGGTTTGTAAGGATCTAAGAATATTGATGTTGCAGAAATGCTATGATTGTTTTTTCATATCTTAGGACATAATATAGGTAACAGGTTAGCACATGAGCGTTTTCAACATTCTGGAGAAACCATATCTAGGCTATTTAGCTTAGTTTTGGATAAAGTATGTGAAATGAGAGCAGATTTGATTCAACCATCTGATCGGCAATTTAGGGAAGTTCCAAAGAAGATTAAGAATAATACAAGATTTTTTCCACATTTTAAGGTAAGTTACAATAATACAAGATTTTTTCTACACTAAATATAAATCAAATAATATTTATGTTCTTATTTTAGGATTGCATTGGAATAATAGATGGTACACATATTTCAGCGGTGGTACCTATAGGTGACCAACTTCGTTATATTGGTCGAAAAGGAACACCGACACAAAATGTAATGGCTGTGTGCAATTTTAACATGGAATTTACTTTTGTTTGGGCCGGCTGGGAGGGAACAGCTCATGATACTCATATATTTTATGAAGCCATTAGAAGACGTGATTTACAATTTCCTCATCCTCCGAAAGGTTCGTTAATTAATGGTTTTTATATATTAATATATGTACGTGTTATATGTTGATTATTTTTACAATATTTTTTTGTAGGTAAATATTATTTGGTAGATTCTGGATATCCAAATCCCACAGGTTATTTGGGACCATACAAAGAAGTTAGATATCATTTGCCTGAGTTTCAACGAGGTCCTCAACCAACAGGTTATAAAGAAGTGTTCAACCGTGCCCACTCCTCACTACGATCAGAAATTGAGCAAGCTTTTGGTGTATTGAAGAAGAAGTGGAAGATTCTAAAAAGTATGCCAAGTTATTCATATACAAAGCAAGTGCAAATTGTGATAGCGGCGATAACTTTACACAATTATATACGAAAAAATGCTGTCAATGATGTGCATTTTGATACTGTGGATTTATATCCAAATTTATATACAACGGATTCCAATGATGTAAATGAGGATGGTAATGTTTCAAATAATGACGTGGCATATGATATGACACGTTTACGTGATGAAATAGCTATGAATTTAGGAAACGGTTAAGGATGCTTGTAATTTTTAAGGACAATGAATTTCTTTCTTTGAAGCATATGTTACTATGTTGTAATGAAAGTATTCTTATTATTATTGAAAAATAGAGCACGTGAATATTTTTTTATTTGATTTTTTTAGCAAAAAAAATTCATTTTTAATAAAATTGTTCACATGATGACATCTTTAACATTATTCAAAAATATAATTAAAAAATGTATCCATTTTTTTAATTTTAAATAAATTAAAAATTAAAAATCTTAAATTAATCAGCAAAGGGGTTTTTCAAATGTGTTTTATACCAAACAGCATTCTTCTCAAAGTTGCATTTGAAAACAGAATTTACCAAACAGTCTTTTGCATTTCCTCAAAGCCCTTTAGGCTAAATTGCTTTGCATTTCCCCAAGGAGCTTTCTAAATGCCATACCAAATGCACCCTTAGCCGTGTAAGACTCTTGCGAATGGATTAAAATGGGTTCCTAGTGGGTTAATGGGTTTTGCGGCAGTAAGCTTCTATTTTTCCATTACCAATCTCATGTTATCACTTCCCCAACAGCAGTAAGCTAATGGGGGTCATAATGGATCTAATCACAGATCCATTGAAGTCCAATTTTTAGTTGAGTTCTATTTTGATAAGCTCGTTCAAACTCAGCATTAAAAATTTTAAGCAACCAATATTTAACCCACTTCATCAAATATGAGTTACAAAATTGGTCCTGACCCATTTAGCCACGTCTATGACTGAGTAATAAACACGTTGAGTATCAGCGAGGGAAGAAGCAAATGCTATTTTGACCAACAAATGTGAAATGATATTGATTGTGAAACGTGACGATCAAACACCATTGTTATCTACAATCGATGGAATTAAGTCGAACAAATGGGAACGATTTTTTACTACTGACCACTAGTCGATGTAAGTCCAGCTTAAGAGCGTTGGCATCGGCTCACAGAGTTTCATTGAAATCGAAGCAAAGGATAACATGGGACTCAACGGTTGTTGTAATCAAACCCTTGAGTGGGTACAGTTACAAAAGTTGGTGGCTGACAATTGCAGCAAAACAGTGGATTTAATAAGGGCTTACATGATAATTTACTCGGAAGTAATTGATTCTATTATTTTGGTTTCGGAAACAGATTTGGAATAGATTTTCATTTGATAATTTTTTTTTTATAGAAATAAATTTAAAACAGAATTAAGAATAAAAAAAAAGTTTATTCTTATTCTTGAGAATAATTCCAAGAAGCAATTTCAAGTTTTTCTTTCTTTCATTTTCTTCTTTTTCCTTTTGACCGGTTGCCAACCTCAACCATGGCCAATGACCTCACCGAAGCGCTGGCGACGCCCAGCCACGACAAGGTTTGTGGACCCGAGCCTTGCTGTGGCTAGGTGAGGCCAAGGTCAACCAACCACTGGCAAGGCTCGGCCTCGCCTATCCACCACTATGTTGGCATCCCCCAAGCTGAATCTCACGTGGCTAAGTGAGCTCAGCCTTGCTAGATCTGGGTAAAGCCGACCTTGCCTAGCCAAGGCAAGGCTCGACCTAGCCAACCAATTGCTAGGTTGGCCTCGCCTTAGTTGGGCGACGCCAACCTAGGTTGGTGAGGCTCGAGCCGATGAGCCTCGCCATGGCTTAGTGTTGTTAGGGGCCGGTGACCGAGGAGGAGAACAAGCTGAAAAGGAAAAAAATGAAGGGAAAAAAAGAAAGAAAAAAAAAAGAGGAGGAAAATATAATAAAATCATTAAAAAATTGAAAGAAAATAGTTTGGACTAGAAATTTTAAGGATCTTACCAAACATATTTCTATTTTGAGAACACAAATTTTGGCTAGTTATCAAATACCTTCAAATGTTCAAAAATATTCCTAGAAATAGAATTAAAAATAATCACTTCTAAGTAGAAATTGTTTCCAAAAATAGAATGATTACCATATACACCCCAAATAATTATGATTGAACCCTTGAGACGAGAACAGTTCTACCATCAAATATGAAGCCGAAATTGATTTCAATGAGCGGGGTTGACTGTTAGAATAGGCTAGTTGCCAATGAACAATAAAAGAAGCGAATTTGAAGAGGAAAAGACACGCCCCAACATTTAAAGAACATGATTATATATCTGTCGAATTCCTTGTGGTTTATTTCCATTTGGTGTTTTCAATTTGCTTTCAGTTATTCTGGCTGTTAGTCTAGTCAATCAAACGTGTTCTCTTGTTCTTTGGGAACCATTTGTGTTGTCATCTGTAAATTCGTTTCATCAATGTTAAGACCACTCATTAAAGTCATATTCCTTTATTAAAGCACAATTTTATGTAGATTTAGAGGTACAAGGACCACCATATTTGTGCATAAAATAATAACTTAGGAACGTTAATCCGTATCAATGAAATATAGTTGTACCAACATCTTAACCTTGTTTATTCAAATATTTTTCTCTGCCCCCTCAGAGAATCAGGCTAGACTTTGCGGAAGGAACATCTGTGACGTCCAAAGAAAGCTGCAAATGGAAATTTTCGAACTCCCCATATGACTCGAGAGACTCGACAGTTGAAAGTTGTTTCTCTTTTTTCACTTTTATGTTATTTTTTGAAATCGATATGTAGGATAATGTCATACGTCGCAACGCCAGTCTTCTAGGCACGTGGAAAAGCAGTATGCTCCTTGTTAGTCACCATCGACTATTGAGATTTGCTCAGAGACATAGGAAAACTGGTACCTTATTTTAGAGAAATTTCCAAGTAAAGTCCACCGACATATCTAATTAAACTCAATTCATGAACTTGATCACGAATTTCTACCCAAAAAATGTACGTTAGGGATCTCCTTCATTTGGTTTGCTCTTGTCAAAAGTCCAAATTATTAAGTTATAACCAATTAAATTTGATAATTGCTCCATTACAATACATATTGAAACTAATTTAAGATGGGAAAGTTATTCAAAAAGTTTTAAACATATTGTACTTTTGCCAATTCAATCCTAAACATTTCAATTTTGTCTATTTAGTCATAAACATTTTCACATCTTGCCAATTTAGTCCTAAACATTTTCATTTCTTGCTAGTTGAGTCCATCTAGCCAATTTAGGTAGGAAATTACTGATGTGGATGGACTGGCATTGACATTGCATAATTTAATAATATGTTAATAATATTTGGAATTTTTTAATAGTTTTTTCCTTTTTTTGTACTATTTTTCCTTCTTTTTTGGGTTTTGGATTTGGTCGGCAACCTGCTGGCCAACCCTCACCTGCCAAAGGTGAGGGCTGGTCGACCCTTGCTGGTTTTAGGTAAGGACGTGCGAGCCCTCGCCTAGAAATGGTGAGGACCGTGATGCCCTCACTGGCCCTAGGTGAGGTAGCGACCTCACTTGGGGTTGTCACCTAGGGCCGGTGAAGTTTGCCAAGCCCTTGCTCAGCCAAATTTGACGAGGGCGTCGTGGCCTTCACCATCTAGGTGAGGGCTTGCACGCCCTTACTTTTGCCAGCGAAGGGGTCGTGGCCCTCGCCTAGAGCCCGCAAGGGTTAACTAGCCCTCACCTCTGGCAAGCAAGGGTTTCTGGCCCTCACCTTTGGCTGGTGAGGGTTGGCTAGCAACCTTGCTAACTAGATCCAACCCCCCCCCCAAAAAAAAAAAAAAACTATTAAAAAGAAGAAGAAAAAATATTAAAAATTCATAATATTATTAAAAAATGCCATGTCGATCTTGGTCTGTCCATGTTAACAATTTCCGACCAAAATTGACCAGATTGATTTAATTGGTAAGAAGTGAAAATGTTAGGAATAAATTGGTAAAATTGGAAAGTTTAGGACTGAATTGACAAAAGTACGATAAGTTTATGATTTTTTGGATAATTTTCCCGATTAAAGACAATTCATCAATCCCATTAGCTCGCTGACCATTTCCTATTAGAGGAGAAAATAAAATCTTTTCTAATACTTATTTTGTTGAAGTGGGAAACTCGAGGCCTCAATACCTTGATAACTTGTTGCGCCCGATAGATGTCTTTAGAGATTTATTTGGCTAGTGCAACGCAGATGTGCAAACAATGCAGCGGATTAGAGATGTGTTTTACGTCCACGTTCCCATCTTGTTCTTAGATATTACTGGAGGTAGCACCATCGTGCGGTGCCGCAAGCCCGACATTGTTTTGCTCTGATCGTTGCTTTTCTTCCTTCATGCGGCTGAGGCTATCGGTACAAAGTGTATGATCCCAAGGCTCAATAACAAAGCATTTTTTATTGTTTGCCTGACTTGGTATCAGGTTTAGCTTATGGGGCCCACGTCCCAAGGCTTATAATGAGGTCATGCATATTATTTGCTAACGTGCGGACCTCTGAAATGTCAAAACCTGGTATGATGAGACACTTAAATGCCAAAAGTTCAGAAAAGTACACTTAAGTACCAAGATCAGAGAAAAAAGAATAAGTTAAGTGCCAACGGTGAGAAAATTCAGCCAAAATACTGACGTGGTACTTTTACGACTAGTTGAGGTCGAAACGACGTTTTGGGTGTTGACATGACCAAATAAGCCCAAAATTACGTCGTTTTGAGCGCTAACATAGCTAGATCAACCCAAAACAGCGACGTTTTGACATTAATTAGATTTTATACAATTATTAATTATATAATATTGAAATTTAATTTTTTTTTTAAAAAGGACAGTAATCAGGATGGGCTTCCCACTTGTGGCTGCCACCCCATTGCCAATGGGGCGGCGACACTAGCCGCAAGGGTCGTTGATGCCTGGGCAAGGGCCGGCAACCCTCATCGATTGGAGGCAAGGGTTAGCTGGCCCTCACCAGACGTCGGGAGAGGGCAAGCGACCCTCTCCCAAATCTGGGTGAGGGCGGGCAACCCTCGTCCAAATCTGGGAGAGGGTCACCACCCTCTCCCACTCACCTCCGATTGACAAGGATTGTTGACCACTGCTCAGGTGTCAGCGGCCCTCGCCGTCCATCATTGCCGCCCATCGATGATAGGGCAATGGCCACAAGCGAGGGAGGCTTCCCTGCCTATGCTACTACTTTTTTGTTTTGTTTTTAATATTATTTAATTAATATTTATATCAAAAATCAAACTTTGGCCAAAACGGTGTCAATTTTTGTGAATGTGAGTTGACATGGAATTTCGGCGAGTCACGTAGATGTTATAAATTATTAAAATAAGCCATGTTGGATTTTCGGCGACCTTCGTTGGAGTTGGCATTTAAGTGATCCAATTTTTGAAAAATGTAGCACTTAAATGTACATTTCGTAATTTTTGGCACTTAAATGTTCCCTCGTGCCAAATTTTGATACTTAGGCTATTCTTTTCCTGTTATTTGCCCAACTTGTATCTGGTTCACATATCCTAAACTTTTACTTAGATGCTTTTGATGCTTGGTTGTTTACTATAAAAGTTATTTTAATAGCTTGTTTGTTGATTTCTTTGTTAAAAATAGTTAGGTCTAGTTTAGGATCAAAATCAAGAACATTTGCATGATAATTTAGCAACACCCATGCTTTTAGGATCATAATCATAAATCAAGATTGCACAATCACTTAGATTAATCCTTCCAAGTTAGTGGTATCGAAAAGACGCTAATAGTAACATTAATGTAATCAACTTCTCAAGTTAGAATCTCTGGTTGTGTAGAAAATGAGACATCCCCCTCCCTCTCAAATCTCATTTCATTTCTAGCTGACTTCAAATGGCTAATAACGACTTTTAGAAATCATCATGCTTAAAAAAAAGAACTTAGAAGAAAACTAACATCATGCAAGGCATGAATTTGAGAGAACTCACTTAATTGACAAGCCATTTGGCTCACCTTTCAGGCAATACCTCTAAACCCTATCCCTTTGACCAGCAAAAGGCTCCCAAAGGGACGGCTGAGATAATAACAAAGTTAATAGTCATGTTTGATAGGCAATACCTCTAAACCCTAAACCCTATCCTCTAAACACCAACACCTGTTGAATCTTCACATTCCTATGCAAAAAATTAAAATCATCATTGTAAACAAAAATGACTAGTCCATTGGTTTGGTTAAATTTTAAGGTTGGAAATTTTAAAATGGTACGAGAATATATAAACTCTGTAAAACAAACATTATGGGATATTTAACACAATCAGATTAGGAACAATCTATGCAATTTTAAAATTGGGGGCCTCACGCGAATAAGTTAGAGAAAAACCTAATTCTAATATCATGTTAGAAAGTTTGATCCAGAACCAAATAAGTTGGACTTGGACAATCTAACACAAACGTCCAGATTTGAATAACGGGCATGAAAAGTAACAACCTAATCCATTACAGGCTTGGACAAGCAACTTGCTTACCCTTCTCCGAAAGTGCTAAAGCGAATCCCCTACGTGTTCGAGCAAGGACATTCAACAAACATGCTTTCACTTAGTTGAATATGAAAATTCAACGTCGGCTTAATTTATCAAGAGTCAACTTTGTTGAATTCAAAATTAGTTAATATGGAACAAAAGGGAATGAACCTTCCGCAATTAAAGCATTCGAGTGTCTTTCAAGGACCAATCTACTGTTCCTAACCGAAAAAAGAAAAAGAAATTCTTGCTGGTGAGGTTCAAGAAATGTTGATAAAAATATCACCATTTGCCTTATCTTCTAATATGTTGATTAGTCGCTAACGCTTCTAAGAAGTTACCCATTTTTTTAATTGTTATAAAATTGCTAAACTTTTGCAATGAGTTATGAACTTAATTTACGTAACTTATTAACAATTTGAACTTACCAACTCCTCAAGAAAATTATCAGTTTTTAGTTTAGAGCTTTACCAACTTTTCTTTAATTAACTTTCAAATTACTTTAGCCCATTGTATATCGCGAAATCATAAAAGATAGGTCTACCCCGATAAGACATTAAAATACGGATTCTTCAGAACTTTTAAAAAGATTTGTATCAACCAGGAAAGTTTAAATTCTAGTCAAAGTAAAAGCTGGAAGTTGAGAAAGGAGAACGGATAAGCATGTGAACTCATCCTCCTCAGGAACTTTAAAGGGCGTTCATTGATAGGAAAGCAAATTCTAAATTGATTGTCCATCTAGCTTGAAGCTCGTCAGAGGTCAAAAACATGATTAGTGTTTCCCGTCGACCAGCTGCTGCAAAATCTGCATGAAATCTCAGCAGAAGAAACGATGCTCTTTTGAATTTGAATTCCGAACGTCGTTTCTTTTTCAAAAGCAACTGTCAAGGGAAAAGTGCAGCTATGGAACGACCATCTAATGTAATGGAAAAGCCAAAAATTACATCGGTTTCTTGAATTTTAGCGTTTAATTGCCAAAAGAGAAGGGCGACCAATAAATCACTATAAGTGACAAAAATTAAATAAGTGAGGTCTGTTACAGACTAAATTAAAAAGGTGAGTCCACTTCCGCATAATACCACTTGAACATTCTGACACTTCTCCTTCCTTATTTGAGATTCGACTTAAAACTCAGGTGCGGGAAACTTATTTTAGCTAGGAAAGCAAAGAAAGGGGAGTCGTATGCGTAACCTCCTTCCCCTTAATGGTTAACATATTATAGACAATTATGCACTCACTTCTGAGTTCTGATACGATATTAAAGCAGAAAGTTGTGAGTTTGAAAATGCGTACAAGAAAATCCGATTCTGAGTGAATATCGAAACAAAAGCAAGCATTCAAATTGCCACACCATCTTTCTTAACTAACATTGTACACCATGCCGTCTTCCTATCTAGTTTTATTCAACATGATTTTGCCAACAAATGATCTCTTTCACAACTGGGGAAAGGAAAAACAAAAAGAGATAAAAGAATGATTGAACTTGAATATTTGGATGAATTACAAAAGCTCCTAAACTCATTCGGCTCAAGTAGGACTTTCTTTATGTACAACAACTGAATGAATAAATCATCATCCTTAAGTAAAACTCCTTGTGAAAACAACTTGAGAACAAGGAATTATAATTACAGGAGCAAGGGATCGATCTTAGGAGCCATCTTGCCAAATAAGAACTTCAGGTCATTCTCAAGAGGAGTCAAGTTCAAATCCAGGCCCATAACCCTCTTATTGCTGCTATTAGACCTCTTCAACACTGGGATCGTCGAACCAACTGCAAAAAGCTCGTCCATCTTCATCATGTTCCCGCTCATCAACTCGGTCCTGTGCCTCTTCATGTGGCCTCCCAAGGCTTGCCCCAATGAGAACTTCAGCCCGCATATTGAGCACTCGTGCATCTTGGGCTTCACCATCGCCCCCAACGCTGACTCGGTGCTGTCTTCTGGCTTTGTCTCCAGCAGCCTCGGCTTCTTGTGGCTTGCCCGGTGGCCGCCCAGCGCCTGGAATGAAGGGAACCGGCGATTGCACGTCTTGCACTCGAAGTTGTCCTCATGGTGATGCACGGCAGCTGTCTTGGGGTTCGTGTTTACGCCATGGGCAAGAAACATTAGGCATCTCACCATGTCCAAGCTCATCCTTTCGTAGTCATTTCTACTTCTTTTCATCATCGGCACAGAAGAGAATGTAGTTGATGACTTGGATGAAATCGGGGTGGGGATGGAGGTTTTTTTTCTTTTTTTGGTCGTAGGTGAGGATGGAGTTTGCGTAATGCCTTTTCTTTGCGCCGACTCGAGCTTATCTTGCGAAAAGAACGTGATTGTGAGGTGTGCGAAGCGTGTTTGGTAGTATTTATAGGCAAAATGGCCAGTTGAGAACGTCGACTCAAAAACATTTGACTTGACTGATACTAAGAGATGACGTTTGGTAGTGCGTCATGCTCAGAGGAAACATCCTCCGACTTGAGGACTTGAGGGCGGATGAGAAAGGAAGTTCGGTTGCATTTTCATTGTAAAAGGAATAAATACACGTGCAAAATAGTTGGGCTGACTTTTGCTCGTTTAGTTTCACACGTAGCGGGTTCGTATTGGGCAGTCACATGGCAACTTGTCAATTTTGCCTCTACTTCCTTGGGAAAACATTGGCTCTTCTTCCTTGGGGAAGGATTAGTGATGTCACGAGTAAATTCATTTCATCAGCGTTAGAACCCAATAATCAAATTCTTGTTATTTTCTTGGTGTACAAACCTCTGTCGATTTTGAAGTATAAAGACTATGATAATGGTCAGACTGGTTTATCAATCCAAGGGCTATAATCCTCACTGCCCAGTTGACGAACCAAAGAAGTGATTTTAGGGAGAAATACAAACATTTGCATTATTAATTAATGGAAAAAAGAAAGATTATCGACACGATCTAAAGAAATTTTACTCACACATACATATGGAAAGAGAAAATATCTAAGGATTGATGTAAATCTGTTTATAAGATGGAAAATATTTAAATTATAAAATTGAAACACACAAGGAATGAAATAGGATTATTTATTTATGCATTTGTCTGTTGACAAAAGATCTATTAAATAATTAATAAGGATGGATATTTTGGGAAAGAATATAAGGACGATGATCGTTTCAAAGTAGGACTTTTTGTATTTTATATAATATTATAGATTATTATAAATTATGAACAAATTTAATATAATTTGTTCATAACTAGTAACCAAATAGAAACGTCAATCTATATCAATGAAAATAAATTTATACCGACATCTTAATCTCATATGTGGCGATATTTATATTTTACCATCAGTAGATCAGGGCGGATTAGGTGGAGGTAACATCTGTGACGCCCAACGAAAAGTGCAAATTGTCATTTAGCAAATAAATGGGAGGAAAAAGAATAATAATAATAGCGACAGGATAATCCGCAAGCTTCCCGTTTGACTCGAGGGACTTTGAAAGTGGAAAGCCGTTTCTCTTTTCTACTTTCATGTCATTTTCTGGTATTGATATTTGAGATAACGTCATACATCACGATGCAAGTCTTCTAGGCATGCGGAAAGCAGTACGCTCATCGGTAGTCACCATCTATATTTACCATCTACTGTTGAGATTGATCAGATTCGTGGCAATACATTAGAAAATGACATAAATGAACCTTGAACATTTGACCAATATTTAGTATAATTTATAAATTTTTAATGTATTTAATATGATCTATAAACTATAACCTAATATTCAATATGGGGGAGAAAGACATTAGAAATACCTTAACTTTTGTATCATAATCTTTTGCCAACTCACTTAAATGTCAAAATTATAGAAAAATGATCACTTAAGTGCCTTTGATAAAAAATTCCAGCTAGAAAAATTATGCGGTTTTACAATTAAAAATGTCATCTGATGTGACATTTTTTTGGCAATGAAGTGTTACATTTTCATTAAGATTGACACTGAAGTTATCACTTTTTAACGATGATTGACACTAAAATTATCATTTTCTTACAACGACTAGCACTAAAATAATATTTCCTAATATGCTACATGAAGTTGTTTAGGATTTTTTTGGCACTAAAGTTATCACTTTTCATTATCCTTTCTCATCAACATTTGGGTCTCAATGCCTCTCATCCACATCCCCAATGCAAAATTTGTCCACTTGCCAAAAAATCACATGCCCCCTTTCCCATGAGTAAATCTTGAGTTATAGATAATTTATATTTAATCATGTAGACAGTTGGGGTTCTTATCACACCCTACGTCATGATGGGCCTTTTTTTTTTCTCACCATTGTAGATGATCATTCCTATGCTACATGGGTTTTTCTCCTGTAGTCAAAGAGTCAAGTCTTTTCTCACTTAAAGAATTTTTTTACCATGGTAAAAAATCAATTTGGGAAGTCTATTCAATGTATTCGAATAGATAATGGAAAAGAATTTTCTAGTTATGATTGTCAATCACTTTTCGCTTCTCATGGATTTCTATATGAAAGCAAGTGCACCTACACACCTCAACAAAATGGGACTGTTGAGCATAAACATCATCATCTTTTAGAAGTCGCACATGCTCTTAAATTCCAAACATCAATTCCTGAGACTTTCTGGGGAGATTATGTGGTCACAATAGCCTACCTGATTGATCGCATGTCGACTCGAGTTCTAGACGGACATACTCCTTTTGAAGTCCTATTTGGTAAGAACCCTAAAATTAGTCACTTGAAAGTTTTTAACTGTTTATGCTATTTCACTACCCTAAGTCCTTGTGAAAAATGAGTCATTCGGGCCCTAACGATACATCTTCATGGTATATCCAACTCTTTAGAAGGGTTATCATGTCTTTGAGCCATTGACAAGGAACTTCTTTATCATAAGAGATGTGGTTTTCCATGAAGACATTTTTCTTTTAGGATGAGGCATCTTCAAATGAGCCTTCTAGATCAAATCATTAGAATGGATGCTTTCTATTTGAGGAAGATTTATCTCACTTCTCACTATATATGTGTCCCATCTCTAGATGTTCTAACTTCTTCTTCAAAGATCAAAACCACTACCTCAGATTATTCACTTGTAAAATCTAAAATTCACATTGAAGAGAATTTTGATTTAGAAAAATTGTCTCCATAGTCTATTTTGAAGTCATCATCTTCTACACCTAATCGTATTCCCCCATGATGCTTAGGATGAATTACTCATTCCCCCACATGGACGAAAGATTATGTTTGTGCCTCCCTCAACTCATTTGGTACTTCATATCCTATCTCTTCTTATGTTTCATTCGATTGCCTATCTATGAAACATATGTGCTGCATTAGTCATATCTCCAAAGAAATAGAGCCATCATCCTATGATAAAGCAATTCATAATCCATAGTGACAGAAGGCCATGGAAGTAGAGTTGCATGTGCTAATAGAAAATTATACATGGGATATAGTTTCATTACCTGTTCATCGTAAACCCATTAGTTGAAAATAGGTATATAAGATCAAGTACAAAGCCGATGGATCCATTGAATAGTATAAGGCCCGCCTAATGGCAAAAGGCTTTACAAAATGTGAAGATTTTGATTATCATGAGACATTCTCTCTAGTTGCAAAGGATGTCACTATTCATTCCTTCCTCTCCATTGCTGCTTTCCGAGATTGGAATCTACATCAAATGGATATTCACAATGCCTTCCTACATAGAGATCTCAATGAGAAAATATATATGTATCTTCCACCGAGATTACAGTGATAAGGTAAGGCTAAGGCGTGTTGTCCCCATAAGTCCATTTATGGGCTCAAACAAACTTCTCGATAGTGGTATGCAAAGTTTACTACAACTCTTTCAACCATTGGTTTCAAACAATCCAAGTACGACTATGCCCTCATCACTTGGACAAAAGGTACATCATCAATCTATATGATGATATATGTTGATGGCATATTTATTAACGGGAACGACGAATTACCCATCAAGAGTCTCAAAGAATGCCTACACTCTACTTTTCATATTGAGGACTTGGGATTTCCCAAGTATTTTCTTGGTATTGAGATTGTCCACTCAAATCTAAGAATTTCTCTTGGCCAACATATATTTGTATTACAAATCATATATGAAGTAAGATTATTAGGATGTAAATTGACTGTCATTCCTATCAACTAGCACATCAAATCAACTACTATTGCATATGATGCTAGATCATCTTCTGAGACTAAATGACCTACTGCTTGAAGATCCATCCTGCTATCAAAGGCTCATAGGGAAACTTATGTTATGCAGCATAGACATTTAGTCAATTTATGAATAACCTGAAGGAATTTCACATGAATGCAGCCTTGAAGGTTGTAAAATACTTAAAAAGATGTCTAGGTTTGGAATACTCCTCTCTCGAGATTGTAATTTGGAAATGAAGGCTTATTGTGACACAAACTATGGCACATGTCTCATGAGTCGCTAGTTTTTGTATAAAACGAAAAAGCAATAGACTATATCGTTGTCATCCACTGAAGCTAAATATCGAGCCACGGCCAAAACTGTTTGTGAAATAGTTTGAACACGAGGCTTGCTTTCAAATCTTGGGATATGAGTCAAAGGGTCAACTGATTTATTTTACGACAATGATACAACACTCAAACTTGCAGCAAATCCCATATTTATGAGAGAATGAAACATGTTGAAGTAGATTACGATTATATTCGAGACAAGATCCAAGAAGGAATAATCAAGACAAATGAAATTGGAACCACATATTAGCCTACTCATATTTTTACTAAGCCATTGTGTTAAAAACAGCATGCATATCTACTAAGCAAGTTGAGTGTCTTGGATATATATCAGCCACCAATATGAGGAGGAGTGTTAGAGATATGCGAGGATCGAACTGAGAATCATGATTGATCAATCCAAGATTATAGGAGATTATAACTAATATATTATATCAATCCATGATTGTATTTGATTTAGATTTGATTTTTTGTATCTTCTTTATTTTTTTTCTTTAGTTATACGTTCAATGTATTATAAATAGGAGTCTATACAATTTAAATACAAGAATAGACAAAAATTACAAGTTGTTCCCTCATTCTTAATCTATTCTTCAAACTATGATAACTCTGGTGGTGGCAAACTAAAGCTCTCCAACTTTGAAAATTGCCGTGCTAGATAGATGTCTCGAGATTTACTGCCAGTGCAACTCGGATATGCAGATAACGTAGTGGACTAAAGATATGTTTTACTTCTCATGTCCACATCTTGTTCTCACATAACACTATAGGTAAAGCATATCCCCATCTCGACTTGCCACTAGCACGATATTGTCAACTCTGTTCTTCGTTTGACTTGCCACTAGACACAATGATGTGGGATCGGACTTTGGAGGCATATTCGACACCAACACATGCTTAGCTCACCTATTTTACTTTGAAATGGTACGTCCTTGATTTTACATTCTAAGGCCATGATGGAACCCTTTGGGTGAGAGTACGCAGATTAGTTGTCTCTGTTCAATGTCAAATATTTTTTTCAAACATTCATTTGAAACTCATAAAATTATTATATATGCAATTCTGAATATTACTAAATCAGTCATATTATATAAACATATTATGCAAATGTCAATTTAATCTTGAATCTCATCAATTTTGTCAATGTATTTGTAAATTTTTGCATGAAATTTCAATGTAGCTAATCCAATCAATTTTTATTTGAAATTGCTAATGTGATGGTTTAGTCATTTCTTTACATGAACTTGTAGCTTCTCCAAGCAATCAAATACAAGTTATTCACCATAATGTCTTGAGGCAAGGTTTCGAGGTTGGACTTTTCGAAGTTTTCTAGCAACAACCTCGCATAGCATTGCCTCTTAATCGGAGCTCCAAAGTCGGAATAGGCCGACCACGAAGCCACCTCGGGACCCTATGCCATCCCAATCCTCTTTCTCCCATGAAACCCTATGCACTTCACACAACCAAATGCTTATCCCCCCTTCCCATTACTTACTATGGTCTCCGTAACTCCGCATCGTTTGAAGTCTAACATCATTTCAGTGTGCAAAGTCATTTTTCTCAATCTTTGAATCGGGAAAAACTCCCTTTACAAAGACCAATTCGAAGTCAATCACAACATTCAAAGAGACATAAATTTAAGCAAAACAATGTCATTTTGCATAAAATTGTCAATGTTAGATGCTGGCCATGTCAGGTGGGATAACCAATGATAACTCGACATCCATGTCAAAATTTTCTAGTAAAAACAATAGTCAAAGAACTAAATTGAAATTTCATCAATAGATCAAAAGGCTAAATTGACAAATTTAAAGGATTTATAATTAAATTGATATCCGTACAATATGTTTAGGATTGATTTGGTAACTATTTAGAGTGTATTTCATTACATCGAATTTAGAGACATATAATTGCTTAGCTCAGCCTGGTGTAAAAGAAATTAAAGGATAAGTAAGCTAATAGTCATGTTTGACAGAGATGATGGATTGATACCAAGACCTGTTGAATCTTCAAATTCCCATGCATAAAATGAGAATCGGCGTGGTAAACAAAGGCGACTACTTCATTGATTGTGCAGTATAAACACGTCGAGATTAGAATAACGGGCATGAGTTTGCCACCTAATCCATTACAATCTTGGGCAAGCAACTTATTCTTCTGCGAACGTGCTATACTGAATCTTAGCGTTCAAGCAAGAACAGTCAACACATCTACTTTAACTTGGTTGAATATGAACATTCAACGTCAGATTTATGTATCAAGAGTCAACTTTGTTGAACTCAATTAGCTAATACCGTTCCCCAAAAAAACAAAATAGAGATTTATTTTGTGCCGGTAAAATTCAAGAAACGTTAGTAGAAAACATCACGAGTTACTTTTGCTTCCAATAAATAGTTGGTAAAAGTTACCGACACTTCTAATAAGTATGCACTTTTTTAATTGTTGAAAATTTACTAGTATCAACTTTTACTCGTGTAACCTAACAACACTTCAAACTTACCAACCATCCTAGAAAAGTATCAACTTTTACTTGAAGGATTTATCAATTTTTATTTGATTAATGTTATCCCCCCAAAAAAAAAAGTTTCTAGTAAGTTGCCGACTAATTTTATGTTACAAACTTTTATTTGATTTGGCTTTTCAAATAATCTTTTGTCCAACCAAAACTTCTCCTAATTTTTACCAACTTTTCTTTGCCTCTTTTACAAACAGCTTATATTTTCATTGACAACCTATTATATGAAATTTAGCAACCTTTCTTTGTGTGACTCGTCAATCTTTCTCTGAACCAATTACCAATTTTTTTGGCTTATTAGCTATACAGTGATTTACTAGGAAAGCTGTAAATGACAATCATAAAATGGTTTGGAGGAAATAGAGGATAACTTGATTTTTTTTTTTAACTCTATGTTTGGTTATCTAGATTTCTAACTAGGATGAGATATGAAATTTAGAGATTTTACTATATCCTACTCACTATTTGTTAAATCATAATAATAAAGTTGGATATATTCACATCATATCATTTACATTTTTAGATATAAACAGCATATTAATGTAAATGAACCTAAAAGTTTAATTATGAAGATGCTATAAATCTCTCCCAACTATTCCCTAATTTATTTTTATTTTATTTTTATATTATTTTTCCTCTCTATCTTTAGTTATTTTCTTTATTTTATTTTTCCCCTTCCATCATTCTCTAATAAAATTTTATTAAATAGTAAGCTATACTAATATACATAAAATATGTAATAAATATTAAAATATATGTTTGTTTATATATTGAATTTATATTATAAGATAGAATTAAAGTCAAGTATATAAACAAAAATAAGATTAAATTGAAAACTAAATTTTTAATTTTTGTTGTTTTGAATTTCTTATATTAGAATTCAACTATTATTTATATTGAAATATATTTTCAATTTTCTTAATTTAATAAGTTTATTATTCGAGAAAAATAACTTTCTTATAATGGATAATAGAAATCATATCCACATTTATCTCACCTCTCCAATAGGAATATTTTATCTGGTCTATATTCCTATTATATCCGACTTTATCCTAACTGCCAAACCCAGTTTAAAAGTTTTGAATCTCCTATATTGATATGATAATTCTATTCACTACACTATGTTTGTGACATTCTGAATTTCGACCCATTTCGGAATATATGAAATGGTTATTTCATTAATGTACTATTAGTTATATTTACTCTGAGCTGGCCTTCTCATGAGCTAACTAACTTTTCGGAAAGGCAATTAAGGATTGATACGTGACGACCAATGAATTCAATCTATAATGATCAAAGAAGAACGTTACCACGTTGTTGTAGGCCAATCAACAAACGGAAATAAATCTATTTGGTAGAAGTAGAAGGTCAGATTTCTAGTGATTCTACATGACTTCGATATTAATTACGAACGACATTAAACCGATTTTCTTTTGGCTTTGTACTTAGGGTGAGCAATCAATCCCTCATGATTACATGATAATCAAGGATCGCCTTGATTTGAATATGCATGATTGTGGATCGAAAATGTAACATCCTGAATTTCGACCCATTTCGGAATATGTGAAATGGTTTTTTATCAATGCACTGTTAGTTACGTTTACTCTGAGTTGGCCCCTCACGAGTTAACTAACTGTTCGGCAAGGCAATTGAGGATCGATACGCGTACGACTAGTGAATTTAATTAGGGATAGGCCGCTCGACCATAAGGATCAAAGAGAAATAATACTACACTGTGGCAAGCCAATTAGCGAACGGAAATAAATTGATTCGGCAAAAGTACAAGGTCGGATTGCGGGTGATTCCGCACAACTTTGATATTAATTGCGAATGATGTTAAACCGATTTCCGTTTGACCCTGTACTCAGTGTGAGCAATTAACCTCTCGTTATTACATGACAACCGATGATCGCCCTGATTTGAATATGCACGATCGTGGATTGAAAAGCTATCAACCACGGGTTAAACGCGTGAGAACCCCTAAAAGCCGTCCGAAAGTTAGGTCGTATTAAAATTGCGATTGATCAATATTAACGACGAATTTCAATCTGGTATCGGGTATCGAACTTTTAAGGATGTCGAGACTAAAATATTGGACATTGTCTCATTGATTCTCGGATTTATCATTAAGCCCGAATTATTGGAAAATGATTCAACGGGCCGAGTTTTAGAGCCAAATATCTGAGAATTTGTGCTTCAGGGATAAAAAGACCAAAATATCGAGATGCTTGTTTGGATTTTTGTCTTCTCCGCTTTTCTTTTGTGTTTTTCTTTTCTTTTCCCACAACTTCCTCCGCACGTTTCCCTTTCTCTCTCCCCTTTTCTCTCTTTTCCCCAACGTTTCTTCTCCCCGTCGACAACCCCACTTCTCCCCCATCTTATCTCTCTTTCCCCCCACTTGTTTGACTAGTCTACTCTTCTTATCTCTTTCTTCTTCTTCCCACTTGCCTGACACCCCACGTGGGTCTCTCTCTCTCTCTCTCTTCGGGCAGCTTCCCCGGCCACGTCCCCCCGCAGCTTCTTCTTCTTCCTCTCGTTTTCTTCTCTTCCAGCCGACGCCTGGCTTGCTGTTGCTGCTTTTCTTTTGCTGCCGCCCCTATTGGCGACCACCACCCATCAGCGTCACAGCACCGCCTCCTCGCCGGCACGTCGGACCGCCGGTGGGTCGCCGTTCGGGAACCCGAGCCAGCTGTCTTCTTCTTCTACAAACCCTTCTCTTCTCGTTGCCTTGCGCGCTGCCCTTTTCTTCCGGGGTTGCCCGTCCTCGCCGTCCGGTCGTCCCTCCGCCCTGGCCGCCGCTCACCGCCGTCCGTCCAGCACCGGAGCCACCCTAGCCGGTTGCCACCCCCGAACCAGCTACTGCACGCCTCCCTTTTCCCTCTCTCAATTCTGTTTTCCCCTTCGCCGGAGCCACCGCCTGCCTCGCCGGAGCTGCTGGCCACCGTCCGGAGTCGCCGGGCCGCCCACTAGCCAGCCCCGTGCCGCCGGTTCCTTCGTTTCTCGGCTTTTCGTCACGTGGACAGCTGCCCTTGGCCGCCGAGATCCGGTCCCGAGCCGTCTCGTCTTGACGCGCCAGAAGTTCCCGGGTGTTCCCCTCGTCGCCGTGGTCGCGCTTGTGTTTCGCTAAATTGATTTTCTAAACCTTGTTTAGAGTGCTAAACTCCCTTGGGGTGATTAGTTTAATATTAAGCTTGATTAGTGTTTTGAATGATGGATGATTAGTGTTTTATTATTATTTGATTAAGCATGTTTAGTGTTAATCGTGGTTAGAATAAATTAATTGCTGTTAGAGTAACTATAGTTGGTTAATCGTGGTTAGATTAAAGTAATCTCGGTTGGGTTAATTAACCATAGTTGGGTTAGACCGGTAATTATGGTTAGTGTTAATAAATATTATTATTATTGGAATAAAATAATAATAATTTATTAATTTCGGAATTATTATTTATTATTTTCGAAATTAATTAATTTATTATTATTTTTGGGTAATAATTAATTAATTGTTTTTGGAGAATAATTAATTAATTAGTTGTGGATGATTAATTATTCTTGGATGTTGAATATTGATTGTTGGATAATATTATTCTTGGATGTTGAATATTTATTGTTGAATAATTATTAATGGGATATTTTTGGAGTAAAGTATTAATTTTGGAAACTACATTATTTATTAATTGTGCTAGTATCGATTAATTTCGATGGATTATTATTTGTACTTTCCTCATGTGGATTATATATTGGTGAATTAATAGTTGTACTTTTCTCACATGAATTATATGTTGAATACATGTATATATGCTGCCTTTGATGATATTGTTTAATATATACTCGGTGCAGTAAATTTATGGACTACGATTGTGAATTAGGGTTGATTATATTCAGCATATTCGTGTGACTACATGTGAAAGGCATTTGTATTCGCGTGACTACGTGTGAAATATTATCGCATTACATGTAGAGTTTGCGATGAATTGTTATGTACAAGCACGAATCATATCTGCATTGGCTGTCCAGAAAGATAATAAAATGAGTATGATTAATTGGTGTGCTTGCATGGTCACGTAAGAGCTCGTCACCCAGTGGGGGATCTGTGGTTGACGAAGTCCGTATTATCGGAATGCTTGGGCGGGGTCCGGATGCGGGTCACAGTAGAGGCCGGATCAATGCTCCTTCGAGAATGCCGTCTGGGAACTAGATGTAGCCGTGCCCAATGTAGTGGGACGATGCCCGGTTATGCCAGTTGACTACCAACTTGTGTGTTGGAAGGAAATTTCCCCAAATGTGTTAATAAATGGAAAACAAGAAAGTGCATGGTACATGAGACAAGTTGAGAGATGTTCTAATCATTTGATATACTTGTTGCATTGAGGTGGACATATGATAGACTGTATCATGCAGGTTGAGTGTGGCAAAAGCGAGGTAAGGATGCCTATGAGTGCGATTGTTAACTGTTAATAATTGCATATGAGCCTTGGTCTAATTGTACGTCTGTTAATGGTCGATTGGGTGTTACTCTATTGTTGAATTGTTGGCGATAGAGATACTGCATGTCAGGGCGCACTCGAGGCGAGCAGGTCTCCTAACCGAGGCTTAGGATTTTAACTTATTGAGATTTATCTCACTAGTTATTGAATAACCATTTTCAGGTCCATAGGATGGAGGATCGACGCGTGTTGCGGTTCGTGGCCGTTTTCAAAGGGAGTAGATTAACCTCGGCATGTTGGTTTCATTGGCTCGATAGGAAGATGCCCGTGGTAAGGGCTCGTGCTTGTAAACTTCCTAGGGTTAATCAGTAGATAAATAAAGCAGTACTTTGAAATGTGTTATTGTTGGGTTTTCTTGCTATCCCTGCTTTTATAGTTGACCGGGGATTATGATTCGCTTCCGCATGTGTTTAATTAAAAGATAAAAGGAATGGTCGTTGACGGATCTTGGAGAGTCGCAAATCAAATGACCGCAAGAGAACAGGGGTTGTTGTGAACTCGAGAGTCGGGTCGTGACAGAAAAGCTATTAATCATGAGTCAAACATGCGAAAATCCCTAAATGCTGCCTAATAATTAGATAGTACTAAAGTTATAATTGATTGATTTTAACCACAAATTTCAATCCAAGTTCAAGTATCGAACTTGCAAGGATATCAAGACTAAAATATTGGACATTACCTTATTGATTCTCAAATTTATCGGTAAGCCCGAAACCTATAGGAAAAGGATTAATAGGCTAAGAATTGGAGCCGAAATGGAGTCGGGTTGACCGAAAGGCCAAATGGGCATCACGTCCAATGTGAGTTGGCCAAGTGGGCCCAAGCAAGCCTAATAGCATTTTCAAACCCATCATCCAATTTGAGCCCAATTCAAGCTCAATGATTTGCAAAGCCCATTCCTATTCATTCAAGCCCAATCTAAGGCCCATTTCTACATTTGGTCCAAGGGAAAAATTGGAAATTTATGCCCAAAATGTGAATTGACCATTTTGCCCATTCTAGAAGGATTTTTGGCTTTGAATGGCTAGGGACAATAAGGTAATTTGATGGAGCTTTTTGGAGAAGCTTATCCCAACTTCTCCTCTAAGTTTTCTCTCTCTCCTCCCTCTTTTTCCCCTCATTTGGCCTCCCCTTTAGCAGCCACTCTCTCTCTCTCTCTCTTCTCATTTTCTCTCTTTTCCCCCTCTTTTCTTCTTGGTTCTTCCCCTTGGACGCCCCCTTGCTGTTCGGACCACCACTGCCCATTTCCCTCACCTCCACTCATCGCCACCATGAGCCACCCACCATCCAAAGCTACCTAGAGCCACCCATCCACTCCTCTCTCTCTTAGTCTCATTGAATTAGAAATCACCCTACCGAGACCCATTTTTCACAAATGCCCCATCGACATTTTGGATGTAGCCGTGCATAGCGATCATTGTCGCTATCACACTCGTGTCGTTGGAATCGTCACTGAATGAGTTTACGTTCTAATCCCTGTATTAGTCCATTAAACTTGCTTAGGGTTAGTTTAGATTATAGTTAATCTCGATTATGAGGTTAGTTAGGTTAATTAGTATCGGTTAGATAAAATAACCATGATTAGATCAAACAACCACGGTAGACCAACGATTAGGTTAATTAACTTAAGTTAAATAAAGTAACCATGAGCGATAGTTGGTTAGGTTTTTTATGTGGTTAATTAACTAAAATTAGTCAATTAACCATGACTTTTATGTGGTTAAGTTTAGTTAACCATAATTAAGGTTAATTAATTTAATTGAGTCGAATTAATTATAATTAATTATGTGTAGGTTAATTAATTATAATTAAGATAATAAGGTATCACACTAAGTTATCGGAAGGAGTGATAAGCTATCATGATAGGTAATCAGAAAAGGTGATAAACTATCATTAAAAAGACGAAAATGTATCAAGGGATTAAGTAATAAGCTATCACCAAATGGGTGGTAAACTATTGAAAGTTTAATAATAAGCTATTACCAAAGGGGTGATAAGCTATCAATAATTTGAGGATAAGTTATCATCAGGTAGGTGATAAGTTTTGCGAAATGATTAATGGGTTATCACTATGGGGTGATAAATGCTACTTGTTATGTGATTTTGGCTTGAGTTATATGAGTTATCCCTGCACATGTCATGTTGTTTGATGCATGCTTTGCCTTGAAATATGTTTGTCTCATGTAAAGCCCAGTGTGGTAATTTTTACAATGGTTTTTATGGACATATAAAAGGAAAACCTTGGAGTGTTGGGTGTATATGTTGAGGTTTATAATTTAAATGAGGCCAGTATGTTTAAAAAGTAAGGCATGTGTCGCGACCTCACCTCGGGTGCACCACCTAGGATTTGGCTAATGGATTACTAAGCCTAAACTTAGTTCGGGCTCTCCCAAGCCCATACCAATTCGCGACTTAGGGTTTAAGTTTTTTTAACATGCCAATGATTTTTACTTAGGAGTCGCCACTAATCTATTTTTGGTGGGTCGATTAGAAACCCAAGTAAAGTACGGGAGAGTTACTTCACTCCTACGAACCAGAGACTATGGGATCGGGGACTTGATTACGTTAGATTTCTCTAACGCCCTTTCGGTACATTTTCTCTTTTATTTGAAAAAAAAATGATTTGTAGGCAGTTTGGATTGATTTTAATTTAATCCCTAACATGCAATGTAATCATGCGATGCGCAATCATAATTTAACACTCAATAAAGCAAAGTAATAAATAAATTGCAAGCACCGGGAAGAGATACTTACCTCAAAGCAACGAAAGCATCTGCAATGTTAGTTTTAAAAAAATCACATCAATGATCCTAGATATGATTTCTAATTAACATGCAACCATTCAATTTTTTTAAAGGTTTTAAATTATTTAATGAGGCCTAAAATAATAAGTGCGATGATGTGCAAAAATGTCTAATTATAATAACACGCAATGTACAACCTAATATGCAAACTATATGTCACGCGACATTAATTATTTAACTTAATCTAATGCTAGAAAATATTTAATACAACTATCCTAGTATGTCACGCATTCAAATGACCCTAAACATGCAATGACTAGATGACACACGGAAGATGACCTAATTCTACATGACATGAGCATGGCAATTTTTATGTTTTTTTTTTTTTATAATCAAAATTCGAAATAAATAAAAAACCTATATATAAACATGAAAACTATCCTAAAATATTCTAATAAGAAGCACATCTAACTCAACTATATTTTTATTTTGGGTTTTCTTTAATAAGCCAAATCAATTCGAACAAAGGCATATCAACACATAATGCAACTGAATCATATAAAGCATACAATTTTCCACCACTCAAGATAGAAAATCAAAACAATCAAAAACCGATCCGACGTCTCGCGGCTCAATATTTTTGATTATTGAGATTTTTATCATGACACAACGACCTCACTTAATTGGAATTCAATCAAGCATGCAATACTTTAAACGAGAAAACAAAATATTCAAGAATTAATTTAGATAGAAACTTTACCTACCTTATCTCTTGGGAAAAGGCCTCCTTTTGTGAGCCAACCTTCAAGACCTGCAGCGAAAAGAGACGCTTTTTCTCTTCTCTCTCTATATTGCGCCGCCACTCCTTTTCTCTCAATTCTGGTTGTGTTTTTTTGTGTCTTTCTTCAGTGTGTGTGACCCCCTTTTTATAGGTGAGAAAATTATGTTATTTAAGGGAAAGATAATAAATTTACACATTGCCTATTTAGCTCTTGTATCCACGTGCAATATTTTTCCGATATTTCATCCGACGCTTTCCTTGAATATTGAAAGAATAATGAGAATATTCTCGGGAACATTCTCATATTCCAGGGAATATTCTCGTATTCCAACTCGTCACCCTTTAACGGGAATATTTCATCCGACAGCTTCCCTAAATATTGAAAGAATAATGCGAATATTCTATGGAACATTCTCATATTCCCAGGAATATTCTTGTATTCCAACTCGTCACTCCTTAACGGGCCTAGCCAAATTCTTTTCCCTTGTGGGCTTAGTCCAACTTGTTAAATTAAAGCTTAGAACCATCAATTGAAGCCCATTTGCCACATGTCCAATGGGAATGCAATAATAAATGCTCCTAAAACTATATGCTATGCAATTTAATCATAATATTTTTTGTTTAGGGGTTAAAATTAATCCCTAAATTTTTGTGCATTAAATTACGAATGATCAATCAAAATTTAGATGTCAACAGCATGCAAAGTTTGACGGGTTTTCAAAAATTATATGACAACATATAAATATTTTTTTGCATTTTTACATAAAAAATATACAATGATTTATTATGTTGAGCACATATCATGTTTGCATTGGTGAATGCATGGAAATGAATTGATGTGATGTGCTCTTGTGGTCACATAATATAACACATCTCCCCAGCAGGAGTTTGGGGGATAAAGTTTGATTTATCGGAATACCTGGCGGGAGTTTGGATGCGGGTCACGATAGAGGCCAAGCCTATGTTCCTTTGGAAATGTCATATGTATAGGAGTTCCAAATGTTGATTTGCCCTATTGGGCAAGACAATGCCTAGCTAAGTCAAAAGACATTGGCGGGAGTTCGGTTGTGGCCCTAGTAAGGGTATAATAATTGAAACACATGTGAATGCAGGGATATATGGAAAACATATGATTCTAAGTTTTGATTATACATGTGCTCTGTTTGCACTGACCATGGCATGTGTGAAATTGATATTGTGCAAGGTAAGGTAATGGCAAATTAAGATTGCATACAAGTCAATTTGACTGTGATTGGTCATTGTGCTGGTGAAAATGTTAGTTGTATTGTTTATGGCACGAATGAACATTTATACCGTGGAAGGTATGGCAATGGCAATATAAGATTGCCTGTGAGTCGATTGACTGCTGATTGATCATTATAGGATTTACCAAGTAGAACACATTTATAATTAAGGTGAAGCAGGGGTCATTTTGCAATTGATTAATCGTAGTAATGAGGAATATGCCTATTAGTAATCTCGATGTGAGTTGATATCTTAACCAAAGTTTAGGACTATAACTCACTAAAATTTATATCTCACTAGTTGCTATTAACCATTTTTCAGGTTCATAGTTATGGCATCCCTATTGCCATGGACCGAATAGTGCCGAAGCACGTCGTTGAAGGCAGTAAGATGTGTTTGATGATTGAAGGAGATAGATTAACCCTACCTAATATATTTGGATTATTATAGAGGAAGTCGCCCGATTGAGGGCTTGTGTATAAACTTCCTAGGGTTAATAAGTACAAAAAATAAAAAAGACATTGCTGCTATTGTTAGTGATTCTTCTGCTATCCTTGCTATTTATTGATTGTGTGTTGTTGATTTGCTTCCGCATGCATTTAATCACAAGATAAAAAGAATGGTCAATGACGTGTCATAAGACATCACATTCATTTGACCAAAGTGAATAGGGATTATCGCAAGCTCAAGAGTCCAGACGTGACAATGTTATAGATACCTTGTACATTGAAAAATAATGAAAGAGAGTATTGGTTGAGCCTGATTTTAACTAATATAACTAATCATTTCTTAATTGATTATATTCTGCAGTGAAACTTCTTGTCAAGGGTCTACAAAACTTCATAATTTTTAAAAATATTTAAATAAAATTGGCAGGTTTTTTTTATACTAGTCAAATCAAAGGTTGGAAGATGAGATAAAATTGATAAGCACATGGACTAATCCTACTCTAGAACTTTAAAGCGACTATATTCCTTTTGAAAGCAAATTCTAATTCTTAATATACAAAAAATCTTAAATTAATACAAATATGATAAATTCGTCTCAAATTAATTTTTGACCGTAAAAAATTATATACTGATATATTTATAATAAATTTAACCATATCTAAATTTTTAATTATCAAAAACCCCAAACTGATACATTTGTAATAAATTCACCATTCGTTAGTATCCATTAAATTGAATTAATATCACAAAAAATATAAATTGGTAACATGTAACAAACAGATGGTAAAACCCCAAATTGTTACACTCTAATTGAGTAATTGGATTATAAAATTTAACCAAGATACTAATAGAGGATAAAATTATCATAGATGTATTAGTTTGGAATATTTAGTCATGAAAAAAATTAATTTGAGATAAATTTATTATAAATATATCATTTAAAGATTTTTTCTGATGGTAATCTAATTCTAAATTAATCCCCCACCCCCCACTAGGGGTGTGAATGGTCTGGGTGGGCAGTTCCCATCCCGGAGCTGAGAACTGCCTACTAAGGACCGGTTTTAAAAAATTGGAACCAAGAACTGCCCGTTGGGTCCATGGAATCGGCCTAGAGAGGTGAAGCGGTAGGGAGGGGCGGAGGAGAAGAAGGGTGGGCATGGATCATTAGCTAGGGTGGACCAAAGGTGGGAAAGGACAAAGATGGTTCAGTGACAATGAGGTGGAGTGGAAGAGGGCGAGGGGAGAGAGGGGAGCGAGAGGTGGGATGAGATAGCAAAGATGGTGGGGAGAAGATCCACGTCTCTCTAGAGAATAGATGCAAACATAGTTCGAGGTGACTCAATTCAACAAGGCAATGAAAGATAATGGACACAAATGGTGAAGTATAGTAAAAAATTAAGAACAAAAGAATAATGACAAACAATTTCTTTGAAGGTTCTTGGAACCCAACTCAGTGAAAGTGAAGAAATTGTTATGAATGTTTAGAGATGGTGTTGATTGTGCAAGGAACACAAAAAAAAAGAAGAGAGAGAGAAAAGTAAAGATAAAGTGGGGGGAGAGAGAGACAGGAGAGAGACAAAAGTTTTAAAATATATATATGAGTGTACCGGTCCGGTTCGGGTGGGCGGTTCCATGCCTAGAACCGGGAACCAAACTGGTACTCACCGATTCCCATTATTTAAAATCAGGAACCGGACCGGTCCTTATGGGAACCGCTGGTTCTGTGCCAGTTCGATCTAGTTTCAGGCGGTTCCCGATTCTGTTGCACACCCTTACCTCCCACCCTTGGCCCCCGAAGTCCTTCCTCATCAAAGGTCAACAACATAATTATGGTTTTTCGTGGACCAGCTACAGCAAAATTTGAATGAATCTCAGCAGAAGAAACGATGCTCTTTGGAACTTGAATACAAAAATGGCGTCGTTCCTTTATAAAAAATTAACTGCGAAGTGCAGCCATGAGACGATTTCCTATGCGGGGGAAAAGCCTCAAACTGCATCGTTTCCTCGAACTTTTTAGCGACTAATTGACAAAAGAGAAGGGCAACAAATGGTTGACTATAATTGGTACAAGTCAAATAAGTTTGGTTGTTTTGAGATTAAAATTTTAAAGGTAAGTCTACTTTTGGATTTAGACTACAATAGGAATGTTGAAAATATATCAACATTTACTTTGGTATCCGTCTAGCATAATGTTGAGAAAATTATCAAAAATATTTTAAACTTTTTACAATTGTATTAATGCAATCATAAAATTCTTATTTTAGCTAATTGAGTTATAACCTTATGCATCTATGTCAGTTCAATCCTTTTCACTAATTTTGGCCTATCAGTGTTAGCATGGACGCTAGCCATCCTACGTGGCAGCATTTATACAAATAATTTTTAATAATATTTTAATATTTTTTAAAATTATTTGTTTATTTTGTTTTCCATTTTTTTCCTTTCGTTTTCCATTTTCTTCCATTAACATTTATCCTCTAGTCAATCGCCAAAACTCGACAACCAACCAGAGATGAGGGCTAAAGAGGTTGCCTTATCAAGTACTAGCAATGGTAAGCCTTCCCCACCTTTCAAGAGGCTCAATCTCGCCAAGCCATGGCAAGGCTTGAACTTGTTGGTCACTTGTGAGGTCAGCCTCGCTAGTGACTAGGCAAGGTCAAACCTCAGTAGGGATGATGTGGCTCACCATCGCTAGCGGCTAACGAGGCCAACCTTGCTAGTCCTCACCTTTCTGAGTTTTGATGAAGATGAAGGGAAGGAAAAAAAAATTGAAAATAATACAAATTAATTTAAAAAATATTAAAATATCATTGAAAATTATTCACATTAACACCAGTCGTGTCACTAGAGGATGAAGATCAAAATTGACTAGATGGGTTAAATTGGCATAAATACAAAATGATTAGGAATTAATTGGCAAAAAAAACAAAGCTTAGAATTGAATTTTAGGTTTACAATTTTTTTGATAATTCTCTGCATATTATTTGACCTCCTTCCTAGGTCATGAGGGCTTGGCGACCTCAAACCTAAGGTGGCTGCAGCTGGCCTCAGCTACAATATCTATCGTAAGCAAGAAATAAAGAGACGTCTCTAATGGTGAAGACCGAAGATTTTCATGTTACGTGCTTGAGGCCACTGAGGATGCCATTGTTGTAGTGAAGAAGAAAAATGCAGAAAGAAAGAAATGAAAGAAAATTCGAAAAACAATGCCAAAAAAGTCAAAATGTTCAAATTCTTCCATGTTAGATACTGGTTATGCCACAGAGGACAATTGGTGATGATTGGACCTCAACTTTAGCATTTTTGGTGAAAATTAGCTAGGAGCAATTGAAATTTCATACAAAAATTTAGGATTAGATTGGAAATTAGAAATTTTAGGACTTAATTAACATCCCAACTACAATATCAAGCCTTTTTGCACAATTGTCCTTGAACACTAACTCTTCTCCTCCGAATAGTTTGAGATTCGACCTCATGCTCAAGCATGTGGAAACTTATTCTATCAGGCAAGCAAAGAAGGGGAATTCCACATGTAAACTTCCTTCCCGTATTATGGAAGATTATGGCACACGTTAATGATATAGTATTAAAGCCACAAGTCTTAAGTTTGAATAATTTATGTTTGAAATGGGCGCACCGATTATAAGTGGATATTGAAATAAATGCAAGCATTCTAATTGCCAACATATTATCTCTTTCACAGCTGGGGAAAGAAAGAGACAAAAGAAAGATTGAACTCGAATTTTGGGATGATCTACAAAAGCACATAAACTTGGTCCGTCCAAATTGGACTTTCCTTTTGTACAACAAATGAATGAATAAATTATCAAGTTAAAGTCCTCATGAAAACAACGTGAGAAAAAAGGAAACATTATTACAGGATCAAGGGATCTATCTTGGGAGCCATCTTGCCAAACAAGAACTTGAGGTCATTCTCAAGAGGAGACAAGTTCAAGTCCAGGCCCATAACCCTCTTATTGCTGCTATTCGACCTCTTCAACACTGGGATCGTCGAGCCAACCGCGAAAATCTCGTCCATCTTTATCATGTCCCCGCTCATCAACTCGGCCCTGTGTCTCCTCATGTGGCCTCCCAAGGCTTGCCCCGATGAGAACTTCAGCCCGCACATCGAGCACTCGTGCATCTTGTGATTCGCCGTTGAGCCCAACGCCAGCTTGGTACAGTCTTCCATCTTCGTCTCCTGCAGCCCTGGCTTCTTGTGGCTTGCCCGGTGGCCGCCAAGCGCCTGGAACGACGAGAACTGGCGGTTGCACGTCTTGCACTCGAACTTGTGCTCGTCGTGATGCACGGCAGCTCTTTTAGGGTTCATGTTGAACCCGTGGGAGAGAAGCATCAGGCATTTCGCCATATCCAAGCTCATCCCTTCATAGTCATCTCTGCTTCTTTTCAACGTCGGCGCGCAAGAGAATGTCATCGATGAAATAGTTATCTTGGGAAAGGAATGTGGAGATGAAGAGTGCAAAGCGTGTTTGGGGGCTTTTTATAGGCGAAATGTCCAGTCGAGAACGTCGACTCAAAACATTTTGACTTGACTAATGTTTTGAATTGTCGCAACACAAGTATGCATTAAGAAACGGCGTTTGGTATAAGTGATGCTCACAAGAAACATCCTCCCATCTCGAGCGCTGACGAGGAAGGAAGTTCGGGTTGCAAATTCGTAATTAAAGGAGAAAACACGGGCACGTGCGGACTAGTTTGACTGGTCTTGGTTTTGTTCTTTGCCCCCTGCCGGGTTCCGGTGGTTGGGCAATCACGAGACCACTTGCGCAGTGCGGCGTTATTTTAATCGCACGAGTCAAAATTGGTGTCGTTCTTTGAAATGTCTGATTCGTTCTAGAGGCTCGGAGCGACTAGCTTCGACAGGGAACAAAACGGAATATTACTTTGTTTTACGTCTCAGAATTCAAAGTTATTAATTAATGAAAAAATTATTGGCACAATCTAAAAAATTCGTACTCGTGCATGTATATGGAAAGAGAAAATATTTAATAATTGTTGTAAATCTGTTCATTAGATGGAAACCATTTAAATAATAAAATTTGAAACACATGGCATAAGATATGATTATTTATTTACGCATTTGTCCATCGATGAAAGATCTATAAAAAAATTAATAAAGATGGATATTTTAAAAGAAAATAAGGATGATGATCACTCAAAATTAGGAGGTCCTTTTTTATTTTACATAATGCTATCAATTATTAAGACATACAGTTTAATATAATTTGTCCATAACCAATAACTAAATGGAAACGTCAACATGTATGAATGAAAATAAATTTATACCAACATCTTAATCTCATTTGTGGCGATGTTTTTTTTTTTTTACCCTCAGTAGATCAGGCTGGACTTGGTAGAAGTAACATCCGTAACGCCCAAAGAAAAGTGCAAATTGTCATTGAGCATATAAATGGGGAAGAAAAAGAATAATGATAATAATAGCGACGGGATAATCTGCAAGCTTCCCATTTGACTCGAGAGACTTTGGAAGTTGAAAGCTGTTTCTCTTTTGCACTTTTAAGTTATTTTCTGGCATTGATATTTGAGATAATGTCATACATCACGGTGCTAGTCTTCTAGGCACGCGGAAAGCACTAAGCAGGATAGACATCGTTGGTCACCATCTATGGTCTAATCACCATCTATTGTTGAAATTGGCAAGATCTGTCGTCAATACTGACATCTTATTTTAAATAAGAAGAATGGCATAAACGATCTATGGATTTCAATTTAATGTGTAATGTGATTTTTGAATTAATTTAATCATGAACTATATGTAAATGTTCAATGCAACCCCTAAACTTGATTTAATAAAATGACAACATTTAATATTTTTATATAATTCATAGGTTAAGTTAAAGATGTACCAAAAGTTTATAAATCACATTAAGCAAATTAAAAATTCATGGACCACATTACATATTAGGCTAAAGTTTATAGAATACATTGAATAAATTAAAAATTCAAGGACCACATTGCACATCGGGCCCAAGTTTAGAAAACATATTGAATAAATAAAAAGTTCAAGGACAATATTGGACATTGAGCAAAAGTTTAAAGACCATTTGTATCATTATCTCTTTAAATAAATTTCCAACAAAAGTCCAAATCAAAGCCTATCAACATTTTTAACTAACTTTAATACACGAATTTAATCGTGTTGATGGTGAGATTTCTTCCCAAAGTTTTACATTAGGGGTCTCCTTCAATGCGATCTCGCCTCTATTGATTCAGCGGGGACAAACCAAATTCGAGTACCTATCCAGTTGGTTCCCTCTACTCTAAAAGTAATCAATTGAATTTAATGATTGCTCCATTAACTTTCATGATTGAAGCCAATTTAGTATAATTCATCAAGCTTATTAGCTCGCTGATTATTTCCCGTTGGAGGAGGAACAAAACAAATCTTTTCTAATTTTCATTTTGTTGAATAATGACCTTCTTACATGATCATGGTCAATCTTGGAGATATTGGCTCACTAAAATTATATAATAGGCAGCTCCATTAAGGGTGACTCGGCATCGACGGTCAATACAATATTGTCGACTCTGATGGTGGCTCACGAGAGCCCTCCAACTTTGAAAAGTGCCGTGTTGGATAGATGTCTCAAGAGATTTATCTGCTAGTGCAACTCAGATATGCAGATAATGGAGTGGATCAAAGATATGTTTTATGTCCCCCTTATCTTGCTCTCACATAATGCTAGAGGTCAAGCTTATCCCCATCTCGACTTGCCACAAACACAATATTGTCTGCTTTGTTCTCCGTTTCTTTTTCTCCGTTCAAGTCTAATCTATTAGTCCAACAATCTAGACACAATGATGTGGGATTGGACTTTGGAGGCATATTTGACACCAACACATGCTTACCTCACCTATTTTACTTTGAAATGGTACGTCCTTGATTTTGCATTCTAAGGCCACGAAGGAACCCGTTGGCTGAGAATATGCGGATTAGTTGTCTTTGATTATTTGTCAAATATTTTTCTTCAAACATTCATTTGAAACTCATAAAATTATTATATGTGCTATTCAGAATATTATCAAATTAATCATAAACATATTATACAGATGTTAGAAACTCATCAATTTTGTTAATGTAATTTTAAATTTTTGTATAAAATTTCAATATAATTATTGTAATTAATTTTCGCTTGAAACTAATAATGCGATGGTCAAGTCATTTCTTTAGATGAACTTCCAACTTCTCCAAGCAATCAAATACAAGTTATTCACCATAATGTCTTGAGGCAAGGTTTCAAGATTGGACTTTTCGAAGTTGTCAAGCAACAACCTCGCAGTGGGCTGTCTCTTAATTGGGGCTCCAAAGTCGGAATAGGTCGGCCCCGCTGCCGCCTCGGGACCCTATCCCGTCCCAATCCTCTTCCTCCCATGACCTCCCGTGCACTCACACAACCAAAAACTAATCCTTCCTTCCCATTACTTACCTCGATCTTTGTAGCTCTGCATCGTTTCAAGTCTAACATCATTTCACAGCGCAAAGTCAATTTTTTCAATCTTGGAATCGGGAAAACTGCCTATACAAAAAGCATATTGAAGTCAATCACAACATTCAAGAGACATAAATTTAAGCAAAATAATATTGTTTTGGATAAAATTGCCAATGTTAGGTGTTGACCATGTTAAGTAGGATGACCAATGACAACTTGACATTCACATCAAATTTTCAAGTAAAAAAAAAAATAGTTCGAAGAACTAAATTGAAATTTCATTAACAGATCTAAAGACTAAATTGACAAATTTAAAGGATTTACGACTAAATTGATATGTACAATATGTTTAGAATTGATTTGGTAATTTTTTTGGAGTTTATTCCATTACATGGAATTTAGAAACATAATTGCTTAACTCAGCCTGGCGTAAAAGAAATGAAAGGATAAGGAAGCTAATTGTCATGTTTGATAGCGATGATGGATTGATACCAAGACCTGTTGAATCTTCAAATCCCATGCATAAAATGAGAATAGGCTTGGTAAACAAAGGTGACTAGTTCATTGATTGTGGATACACACGTCCAGATTAGAATAACGGGCATGAGTTTTGCCACCTAATGCATTACAATCTTGGGCAAGCAACTTACTCTTCTGCGAATATGCTACACTAAATCTCTCGGCGTTCAAGCGGCGTTCAAGCAACAGCAGTCAACACATCTACTTTAACTTTTTTGAATATGAACATTCAACGTCAGCTTTATGTATCGAGAGTCAACTTTGTTGAACTGAATCAGTTAATACGGTATTTGACTATCTTTCAACTAGGGGTGTAAACGGTTCGGTTCGATTCAGTTTTTACAAAAAATCAAACCGAATCAAACCGATAAGAAATGATACCGTCTCGAACCAAAACCAAACCGAATACGAACCGAACCGAAAATGCGGTTTGGTTCAGTTTGGTTCAAGAAGGTTTTTTGGTTTTCCTATTTTTACTTTGTTTATTGAAATTTAAGTAAAGAAGAGATATAAAAAAGAGAGATCATTCAATTTTTATTAAGAATTCAAATTCAGTTCGGTTAACTGAATCGAACCGAACCGAAAATGTTAATGGTTATTTTTCAGTTAATCGAACCGAAACCGAACCGAACCGAACTGAAAACATACAAAATTTTGGTTCGGTTCGGTTTGGTTTTCCATTTCGGTTCAGTTTTCGGTTCGGTTCTTGACACCCCTACTTTCAAGGGCCATTCTTTGTTCCCCAAAAAAACAAAAAAGAAATTTATTCAGTGCCGGTAAAATTCAAAAAATGTTAGAAGAAAACATTAATGGTTACTTTTGCTTCTAATATACAGTTGCTAAGTTACCAACACTTCTTATAAGTTTCCACTTTTTTAATTGTTGAAAAGTTACTCACTTTTGTAATAAGTTATCAACTTTTACTCGTGTAACCTAACAACACTATGAACTTACCAACCATCCTGGAGAAGTATCGACTTTTATTTGAGGGATTTATCAACTTTTCTTTGATTAATGTTATCAAAAAAAAATTCTATTAAATTACCAACTAATTTTATGTTACAAAGTTTTATTTGATTTGGTTTTTGAAATAATATTTTGTCCAACCCAAACTTCTCCTAATTTTTTACCAACTTTTCTTTGCCTCTTTTACAAACATCTTATATTTTCATTGACAAGCTATTATATGAAATTTAGCAACCTTTCTTTGTATGACTCATCAAATCTATCTCTGAACCAACTGCCAATTAATTTTTGGGTTACTAGCTATACAATGATTTAATAGGAAAGCAGTAAATGACAAGCATAAATTGGTTTGGAGGAAATAGAGGATACTTGATTTTTTTTTTTTTGAACTCTACATTTGGTTGTCTAGATTTCTAATTAAGATAGAATATGATATATAAGGATTTTGCTATATCTTATCCATTGTTTTATGAATAGGAATAATAAAGTTGGATATATTCACATCATATCATTTTATTTTTTAATATAAATGGCATATCGGTGTAAATGAACTTAAAAGTTCATAAATAGAGATGGTAGAAATCTCTCCTACACTATTCCCTAATTTATTTTTTTTTATTTTTATTTTATTTTTCTCTCTTTCTTTAATTATTTTCTTTATTTTATTTTCCCCTTCCATCATTATCTAATGAAATTTTATTAAATAGTAAATTTTACTAATATAGATAAAGTATGTAACAAATATAAATATATATTTATTTATATTTATATATTGAATTTATATTATAAGATAGAATTAAAGTTGAATATATGAATAAAAATAAGATTAAATTAAAAAAATAAATTTTAATTCTTTTATTTTGAATTTCTTATATTAGAATTCAAATACTATTTATTTGAAATATATTGAAATATTATTTAAATATAATTTTCATATTCTATTTTTTTGAATTTTTTTAATTTAATAAGTTTATTATTCGAGAAAAACAACTTTCCTACAATGGATAATAGAAATTATATCCACATTTATCTCACTTCTCCCAAAGGAATATTTTATCTAGTCTATATTTTTCTTATATCCGACTTTATCCTAACTGCTAAATGCAGCCTTAAATCTCTAAATCTCCTATATCGATATGATAGTTCTATTCACTACACTAAGTTTAAGATACCTAGCCCATCGTACATTAAAAACCAATAAAAGATAGTATTGGTCGAGCCTGATTTTAACTAATATAACTAATCATTTCTTAATTGATTATATTCTGCAGTGAAACTTCTAGTTGGGGCATACAGTTTTTTTTTTTTTAAGATATATATTGATCAAATCAAAAATTGGAAGATAAGATAAAATTGATAATCATGCGGACTTATCCTACTCGGGAATTTTAAAGTGAGTTTATTCCTTTCAAAAGCAAATTCTAATAATTAATATCACAAAAAATCTCAAATTAATACAAGTACAACATATTCATCTCAAATTAATTTTTTGACCATAAAAAATAATAAACTTATATATTTGTGATAAATTTAACCAAATCTAAATTTTTGACTACCAAAAATCCCAAATTGATACGTTTATGATAAATTTACCCTTTATTATTTTTTGTTAAATTGGATTAATATTAAAAAAATTCAAATTGATACATGTGACAAACATATGGTAAAATCTCAAATTGTTACACTCATCAACTGTCACGTGTTACTTAACTTAGTAATCGGATTGTAAAATTTAATGAAAAATTAATGAGGGATAAATTTGTCACAAATGTACTAGTTTGAAATTTTTAGTGGTCAAAAAATTAATTTTAGATAAATTTGGCATAAATGTATCAATTTGAGATTTTTTCTGATATTAATCCAATTATAAATTGATTGCCCTCCCACCCTTAGTTGGTTCCTCGTCAAAGGTCAACAACATAATTTTGGCCTATTAGTGTGTTAGCATGGACAATTTTTAATAATATTTTAATATTTTTTGAATTATTTGTTTATTTATTTTGTTTTTCCATTTTTCTCTTTTATTCATCTTCATCCTCTAGACGGTTGCCAAAACTTCGACAACTAGCCATAGGTGAGGGCTAAAGAGGTCGCCTCACTAGGCATTGGCAAAGGTAAGCCTCACCTAACCTTAGAGAGGCTCGACCTCACCCAGCCATAGTAAGGCTCAAACTCATTAGCCATTTGTGAGGTCAGCCTCACTAGTGGCTAGGCGAGGTTGAGCCTTAGTACGGTTGATTTAGCTCACCCTCGCTAGTAGTTGATGGGACTGACCTTGCTAGTCCTCACCTTTGGCTATCATTGAGTTGTAGAGACTGGCCAGAGAATGAAGATGGAGGAAAGAAAAGAAAAAATGATTAACTAATTAATTTGAAAAAATATTGAAATATTATTAAAAATTATTCATATCAACACTAGCCATGTTACATAAAAAAGTTAGTGTCTATGTTAATGCTAGTCGACCAAAATTGGCCGAATATGTTGAATTGGCATAAATGTTGAATGATTAATACTCAATTGGCAAAAAAAAAAAAAAAAAAAAAAAAAAAGGCTTAGGACTAAATTTTAGGTTTAAGATTTTTTTGGTAATTCTATCCACATTATTTGACCTCCTTCCTAGGTCACAAGGGCTCAACGACCAACTGTCCTCAATCGCAATATCTGTCGCGAACGAGAAATAAAGAGATATCTTTGATGGTGAAGACTAAAGATATATGTCACGAATGAGAAATAAAGATTATGAGTTGTGTCACTTAGGATGGTCGGTGATGACTATTTCAACTTAAGTATTTTTTGGCGAAAATCAGCCAAGAGGAATTCAAATTTCACACAAAAATTTAGGATTAAATAGGTAAAGTTGGAAATTTTAGAACTAAATTAACATCCTCATGATAATATCAAGCCATTTTGCACAATTGTCCTTGAACATTCTAACTCCTCTTCCGTAGAGTTTGAGATTCGACCTCAAACTCAAGCATGCAGAAACTTATTCTGTTAGGCAAGCAAAGAAGAGGAATTCCACATGTAATCTTTCTTCCCGTATTATAGAAGATTACGGCACACGTTTATGATATGGTATTAAAGCCGCAAGTCTTAAGTTTGAATAATTTATGTTTGAAATGGGCGTACCAACTATAAGTGGATATTGAAATAAATGCAAGCATTCGAATTGCCAACAAATTATTTATTTCACAACTGGGGAAAGAAATAGACAAAAGAAACATTGAACTTGAATTTTCGGATGATCTACAAAAACACATAGACTTTGTCGGTCCAAATTGGACTTTCCTTTTGTGCAATAAATGAATGAATAAATTGTCAAACTAATGGAAAACTCCTCACGAAAACAACGTGAGAAAAAGGAAACATAATTACAGGATCAAGGGATCTATCTTGGGAGCCATCTTGCCAAACAAGAACTTGAGGTCATTCTCAAGAGGAGACAAGTTCAAGTCCAGGCCCATAACCCTCTTATTGCTGCTATTCGACCTCTTCAACACTGGGATCGTCGAATTGAACGCGAAAATCTCGTCCATCTTCATCATGTCCCCGCTCATCAACTCCGCCCTGTGTCTCCTCATATGGCCTCCCAAGGCTTGCCCTGACGAGAACTTCAGCCCGCACATCGAGCACTCGTGCATCTTGTGATTCGCCCTCGAGCCCAACGCCAGCTTGGTGCAGTCTTCCAGCTTCATCTCCTGCAGCCCTGGCTTCTTGTGGCTCGCCCGGTGGCCACCAAGCGCCTGGAACGATGAGAACCGGCGGTTGCACGTCTTGCATTCGAACCTGTCCTCGTCGTGATGCACGGCGGCTCTTTTAGGGTTCGTGTTGACCTCGTGGGAGAGAAGCATCAGGCATTTCGCCATGTCCAAGCTCATCCCTTCATAGTCATCTCTGCTTCTTTTCATCATCGGCGCGCAAGAGAATGTCATCGCTGAAGTAGTTATCTTGCGAATGGAATGTGGAGATAAGCATGCAAAGCGTGCTTGGGGGATTTTTATAGGCGAAATGTCGAGTTGAGAACGTCAACTCAAACGTTTTGACTTGACTAATGTTTTGAATCGTCGCAACACATGTACGCATTCAGAAACATTAGTCAAGTCAGGAGCAAATTGCTCACAAGAAACATCCCCCCTCTCGAGCGCTGACGAGGAAGGAAGTTCAGGAGCAAATTAGTTATTAAAGCAGAAAGCAAGCGCACGCGCACGTGCGGAATAGTTTGACTGGTCTTGGTCGAGTTCTTTCCACCTGGCGGGCGGTTGGGCAGTCACGAGACCCACTTGCACGAGTCAAAATTGGTGTAATCCTTTGAAATGTCTGCTTTGTTCCAGATGCTTGCAGCCCCCCTTGCGTACGATTATTTTGCCTTTCCTGTCGTGTTCGTTACGAAAGCATCACGCCACGTGGGACCAAAAGCAAACGAGGGTTCGCGGCTGCTACGGTCTTAGATGCTTCTTTTGTTCTTCGATGCCGCCAGCAAAGGCACCCACTTTGCACTTGGACGATAATATTATTAAAAAGGAAGAAGAAAATAATAAGATCCTCGTACAAGCAAGAGCCGTGCAGTATTTGTCCAATAACACGGACCTCTATTCAATTTCGAATTTTTTTCAATTTTTCTAATTTAATACTAAATATTTACATAAAAGCACTAACTACATAAGATGGTTAGTAATGATTGAATTATTAGATGTTGATTGTGATTTTGGTGCATTCTTCACTTTTCTCTTCTTTATTTTTCTCTGCCATATGATGATTGTGACTGGTAGGGGGATTGCAAGCGTAACACTCTAAAATGTCAATTATATATCATTACTTTTATATTGTACGTGACCTGCATGGACTTATTTTCTTTTCCAAAGTTTATTACAAGCATTAAAAAAATTTATGACATGGCACATGTGGTCGTGTATTTTCGTATGTGAACGTTTAGAAAGGTTGCTCTCAATATGAGGTTTATCATTAATGTGAGCGGTATATATTTGTAGATTAAGTAATGTCCAGAGCTAATAAATATAACAAAAATATGTAAGCAGTGTCCATAATTGGTGGAATTTTTTTTTGTCCAAATGCAATGTTCGCTGTCGACGGGACAGGAGCATGCTATTTTGTACCGATGTTCATAACAATATGTAGGTAGAGATGTGTCCTAATAGAGTGATACTGGCTTATCCGTTAAAATAACATTTTTTTTTCCTTTGGTAACAAAAAGGAGCCAAAAGTAAGTTTGGTTGATTTGAAGGCCATTATAATATTTAGTTCAGAGGCTAAATAATTCTAAAATGCATGTTTTTTTCGACAAATTTGTCGTCCCGTAACTCCCACTATACTTGTCGATAATTTGTTCGTCCCTAAAACGCCTTGTGTAAACATTTTAAATTAAAAAAAGTTACATATGGAAGCACCACATGCTAAAATTAATGGGAAAAGCATAAAAAAATCCTCAACCTATTACATTAGTATCTATTCAGTTCTAAATTTTTTAATTTGATAAATTTAATCATAAACATTTTTACATTGGTATCAATTGAGTCAATCAAATAAATTTTAATCGGAAGCTACTAACGTAAATATCGATCGCCTTAGGCCCTATTGGTTAACATTTCTATTTCTCTATTTTTCTGTTCTTTTGTTCTCTATAATAGAAAAACAAATAGCAATCTATTTGGTAATGTCAATTAATTTTTTTATTTCTTGGAATAGATTAATGGTTAGGGAATAAATGAACAAAAACAATATGTAGAAAAAACTTACTTGTTTGTTGCCCAGAAAGAGAAATAAGGTCATTTTAGAAAAACAAGCTCAACGTAACCTAATGCCTGTCTTTACATTATCAACAAAAGGGCCAGTCTCCTAACTTGATCCGAGCTCCCATTTTTTGGAATAAGAAATAAAAATTCAGAAATTCAGGAAAATATTTAGAAATTAGATTTTGAATAATTTTACTAGATTTTAACATTAATTCTAGTTTAGAATTAATTTAGTATAAAAATATGAAAATCTTCTAACGAAAATAGGATTCAAAATTGAATAAGCTTTTAAGGCTTTACTATATGAATTTTTGAATATTGTTTTCTTTTAGAGACAATGCTAGATCGCGAAAGCTTAGTGACTCCAAGAAAACATAGCTTAAAAAACTCAAAAAGTCTATGCACGATTTTATTATAATGCCCAAAAATTTATTATTAACCTCATTATATCATAAGTTATAAATCAGTGGGACTCTTTGTTGTCATTTTTAGCCATCCATCTTTGACTAACTATTATGTTGGATTTTCTTAAATCATCTTAGAAACAAAAGTACAATTTTATCCAAGCATGAAATGTTAAGTCTTCACTAACAATAATTTTTAGGGTCACACCCAATTCATTTCCATTTTTTTTCTATTTCAAGAATAAAATTTTTGTATATTTACTAACTCGTTCTTTTGCTCAATTTCCAAGGAATAGAAATAAAAAAAACTATCTCCGAACACAAATTATTCTCAAGAACAAAAATGTTACCAAACGCACCTTGGCACAGTTTGTGCTGAGGTGGATATGTTTTTAATAATTGTTTGATTGTTTATATATATATAAATATATATATTTGGTTTTTTTTCTTGTCTATTTTTTGTTGTTTTTCTTTTAGCTAAGGGCCAACCCTCGCCCCACGGTCCTTTGCTGGCCACTAGTCAAGGGCTCGTGGGCCTCCCTCAGACAGAGAGAAGAGAGAGAGATATGGACGATGAGCAACAAAGAGTCACCGGCCAACGCAGGAGCTGAAGAGCTACTTGACGGTGCGTCTGGAGGAGTTGCGGCGCCTCAAGGCCCTCCAGGCCGGTGGCACGAGAGCCGAGTCAACTCTGCAGATCAAGATCGAGGATTCAATCTACGACGTGCTTGAAGGGGACGAGTACGACAAGCTCGTGGCCAAGCGTTGCGAAGGAAGTCCGGGGCTTTATCGTTGACAACGACGGCCTCCTTGGCTACGCAGACAATGGCGAGGAAGAGGACTGGACCAGAGCCGAACCAATTGCTCCTCAGACGAAGAATCAGAAGGTTTAGAACTCCAAATGCTTATGGGTCTACTTCAATTCTTCGTTAATTGTCCTGTGGTTTTTGTTGAATTCGTTGGTTCGAAACGGTCTTGCAGGAGACAAGGTTAAGAAAAAGAAGATGGAGAAGAATGATCCGGTGGTGAAGAAACCTGCACCGTCTTCACTATCTGTAGCAGCAACATTGATGGCAAAGAAGAGGTTGCCTTCAAAAAAGAAGTTAATAATAGAAAAGAAGAGAAAAAAATAAAATAAAAATCTAAATTTTCCAAATATTATCAAAAAATGTTGATGTTTGTACCACATGGAATGGCCAACATCCACATTAGCAATTTACGACCCAAATTGATCTGATTGACTCAATTTGTATAAATAACAAAAAGTTTAGAACTAAGTTGGTCTAATTAAAATGTTTAGAAATGAATTAATATTAATGTAATAGATTTAGCACATCTTGTGATGGTCAATGCGATCGAGATTGTTGATAAAGATTAAAGCAGTCATCTATATGCTCTTTTAAGAAATTCTTTCTTGGGTAGTAAATATTAACTTCAATCGATAAATCTCTCTCATGAAATGTGCTAGTAACCTCATAGACCATGTAGAAGTGTAGTAATAGCCCTGAGTGACTTGTCCAAACATGGATTTAGGGTTTATATGTTTGAGGGAAAATTAATTTTACAAAATTTCTTTTCAATATTCCCATATTTGAATGACGGAAAATTAATCAATATATGAAAAACATTTTCTATGAATTGAAAACAATAAGTTTTAATTGGGAAAAATGATTTTCCTTTTTGGTGAGAAGAAAATCACTTTTCATAATCACCAAATAAATAAAATCTAACAATTTTACTTGAGAATGACTTCCATAGAAAATATTTTCCTTTATTATAAAATTTTAGTAAAACAACTACAACCTTATTACATTTTATGGTGTACAAAATATTTTTTTTTTTGGTCGAAAATGGTGTAGAAAATTGAATTTGTAATGTATGTTTGATCTTCAGATACAAAATGTTCCTTTTCCACTAAACCAACTTAACAGGTTAAATTTTGAGACTCGATCCCAACTTTGTTTACCACAAATTGAATCCGTAAGGCTAATCGCAAAATAGTTGCATCCCAATTCTAGCTAACCCAAAATCATGTGGTCCATGTAGGCCGTAAGCCCTAGACGAACAAGGATTTATATCCAAGATTATGAATGAAGGGGGAAATGACGGAGACCGTGACATCTTCATGAATTGATCGACAAGGTTCAAACTTTAGCTTTTTCTTTTTGGTCGGAAAAATGCAATCTTCATTAGCTAAGCACAAAGGCCTTGATTCAGAACCATGTAAGGCCCAAAGAGCTTTCAGTGGGTTGGACAACTAATTGAAAGGTAAGGACCTAGTCCTGCGGGCTTTGGCAATCAAGTTTGCTACCATATTAGACTCTCTGCTGCAGTCGGCCAATCTCAAGTTGGTGAAGCCCAACAGTAAGAACCTGGTCTCGGTGGTGAGAGCGTTCACTTCTCTTGAATAGTGATATGATCCTAGAAGTGCCTTTATCAAAACTTCATTGTTAGACTCAAGCAGCAGACTTGGTCCCATTCGTGTGAGCAAGTACTTTCGGGTTTTGACCAAAGCCGAAGTCTTGGTTTGCTCTGCCCAGCTTGTTTTTATTGATTTTGCAAATTCATGCACCAGTTCTCCACAGCTATTATGGCAGACACAACCAATAGCATCAGTTGTCGACCCTTCCAAGAACAATCCGTTTATATTGATTTTGAGGTTTCCTTTGCTCGACTCTCCTAGACCTAAGGTAAGCGGTTCACTTCTACTCGTAATTTCTTCTTAGTTCTAGCCCAGTTGGCAAAACACTATTACTATGCTACTATTGAACTTACAAGGCGCTGCGAGTCTGGTTCTTGCTTGTTAAAGACAGGGCTGTTCCTCTCTTTCTGTAATCACCAGAGGGCAGTAGTAAGGAGATCGAAACTTGGCGAGGTATGTTCAAAGTTAAGTATCCGCTCGTCAATTCTAGAAAGGCCATAAAATGAAATTTGAATCTGTAGCGTAGGGTCCAACCAAACTCGACGAGTCCAGGGGCAAAGCAAAAAGAGATGCTCCAACGTTTCTGGGCGTTGCTTGAACAAATCAAAGGTACCGTCTTCCACGATACTTCTTCTTAACCTATTTTCCTTAGTTGGCAAAGCATTTTGGCATATTCATCATTAAAAAAATATGATCTTTGGGCTTATATTAGCCCTCTAGATCTTGGTCCACAGAGGGCGAGGGATTTGGTAGAATGTAGAAGCTGTGATGGTCCTATCCTCTACCACATTCCCCCTAATTGTGTTGTAACCTACTGTTTACTGTATATTCCCTTGACTTGGTGTTTGTCCAGACCAATTGGTCCTCTTTCACTACCAAAACCAATGGATTGAGGTAACTTCAAGGGCCGTTTGCTCATCAAACATGTTCATAAGAACTTGTTCGTTCCATAAAACCTTGTTAGTTCATCTCTATTCGCTAGGCCCCCAACCTTTCCTCTTAGAAGCCATTTGGCTTCTCTAGTGCTGATCTTTTCCCCCATTCCTTACTGCCCCTTTCATTGAGGGATAAATTTCTTTTTCGCCCATAAGAAGATTTTGCCAGCCCCATGATGAACGATGTCCCTTACCAGTTGTCCAAAAATCAGAATAAGGAAAATAAAGGCATTTTAATGGTTGGCACCATGAAGAAGGGATTATATGACACGTGATGCTTGTTTTCTTAATATTGCTTTTTAAAAAAGAAATTATATATCTCAAAAGCCCAATCCGCTTTTATCTTTTCTAGTTTCGAGAATCGCTCACCTTTTCTAATGTAATCCAGGTTTTTGTTCACTGAATCTCCACTAGAAATTTGCTATATTTTTCTCAATGGTCTAGCAAATAGAAACTGAAAATTTAAAAACCGACAAGGCATATTTTGGGTGGGCCTACATGTTACTTTAATGAGGATTTATTTACTCAACCTCAACATCAATTTTTCTTTTCATCCTTTTAGCTTCATGTTTACTCTTGCCAATATACAAGCAAAAATTTGCTTTGTTTTCATCCCTATCAGAAGGAGACCCTAGATCCTTCCCTATTTTCTTTTTTTTTCAATTTCCAAGACACAGAATGCATCTAAAATATTCTAACACAATCTTTGACAACAATTTTTTGAAAAATCATTCTTGATTTGTTTAGGTTTATAGCCTGAGATTTAATGCAAAGTAATATCGATTTAAGGTCTTATCCGCACCTTGATGAGAAAATATTGGTCACATCTTGTGTGCCAACATGGCAAACAAGAAGCCCCATAAATGGGACACATGTCGTGTGGGACCCAAATTATCAGGCCATTGAAAGCTTCTCTTTCTTTCTCGTCTTTCTCTCTCTACACATTCTCTCTCTTTTGCACCTTGCACTCACTCTTCTCTCTCCCCTCTCTCTTGTCTCCCCCACACACTCTCTCACATTCGACTCTCTCTCTTCGCCACTCCCTCTTGCTCCCACCAAGCCCTCATCTGACGAGGGGGTAATGATTCAACAATGGCATAGCCAAAGGGGTGGCGCTATGGCTTATCGGATGAGCCACTGCGCAACTCTACCTTTGCCTCAAAAGATTGCCTTTGCCATTGTCGCAGAGTTCGTCAATCTAGCGGGTGGTTATTCAATTGGACAAGGGCATGCGTGGCTTGTTTGACGAACCATCGTGTGGCCTCTGCCATTGCATAGTTCATCGGTTTGCCATGGTGGTTTGTTGGACGGACAAGGGCTTGGTGGGAGCAAGAGAGGGTGGCGAAGATAGAGAGTTGGATGAGAGAGAGAGTGTGCAGGGGAGAGAAGAGAGAGAGAGAGAGCATGCAAAGAGGAGAGAGAAAAAGTAGAAAAGAGAAAAGCTTTCAATAGCCTGAAAATTTGGGTCCCACACGCGACGTGTTGCTTTTTTAAGATGCACCTAATATTTTCTCCACTTTGACACTCTTTTATGGTACCATCCAAGAAGAATATTAAGTTGTCAGCAAATGGTACAAGTTAAATGTAGGGCAAGACTTGTTCAGCTAAATGCCTTTACTTGTGCCATGATCTAATGCCTATTTTTATTGAAACCGAGAGTATATTTGTCACTAATATGAAATGATATGGAGAAAGTGACTCACCTTTTCAAAAAACCTCACGGCAATTGAAAATAGGGCATCTATTCTCTATTGAATTTGAAACCGAAAGAAACCATAAGTAGTGACGCATTGCATCATCTAGCTCACTCATTTGACATGAAAACCAATCCTTAATATACAAGCTCTCAATAAGTCCCATTCGACTCAATCATATGTGTTTTGCGACGTGCAAACCCTTAGAGTGCCAACACTTGGCATAGGGGGATACTTAAGTTCCAAAAGTTCATAAAAATACACTTAAGTGCCAAGATTTGAGCAAAAATAATCAATTAAGTTCTAATAACAAGAAAATCAAGCAAAAATGATAACGTAACACTTTTCTAGCAAGTTGAGGTTAAAATAACATCATTTTAAGCGTTAACATGGCCAAATAAGTCCAAAACAACGTCATTTTAAGCGCTAACCTGACTAGGTTAGCCCAAAACGACGTCATTTTGATTTTAATTAGATTTTTATATAATTATTAATTAAATAATATTAAAAAATGGGTAGAGGATAGGCGGGAGGGGCTACCCTGCCTGTGGCCACTGCCCATCGCTAGTGGGGCAACTATGCTAGCTACAAGAGTCGTCAATGCTTGGGCAAGGGCCAATGACCCTCATCAATAGAAGATGAGGGCCGGCAGGTCCTTGCCATCCGTTGACACCACACCACTAGCAATGAGGTGGCGACGACCCTAGGCGAGGGAGGCTCCCCCATTTGTCCTCTACACTTTTTTTTAATGGTTTTTTTTAATATTATTTAATTAATATTTATATTAAAAATCAAACTTTAGCCAAAATGACATCGTTTTTGGTGAAGGTAGGCTGACGTGAAATTTTGACAAGTAACATAGATGTTATAAATTATTAAAATAAGTCACGTTAGATTTCCGGCGGTCTTCACCGAGGTTGATACTTAAGTGATTCAATTTTTAAAAAAATGTAGCACTTAAGTGTACTTTTTGTAATTTTTGGCACTTAAGTGTCCCCTCGTGTCAAGTTTTTACACTTTGGCTATTTTATTTCTTGCTTTTTGCATATCCAATATTAGCATGTCCTGAAGCTTCCTTTTCCTATCTTGAATTTTGACCTAATGTGGAACCTCCTGGACAATTAAAATATTGTCATGGATTTATCTTTTACTAGCAAAAGCACTTTGCTCAGGCGAGATGATTTCAATAAGCCATAATTTCTGTATATTTTCTAGGACTTTTGAGATAATCTTATAAGAGAAATTGCATAGGCTAATGGGCCGGTACTAATCCAAGCTCCTAGGATTTGGGATTTTGGGGATGAGTCTGATTTGCATTCTATTAAATTTAAGATTTAACACTCTTGTTTTGAAGAAATTCATAACCTTTTGGAAAATTGATGATTGAATATCCCCATAGTTGTGGTTTAAAAAACAACCTATTTAGACCGTCGGGACCGGAGTTTTAGTGGCTCCTAACTGGTGAGCAGCCTTAGAAATCTCCTTCAGCGTCACATCTGCGAGTAGGGCCTGATTAATCTTCCCCCATACCACAGGAGAACATTGTTCCACAATTGGCTCAAACTGGCGGGGCACACTAGTTCCACTTTCTGACAATGACAATGACTTTGGGCTCAACGATTGGTAAATTTTGCTTCCACCGCATCTTGCTCGGCCTCTTTCAGCCCAAGTTGACAGACGATGACCTGGGCATTTTTTGGTATCAATGTATGATTCCTTTTGTTTTCGGTTCTTTTAAATATCTGGACACGATCATTATCTGCAAATTTGAGAGACACATTTAAGATTTGTACCTTGTCATTTCAAATCTTTTCGTCGGCCCCTCTGCACGTTTCCAATCACGTCTCTTCGGGAAACTCCACGTCGTACTTGCTGGAGAAGCCTATTTATTGAGATTGCACTTATCGCCAAAGATCGCGCCTTTTTATCTGGTTCTCTTCACTACGAATTATCTTCAAACCTTTTACTCCCAAGCTTTCTTCATGGCCCCGTGACTCGATCATCAATATTCTTTGCTAGTCATCCCGGAACGTATATCACTTGATTCATTTCTCCCCGGAAGCTTGAGTGACAAGGTACAATATCTCTAGAATTCAGGGAAAAATTTAAGAATACGCTAATTAAGTCATTCTAGGTCCCCATTTTAAATCTCATTCCTATCTCCATTTTTTCTTTTTATCAATGTTTCCCACACTATCATAAAACGATATTTCCTATCCATCAGGAGTTTGTCTATAAATGATGTTGGTCAAATATAAATCGTCTGCTCATTGCATTACCCTTTTTTTTTTTTTTATGAGAGTTCCTTATTGTTGTATAGAAGGCTAAGGCATCATATCTTTATTTTTTCCCCCGAAACCAGGGCCTCATATGTTGCCCATTTGGAAACGGGCTCAAATCTCTTCGGCTTTGCAATTTTGCCACCTTAATCTGGATTTGGAATTTAGTTTGATAATCTTTTGCCTAACCAACCTTTTTTTTTTTTTTTTTACAAACATTATTGACCTTTTTTATGAACAGCTTATATTTTCATTGAACAACTATTATATGAAGTTTAGTAACTTTTATTTGTATAATTTATTAAATTTTCTCCGTTTCAATTACCAACTCTACGATGATTTACTAGGAAAGTGGTAAATGACAATCATAAAATGATTTGGTGGAATCAAAGGATTCAAATAATATAAGTTTCTTGTTCACTACACATTCATTTCAATATGCCAAGCCCATCATATGAAAAGATTTGAATCACACTGGGAGGTTCTCAATTCTGGTCAAATTAAAAGCTGGAATATGAGAAAGCATGATAAGCATGTGAACTTCATCTACTCAGGAACTTTAAAGCGAATTCATCTTACAGAAAAGCAAGTTCTAAATTGATTGGCCTCCTAACTTGAAGCTCGTCAAAGGTTAACAATATGATTGGGGTTTCACGTCGACCAACTACAGTAAAATTTAAGGAGAAGGACAACAAATGGTTTACTATATTGATAGAAATTATATAAGTGGGATCATTTTGAGAAAAGGGCAGTCTACTTTTAGGAATAGACTACCGTATCAAGCCTTTTCGCATATTAGTCCTTCAACACTATAACACTTATCCCTGTACGTTGAGGTTCGACCAGAAACTTAAGCATGTCGGCAATTATTCCATTAGGGAAGCAAAGAATGGAAGTTGTATGAGAAATTCCCTTCCATCTAATAGTTTATGCAATCGGCATGTGTGGTTTTAAATTCAAAAGCCATGAGCTTGAATAACTTAAGTTTGAAAAAGTAGTGTAAGAAGAAGCGACTGTCGGTGGATACTGAAACAAATGCAAGCGTCCAAAATCGCCACACCATCTTTCTTAACTAATATTTTACACCATGCTGTCTTCCCATCTAACTTTATTCAGCATTATTTTGCCAACAAATGATCTCTTTCACAGCTGGGGAAAGAAAAAACAAAAAAGAGATGGAAGAATTATTGAACTCGAAAACTTGGATGATTTACAAAAGCCCCTCAACTCGGTCCAAATAGGACTTTCTTTCTGCACAACAACTGAATGAATAAATCATCATCCAAAGTAAAAATCTCCACGCGAAAATGACGAGAGAATAAAAAATCATAATTCCAGATTTAAAGAATCGATCTTCGGAGCCATCTTACCAAACAAGAACTCGAGGTCATTCTCAAGAGGAGTCGGTTCAAGTCCATGCACATAACCCTCTTATTGCTGCTATTAGACCTACTCAACCACGGGACTGTCGAACCAATCGTGAAAAATTCGTCCATATTCATCATGTTCCCGCTCATCAACTCGGCCCTGTGCTTCCTCATGTGGCCGCCTAAGGCTTGCCCCACCGCGAACTTCAGCCCACATATCGAGCACTCATACGTCTTCGGCTTCGTGGTTGATCCCAACACCAATTTGGTGCAGTCTCCCAGCTTGTTCTCCAGCAGCTTTGGCTTCTTGTGGCTCGCCCGGTGGCCACCAAGCGCCTGGAATGAAGAGAACCGGCGATTGCACGTCTTGCACTCGAAGCTGTCCTCGTTGCGATGCACATCGGCTTCTTTAGGGTTTGCGTTGATCCCGTGGGAGAGAAGCATCAGGCATTTCGCCAAGTCCGTGCTCATCTTTTCATAATCATCTCTGGTTCTTTTCGTTGTCAGCGCGGAAGGGAATGCCATTGATGATTTAGACGAAATCGGTGTGAGGACGGAGTTTGCGTGGTGAGTTTTCTTTCCTCCGCGTAGGTTCGAGCTTAAATTGTGAAAAGAATGCGATGATGAAGTGTGTGAAGCGTGCTTGGGGGTGTTTATAGGCGAAATGTCTAGTTGAGAACGGTGGACTCAAAACAGTTTGTCTGAATTAAGAAAATGACGTCAGGTACTGGGTCATGCTCCCAAGGAACTTTAAATGGCGTCAGGTACTAGGTCATCCCAAGGAACCTCTGCTTAAATGACGTAAGGAAGTGCAGGTGCATTTTGTGAATTGAAAGGAGAAAACATGCGCACGCAGGGAAATGGGTCGGCGGCTGGTTTTGCCCGTCATCTTTGACACGTGGCAGGTTCCGATTAGGCAGTCACAAAACCACTTGCGCGGTGACGCTACCGAAAGGGAAAGAAGTGGGCAAGGTCAAAACTGGTGCAATTCTTTGAAACACAATAACATTATGCCACGTAGGACCAAGAACGAAACGACGGTTCGCAACTACTCCGGTCTCGAATGCTCCTTTGTTCTTCGACGCCGCCTCAAATTTTCGCATATCGTGACGTTTTGATCTTGTTTGGCCGCCACGAAAACACATGCATTTTATAGACCAAAAAATAAAATAAAATAAAATACACGCATTCTGCTTTTAGATGGTAATATTATTAAAACGAAAAAAAGGAAATAGTAAAATACTTCTACAAGGAAGAGTCACACATTTTGAAAAATAATCAAATTAATCATAAACCTATTGTACGAATATCAATTTGAATTTAAAATTTCAATATTAACAATTTAATATTAAACCTTTGCATGAAACTCTATTAAAATCCTTCTACACAATTTTCCACGTAGGATAGTTTTCATTGCAGGGAAAATTTCAGTGAAACAAATGTACATTTGCAGATCAAGTAATGCCCAGAACTACAAAGTGTAACAAATTATGTAATAGTGTCCATAATCAAATTTTAAAAATTTGTTCAAATGAAATGTTCACCGTCAACTGGACAGGAGCATGAAAATTAGGACCGAGGTTTATGACAGTATAGTCGAAATTTGTCCTGATACCGGGTCATCCGTTAAAATAACATGTTATTCTTAAGTCACGAAAAGGAGCCATGAGTGAGTTTGATTGATTTGAAGGCTGTTATAATGTTTTAATTCAGGCTAAAATAATTCTAAAATGCATGTTTAACCTTATGAAGGAAATGAAAAAAAAAAAAAATCGAAAGTGGCTAGTAAGTCATGTATAAAACGCGAGTAATTTATCAAAGTATCTGAATTAAATTGCTGCTCATTATTTTTGAATGACCTTACTCATTTGTTCGACCTAAAAGACAAGACCTTACTCATGTGGCTGTTTTTTATTCTAGAGTGAATGCTTTTTCCACAAATTCGTTCTCGTATGACTTCAGATACACTTATCAAGAATTTGTCCGTCCCTAATATGCCTCGTGCAAAAAACCTTTTAAAGTGAGAGAAGTTACCTATAGAAGCACCCCATGCTAAAATTAACACATCTCGTGATAATCAATGTGACCGACATGCATTGGGATAATAAAGGAAAAAGTATCATAATAGTCCTAAATCTATTGTGTTTGTACCAATTTAGTCATAAATATTTTAATGGTATTAATTTAGTCATAAACATTATTAATTTTTAATAATTTTTCAATTTTATTATTTTTCTGATTTTTTTTCTTCTTTTTTTGCCCTCCCTCGTTTCTTCTTCCTCATGGCTAGGCGGGCGGGCCTCGCTGGGGTAGGGTGAGGCTAGCCCTCACTTTGGCCAAGGTAGCCTTGTCAGGCATTGCCTTGCCAAATTTGGCTTGGGCGAGGGCTCCCCTCGCCAAATTTGGTGAGGCTCACCCTCACCTAGGTCAATGTGGTTGCGTCAGGCATTGCCTTTGCTTGGCTGGTACCTAGTGAGGCTGCCCTAGCTAAGCTGAAAGCTAACCTCATTGAATTTGGCAAGGGGAACCCTTGCCTAAGCTACCTTCACCCAAGCCAGATCAAGTGAGGCTGGCCATTGCCTAAAGGAAGAAGAAAGGAAGGAGAGAGAAAAAATACAAAATACAAAAAAAATACAAAATAGAAAATTTATTAAATATTATTAAAAATTATCCATGTCAACGCCGGCGATGCCACATATGCCAACTAGTGTCCATGTTAGGAAAATTCAACCAAAATTAGTTAGAATGACTGAATTGATTCTAAATCAAAAGGTTTAAGAGTAAATTAATACAAATTCAAAATGTTTATAACTAAATCGACACTATTAAAATATTTAAAACTAAATTGACATCAAATTAAAAGGTTTATGATTAAATTGGCATAAATATAATATATTTATGATCTTTTTGACAATTTTTTCATAAAACAAGCCTCTTATTTTTCCATTTAAGTGGTCATCTACACTCTTCTAAGGATATATATATTTTAAGTAAAGATTGACCTAAATAGAAAAATCCCCCACTCATGAAACATGCCTCATAAACCACGTAAAATATTGGAATCAAAGGCCTGAGTGACTTGCCCAAACATAGAGTAATTTACATTTTACGGCGCACATACTCGAATTTGTATTGTATATTTGATCTTCACATACAAATTGTTCCTTTTCCGCTAACCAATTTAACAGGTTTAATTCCGAGATTCAGTCTCGACTTCGCTTCCGCTAATTAAAAATAGTTGCATCCCAATTCTAGCTAACCATAAATCGGGCAGCGCATCTAAGTCATCAAACCCTAGACGAGAGTGAGGCAAGGATATATAGTCCAAGATTATGAATGAAGGGGAAAATGACCGAGATCGTGACATCTTCATGTATTGCCCAACAAGATTCAAACTTTAGCATTAACATCATTTGGTCCGCGAAAACTAATTTGACCAAAAAAGCACATGGGACCACTTTAACTAGGTTCATGTTTTCTTTTCTGAAAAATACCATCCTCTTTTACATTTAAACCCAATATCAGTTTTAATCCTCCTTTCAAAAAAAACACTTTGCATTTCTCCGACAAAATCTCATGAACAAGATGACCCGATTCGATAATCACGACCCTTGCTCCAACTCAGCCAACACAATTCCTCACCAAGGTGATTGACCTAAAAAAAATAGGCCACCTGTTTTTCACGAAGTTCGGTTCACATCATAAGCTAACTTCTTGGCCACATTGCCTAATTGCAACATACCTCTTGTCAAAATCCTTCCCAGTTGCTAGCATAATTGATGGAGCCATGGTGGCGGACTTTTCAACCTTAGACCTTCAAATCATAGATGATGTGAAATAGATATAACTCAAATGAAACATTTTGTTAATGAGTGTGAGTTTGTGGCCATTATCGGCGCCCCCACGCTCAACTCATTGTTTTCTCTCTGTGAAATAGATATAACTCAAATGAAACATTCTGTTAACGGGTGTGAGCTTGTGGTTGTTATTAGTGCCCCCACACTCAACTCACTGTGTTGTTTCTCTCCCATAGGTTGTGAACCACCTCATCAAGGTTGCCACCACATTGACTCAGGGTCATGTGATCTAGGGTACAGTAATCTAATGTTATCGAGTACCTCCGAGGCTATGGTGGCTCCACCTAGCAAGCAACATGAGAGTAAAAACACATATAACATACTTAACACAAAGCAAGGAGAGGGTAAAATAGCACACGTTGTAGAGAGTTTTCTAAATAGCAGGATAGGTTTCATGAGATGATATAGGTATTTTATAAAGGAAAATGGCAAGTTGATATATAAATGTATATTGTAAATGATCCATGGTGTCTAAACAAAAATGTGAGATGCATAGATATGTTGAAGATAGAGGATGGAAAGTGGTATTGCGCTGAAAATTCATGATGGTTTTTTGTATATATATTTTTTATATGTTATTGTTGACTCTAAAATCCTATCCCATTCATTTGAGCCGCGGTTACATCACGAGAGAGCTACCTCGCCACCACAGCGACTAGACTTTTGCTATCGCCTGAGTTGTCAAATGTGAATTCTCCAATACACATGAAAGGATAATATGAGAGAAATATTTGGCTTCAAGTTGGCCTGAGAAAATTGCTTTTATGTCAAATTTTTGGATAGGAATATAACTTGAATATCACGTTTCACTTGGGCGAAAATTGCTCATGGGTTCAGAACTCAGCGACCATCAAATCTTTACTTCATCGATTGTCATGGATTCTCGATTACAATTTTTCATGACTTTTAGTGCACTTATTCGTATAATCAAAAGGCTTCTAGAGGATTGGACAGCCAAATTAAAAGGTAAGGGCCTAGTCCTGTTAGTTTTTGTGATCCATTTTGGTACCATATTGGACTCTCTGCTGCAGTCGGCCCATCTCAAGTTCGTGATGCCCAATAGTAAAAACCTGGTCTCGGTGATAAGAGTGTCCACTTCCCTTGAATAATAGTATATGCTCCTTAAAGTGTCTTTATCAAAACTTCATTGTTAGACTCAAGCAGAAGACTTTGTCCCATTCGTGAGGGCAAGTACTTTCGGGTTTCGACTAAAGCCAAAAGTCTTCATTTGCTCGGCTGAGGTTGTTCTTATCGATTTTGCAAATTCATGCACCAGTTCTCCATGGCTATCATGGTAGACGCAGCTAATAGCTCCAGTTGTTGACCCTTTCAAGAACGATTCATTTATATTGATTTTGAGGGTTCCTTTGCTCGGACTCTCCTAGATCTATGGTAAGCGGTTCACTTCTACTCGCGATTTCTTCTTAGTTCTAGCCCAGTTGGTAGAATACTGTTACTTTGCCAAGGTTAAACTTACAAGGTGCTGCGAATCTGGTTCTTGCTTGCAGAAGACAGAGTTGTTCCTCCCTTTCCATATTCACCAGAGGGCAGTAGCAAGGAGATCGAAACTTAGCGAGCCATGTTTAAAGTTAAGTATCCACTCGTCGACTCTAGCAAGACCATAACGTGAAACTTGAATCTGTAGTGTAGGGTCCAACCAAAAGAGAAGCTCCAAGGTTTCCGGGTGCTGCTTGAACAAATTACAGGTACTGTCTTCCACAATACTTCGCCTTAACCTATTTTCCTTAGTTGGCAAAGCACCTTAGCATATTCCCCATACGGAAAAATTGATCTTTGGGCTTGTATTAGTCCTCGAGATCTTAGTCCACAGAGCACGAGGGATTTGGTAGAATATAGAAGCTGTGATGGTCCTGTCCCATACCACATTCTCCCTAATTTTGTCACACCTACTCTTTATTATATATTCGATTGACTTGGTGTTCATCCAGACCAATCGATGCTCTCTCTCTAGTGAACCCAATGGAATTGTGAGAATTTCATGGGTCGTTTGCTCATCAAACATGTTTATAAGAAGCTGTTCATTCCATGAACTCTTGTTAGTTCATCTATGTTCGCCCTCCAATCGTTCCTCTAAGGAGCCATTCGGCTTCTCTCATACTGATCCTTTCCCCCATTCCCTACTGCTCCTCTCGCTGAGGGATAAATAGCTTCTCTGCCCATAATAAGACCTTGCCAACACCACGATAAACAATGTCCCTTACCAGCTGTCCACATATCAAAATGAGGAAAATAAAGGCCTTTTAATAGTTGGCACCATGAAGAAGAAGGGGATTGTATCATACGCCATACCTGCTCTCCTAATATTGCCTTTTTAAAAGAAATTATTTCTTGAAAACGCAATCCGCTTTTACCTTTTCTAGTTTTGAGAATCTCCCCCCTTTTCCAATGTAATCCAGGTTTTTCTTCACTGGTTCTCCACTAGAAGATTGCTGTCCTTTTCTCAATGCTGCGGCAAATAGAAATTGAAAATTTAAAGACTGACATGGCATATTTTGGGTAGGCCTGCACTACAACTTTAATAAGGACTTCTTTACTTGCGCTTGTCATCAGTTTTTCCTTCCATCCTTTTTAACTTCATGTTTACTCTTGCTAATATACAAGCTAAACTTTATTTTTTTGTTTCACCCCAATTAGGACAAAACCCTAGATACTTCCAAGTTTTTTCAATTTCCAAGACATGCTTCGTAGCTAAAATATTTTGACGCAATCTATTAGGACAATTTTGGCTAAAAAGCATCTTCGAATTGCTTAGGCTTATAGCTTGACCCAATGTGATATAATATCGGTTCAGGGTCTTACCCACACTTTGACAATCCTTTATGGTATCATTTAAGAAGAATATTAAGTCGTCCGCAAATAGTATACGGGATAAATGTGGGGCAAGACCTATTATGCTGAATACGTTTAATTGTGCCATGCTCTAATGCCTGTTTCATTGACACTAAGTGTATTTGTCACTAAAATGAAAAGATATGGAGAAAGTAAACCACCTTGTCGAAGGCCTCACAACGGTTGAAAATGGGGCATCTATTCTCCATTGAATTTGACATTGAAAGGAACTGTAGTACCACATTGCATCACCCAATTCACTCGTTTGACATGAAAGCCCATCCTTAACGTATAAGCTCTCAAGAAGTCCCATTCGACTCAATCATATACTTTTTGTATATCCAATTTTAACATGACCTGAAACATTTTTTTTCCTAATCTTTAATTTCAAGGTAATGTAGAACTTCCTGGATAATTAAAATATTGTCATGGATTTATCTTCCGCTAACAAAATCACTTTGCTTAGGTGAGATAATTTCAATAAGCCGCAGTTTTAGTCTATTTGCAAGAACTTTGGAGATAATCTTAAAGAGAAGTTACACAAGCTAATGCGGTGATCCTGATCCAAGCTCTTAGGATTTGAAATTTTGGGATGAGCCTGATTTGTGTTCTATTCAATTCAGGATTTAACTCTCCTGTTTTGAAGAAATTCATCACTTCCTGAAAAATTGATGATTGGATATCCCTACAATTGTGGTTATAGAACAACCTATTTGACCCGTCGGGACCCAGAGCTTTAGTAGCTCCTAACTGGTGAGCAGCCCTAGAAACCTCCTTCAGCATCACATCTGCGAGTAGGGCCTGATTAATCTCCACCCCTATCGTAGGAGAACATTGTTTCCCAATTGGCTCAAACTGGCGGAGCCCCACTAGTTGCACTTACCGACCTAGAGCGTTCAACAATTGGTAAATTTTGCTTCTAATGCATCTTGCTCGGCTTCTTTTAGCCCAAGTCAACAGACAATGACTTGGGCATTTTTTGGTATCTGTGCATGGTTGCCTTTATTTTCAGTTCTTTTAAATATCTGGACGCAATCATTACCTGCAAATTTGAAAAGAGGCCTTTAATATTTGCACCTTTTCATCTCAAGTCTTTTCGTTGGCTTTCTCTGCACATATCCAATCACGTCTCTTAGAGAAACCCCGTGCCGCACTTGCATGAGGAGCCTATTTTTTGAGATCGCACTCGTCGCCAAAGATCGCACCTTTTCATCTGGTTCTTTTCACTCCGAATTATCTTCAACCTTTTACTCCCAAGCTTTCTTCATGACCCCATGACTCGATCGTCGGTATTCTCTCTTAATTGTCCAGGAACGTATGTGGCTCGATTCATTAGTCTCCGGAAGCTTGAGCGGCAAGGTACAATTTCCCTAGAATTCAGGGACATAATTGAAGAAGATGCTAATCAAGCCATTATGGTTCCCCATTTTAAACCTCTTCCTGTCCCAAAAATATTTTGTCAATGTTTCCCACGCTATCATAAAAAGTTCTTTCCTATCCATCAGCACTTTGTCTCTAAATGATGTTGGTCAAAATTTAATCGCCGGCTCATGGCACAACCCATTTTTTTCATGAGAGCTTCTTTCATTGGTATAAAAGGCTAAGGCCTCATATGTTGACCGTTTGGAAACGGGCTCAAATCGCTTTGGCTTTGCAATTTTGCCACCTTAATCTGGATTTGGAATTTACTTTGACCATCTTTTGTCTAACCAGCCTTTTTTTTTTTACAAACATTATTTACCCTTCTTAGGAACAGCTTATATTTTTCATTTAAAAATTATTTTATGAAGTTCGGTAACTTTTTTTTTTTTTTGTGTCATTTATGAAATTTTCTCCAATTTAGTTACCAACTCTACGATAATTTACCAGAAAAACGGTAAATGACAATCATAGATGGATTTGGTGGAATCAAAGGATTCAAATGACATCAGTTTCTTGTTCACTACACATTCATTTCGATATGCTAAGCCCATCGTATGTTGAAAAATATAAAAGATACATCGTTTGTACAAGTACTTGTTCTTCACTTTGCTTTGCCAACGTTGGACAAATAATAATTATAAATTGTTTAACTGATTAAAATCTGCCGGCAAACTTACTCCGGAATACAGAACTTCAGGATCTTTAAAAAGATTTTAATTAAACTGGGAGGTTCTTAATTCTGGTCAAATTAAAAGCTGGAAGATGAGAAAGTATGATAAACATGCGAACTTTTCCGACTCTGGAACTTCAAAGCGAGTTTATCTTATAAAAAAGTAAGTTCTAAATCGATTGCCCTCCTATCTTGAAGCTCGTCAAAGGTCAACAATATAACAGTGGTTTCACGGGACCAGCTATCGCAAAACTCAAGGAGAATTACCAAACAAGTCATCAATGTATTGTAATTATATCAATTCAGTTTTAAATCTTTTTGTTTTGCCAATTGAATCCAAAACATTTTATATTTGTGCAAATTTAGTCTATTCGGTCAATTTTGGTTGGTTGGTGTTAACATAGACACCAACCATTCTATGTGGCGCAAAGCAAATGCTAACATAGATAATTTTTAATAATATTTTTATATTTTTAAAAAAATTTTTCTTTTTTTTTTTTTTTTTTTTTTTTCCTTCCCTTCATCTTCAACCGCCTAAAACTCAAAGACTAACCAGAGGCGAGGGCCGGCGAGGTCGAGGCTCACCATGTTTGGGTGAGATCGGTCTTGCTAGTGGCTAGGCAAGGATCTCACAACCTAGCTAGTCACTGAGTTTCAACTTCTAGCTAGAGGATGAAGATGAAGGGAAGAAAAAAATGAAAGAGAAAGGAAAAAAAAAAAATAAAATAATTAAATAATTAAAAATATTAAAATATTATTAAAAATCATTTACATCAATGCTAGCCATGTCATATAGGATGGCCTGCATCCATGTCAATGTCAGCTGGCCAAAATTGACCAAATTGACTATATTAGCACAAATGCATAAAGTTTAAGACTTAGATGCAAAAAAAAAGTTTATAACTAAATTGACACTTAGGATTTCTTTTGATAATTCTCTCCAAAACTTGCATAAAATCTCGGTGGAAAAATAATGCCTTTTGAACTTGAATTTCGAAAAAGCGTCATTGCTTTGTCAACAATTATTGTAAAGTTAAACAAATGCAATTGCAAAACGACTTCTTATGCGGAGGGAAAGCCAGATCAAGAAAAATTTGAAGAACAAATAGATACATTTGATAGAAATTCCTTATCAATAGGAAAAAAAAAAAATTTCTTTATTTCGATTTCCAGAAACCGAACAAAGAAGAATTCATTCCGAAGATCAAATAAAAATTTTGAAAATTTTCTTCAACGCAGTTATAACTGAGCCCAAGACTAAAAGAATAAAAAAAAAATCTATTGGAATAAAAGAACTAAGTAAAAAAGTTCCTCCATGGTCATAAAAAAGACAATAAAAGAAAATGAAAGAACGATATCGTTTCCTTGAATTTTTGTCGTTTAATTGACAAAGGAGAAGGGCAACAAATGATTCACTATATTGATAGAAATTATATAAATTGGGTCATTTTGAGATTTTAATTAAAAAGGTGAGTCTACTTTTAGGAATAAAATACAGAATCAAGTCTTTTCACATATTAGTCCTTGAAAATTAGAACACTTCTTCCCGTAGATTGAGGTTCGACCAGAAACTTAAGCAGGCGGACAATTATTCTACTAGGGAAGCGAAGAATGGAAGTTCCATGAGAAATTTCCTCCGTCTATTAGTTTACGCAATCGGCACATATGGTTTTAAAGTCAAAAGCCTTAAGCTTGAATAATTTAAGTTTGAAAACGAGTCTAAACGAAAGCGACTGTAGGTGGAGACTCAAACAAATGCTAGCGTCCAAAATCGTCACCCCTTCTTTCTTAACCAATATTTTACACCATGCTGTCTTGCCATCCAACTTATTCAACATTATTTTGCCAACAAATGATCTCTTTCACAACTGGGGAAAGAAAAAACAAAAAAGAGATGGAAGAATGATTGAACTCGATATCTTGGATGATTTGCCAAAGCCCCAAAACTCAGTCGGTCCGAATAGGACTTTCTTTCTGTACAGCAACTGAATAAATAAATCATCATCCTAAAGTAAAACTCCTTGTGAAAACAACGTGAGAATAAGGAATTATAATTACAGGATCAAGGGATCTATCTTCGGAGCCATCTTGCCAAACAAGAACTTGAGGTCATTCTCAGGAGGAGTCGAGTTCAAGTCCAGGCCCATAACCCTCTTGTTGCTGCTATTTGACCTCACCGACACCGGGGCCGTCGAACCAATCGTGAAAAACTCGTCCATCTTCATCACGTTCCCGTTCATCAACTCTGCCCTGTGCCTCCTCATGTGGCCGCCCAAGGCTTGCCCCAACGCGAACTTCAGCCCGCATAGTGAGCACTCGTGCATCTTGGGCTTCGCTGTCGATCCCAGCGTCAACTTGGTGCAGTCTTCCGGCCTGCTCTTCGGCAGCTTTGGCTTCTTGTGGCTCGCCCGGTGGCCTCCGAGCACCTGGAACGAAGAGAACCAGCGATTGCACGTCTTGCACTCGAAGCTGTCCTCGTTGCGATAAATGGCGGCTCTTTTAGGGTTTGCGTTGACACCATGGGAGAGAAACATTAGGCATTTCACCGAGTCAAATCTTATGTTTTCATAGTCATCTCTGGTTCTTTTCATCGTGGGCGCGGAAGAGAATGCCGTTGATGATTTAGATGAAATCGGGGTGAGGATGGAGCTTATGTGGTGCATTTTATTTTCTATGTGTAGGCTGGAGCTTATCTTGCGAAAGGAATGCGACGATGAAGTGTGGGAAGCGTGGTTGGGGTGCTTATAGGCAAAATGTCTAGTTGAGAAGTAGAGCAGGGACTAATAACCTTTTGTATGAATTAAGAAAATGACGTTGAGAAGTAGAGCGGGGACTAAAGTAGGACTGACAAAAAAATAAAACGGTTAGTAAGTGCAACTAGTGGGGCCCTACCAGTTTGAGCCTATTGTGAAACAATTTTTTCCAATGATAGGGGAGGAGATTAATCAGGCCCTACTCACAGATGTGACACTGAAGGAGGTTTCCAAGGCTGCTCCCCAACTAGGAACTACTAAAGCTCCAGGACCTGATGTCAAATAATTCGTTGTATAACTACAATTGTGAGGATATTCAATCATCAATTTTCCAAGAAGTGATGAATTTCTTCAATTAGGAGAGTTAAATCTTGAATTGAACATAACACAAATCAGACTCATTCCCAAGATTCCAAATCCTAAAGCATTTCACAAAGTTTATGATACTTGCTTTTGATTTTTTATTTTTGGATTAGGAATCTACTCTACACTCACTTCCGTATCATAAATTTTTCTTTTCGCTTATTGAAATGTCATATCGGAGTAAAATCAATCATTTGTTGTCAATTCTAGAAAATTATCCTACGTGGATTTTTTAAATTCTTTTTTGAATTTTTGAATTTTCTTTTGCCTTGTTTCCCCTTTTTTAGGGCCGGTAAGGTTCACCAACAACCCTCGCCTTGCCAACCGCTGAAACTTTGCCCAGATTGGGTGAGGGCCACCTTGTCCAGATCTGGCCACAAAGGCCCTAGGCGAGGGCATCATGACCTTGCCAGCCGCACAAGGTAGCAATTAGGGGTGTCAATAACCGAACCGGAAACCGGAAACCGAACCGTCCCGAACCGAACCGAACCGAAATTTTGTGCAAATTTCGGTTCGGTTCGGTTCGGTTAACAGAAAAAAAAACCAAATAGTTTCTCTCGGTTCGGAATCTATCGGATTCGGTTAACCGAACTGAATCGGTTAACCGAATTGAACAATTCTTAAAAAGAAAAAGAAAAAAACATTTTCTTCTCTTTTTCGTCGAAAAAAGAAGATGCACAGTTGATCTTTGCGAGCTCTGAGAGGATCATTCTCTCTGCCTCTGTGCGCAAAAGCGAAGTCGCCATACGCAGATGAGAGCGATGATTTGCGGTGAGCGGCGGATGCGGTGAGCGGCGGACACCTTGATCTCCTGGGCGGCCAGAGAGGAGGAGGACGACGGCAAGGCGTAGTAAATCTCCTCCTTGAAGGTCGCCGATTTCATGCTCCCCTGTGTTCGCTAATACGCCATTTTGCCCCCCTCCTTCGAAGCTTTGATGCGAGCAACAGATCTCGGTAAAAGAGAAAATCCATCTTTTCGAGCTAGACGAAGGAATGTAGAGCAGATCTGGAAGGAATGTAGAGCTAGAGCAGATCTAGAAGGAATGTAGAGCAGATCTGGAGATGGACGACCATCTTCTTCACCAAGCTACAGATCTAGTGGAAAAAAACAGAAGGGCTCAGCCATGAATGGCAGATTGAGCCAGACGCCTTGGGCCCGCGTGACTCCTTCATGGTCATCATCGCCCTCGCCAGCGTCGTGCCCCTTGCGGGACTGTCGTCAACGTGACAAAGGGTGGCTCGGCTCAAACGCGCAGGACGCAGCGCTGTTGACGACTCCACCGATGGCCCCGGCAAGGGAAGGTGTCGACTCTGGCAAACAAAAGCAAAAACCGAAACACCGAAAAACCAAACCGAACCGAACCGAACCGAACCGAACCGGGATTTCGGTTCGGTTGTTCATTCTAATCAAATTCAATTCGGTTCATTGAAATTTTTTATCGGTTCGGTTCGGTTCGGTTTTCTTGAAAAACCGAACCGAACCGAACCATTTACACCCCTAGTAGCAATAGCCTCACCCAGGGCCTTCGCAACTAAGGGTGAGGGTTGCCGATGACCCTCGCTAGCCCCAAAAAAAGGGAAAGATTAAAATGTTAAAAATAATAATTAATAATTAAAAATGAAAAAATATTTAAAAAATATCCAAATCAACATTAACGCGGTTACGTAGGACGACTAGCATTTACATCAAATTTTTTGGCGAGCCCAATAACCTATGAAAATTAAGTAATTGATTTTTGAAACGCCATATAAAAATTATAGTGCTCCCACTAAATCCGAAAGAGGTTAAAAATGCACACGTTAGACAGAGAGGGAGGGAGGGAGGGAGCAATGGAAAGCCGACGAGGATGTGGGCAGCAATGAAAACGGTGGTGGGACAACTGTTGGTGAAGGCTTAGAAAGAGGGTTCAGAGTTTTCTAAATGGAAGGACGGGTTTTGCAAGATGACAAGGAAGGAAAATGGCAACTTGGAGAATAAATGTTTATTGTGAAGTGATTCGTGGTAACTGGTGTCCAAACAAAAAAAGTGAGAATGCACAGATATTTTTTGAAATAGGGAATGGAAAGTGGTATTGAGATGGAAATTCATAATGGTTTTCGGTATATATTTTTTATATGCTATTGTTGACCCTAAAATCCTCCACCATTTCATTTGAGCCGCGTTCACATCACGACAGAGCTGCCTTGCCACTACACCGACTTGACTTTTGCAGCCGCCTTAGTTATCAATTGTCGATTCTCCAATATCCACGAGAGGATAACGTGAGAGAAATATTTTGCTTCGAGTTGACCTGAGAAAATTACTTTTATGTCAATCTGTCATATAGGAATATAACTTGAATATTACGTTCCACTTGGGGGAAAATTGCTCGTGGGTTCAGAACTCAGCAACCATCAAGTCTCTACTTCATCCATCGTCATGGATTTGGACTTCACCTTTATTATAATTTTAGGTAGCGCTCTTTTAAATATCAACTTGGCAATATCTGTAGCACGGACGCTGCCGCCATCTCCGGCCACAACCATCCCTGTCAGTTCTCTCTGTTTTTTCTTTCATTTTTAAGTGTTTCGTCAATTTTTTCTCCTAAATTTTTTAAGTTTTTTTCCTGATACAGCGCTAAGAGAACGCCACAACGGCTTCACGTGTCTTTGAAAATTACTGGAAAGCGCTACGTAACCATCACTTAAGTTCATCGGAATTAGCGTATGTCCTCAATTGTATCAATTGAACAAGTCTTAAAGCTCGACTGCACTTTTGAAGTATTATGGCTCAATTATGACAAAAAAAGAAAGAAGTATAAGGGCTTGCTTACAATTTCACAGCAAAAAGTTTCATGACTTTTAATACACTTATCTCTATGATCAAGATGCATGTAAGCGTGATAGGGGTGATAATTAGTGTGGGACAGCTTTTAGAGTTGAAGAACAATTTAATTTCATTGGGTGCACTTGATTTAGCTGACTACTAACCAATTTTAGAAGAAAGGAATTTGAAGATTGTTCGAGCCGTTTGGGAAAAAGGTGGATGGATACAGCAGAATGGACTTATGAGCTCTCTTGGGAGATGGTGACTTTGAATTTTTATGCAAAAGAATCTACAGTGTGATTTGGTTAAGGAGAAACTAGAAAGTACGCAGGTATGGACTTGTTCGCCAAAGAGTGTCAACAAAATTCCTTTCAAAATTTGGATCGACGAACTAATTGATAAAAGATGTGAAAGGTTATTTGCTGATGCTTGGACAAGAAGCGTAATCGATGAGAGAATTAAAAGTATCCAGATCAGAGACAATCATGTTTAGTCATGTAAAAGGGTACTGAAATGTGAAGTTAAATTTATAGTAAAATTGAATATTTGGTGCCCGTTGATTAATTAGCGGTCCTTTGCACAAACCAAAATTCAAGCATTTAAACTTATTATGTACAGTTAACAAAGGTTATGAAGAAATCAGATATATCCTTCGTGCGATCAGACGGCTGTCAATTATTGATCAGGCAGTGAACTCAAGCAATTTGGTGGGATTGCTCTCAACTTTTTTAAAAATTTAAAATTTAAAATTAAATCATTGTTTAATTTTTAAATATTCAATCATTCTTCCTATGCATAGGCTTGATTTTGGCCTAAACTTAAAGTGGAGAGGCAAATAGAGGCTTTGAAAGATTTGGAGATATCATTTAAAATTTAAATATTCGAACACCCCTTCATGCGTAGGTTTGATTTTAGTCTGAGGCAAAAAGGGGGAGGTAAATAGAGACTTGAAAAGATTTAAACTTAGGACTTTCTATTATGATATCATGTAAAATTTTATAAGATAACAATCCTAAACTCATTGTATCAATACCAATTCAATCCTAAACTTTTCAATTAGACTAATTTAGTCCTAAACATTTTTTAGTAAAATTCAATCCATCCGATCATTTTAGGTTAGAAATCAATACATAGACACCAGCCATCTTACGTGGCATCAATGGCATTGATGTGGACATTTTTAATAATTTTTAATAATTTTTGATTTTTTAAATAATATTTTAGAATGTTTTCCTTTTTTTCTTATTTTTTTCATTTCATTTTTTTTTTCTATTCCCTTTCTTTGGATTGTGGTCGGTACCAGCCATGGTCGACAATCGGCCATAGTCGAGCACCGGCAAGGACGTTGTGGCCATTCTCGGCCATGGGCGAGAGTTGGCGAGGGTGTTATGGCACTCGTCGGATTTGGCAAGGGTGGCCTCATCGGATTTGGTGAGGGCTCATCCCTTATTGCCTAGGCAAGGGCAGCCCTCACTAGACTTGACAGGGGTGGTGAGGTTTGAGCCCTTACCCGATTCAGCAAGGGCTACAATGCCTTTGTTGATGCTTGCCTATGGCCGATCACTAGCCATGGCCGGTATTGACCACGGTTTAAAGAAAAAAAAAGGAAAAAATTCAGAAAAATTAATAAAAAATTGAAAAATATTAAAAATATTTTTTAAATTGTGCACATCAGTGCTGGTGATGTCACATGGGACAGCCAGCTTCCATGCCACCGATTTTTGGCATAAATTGGTTGTATAGATTGAATTGGTGCTAATGTGAAAAAAGTTTAAGACTAAATTGGTCCGATTGGAAGGCCTAGGACTGAATTTGTACCAATGCAATATGTTTATGACTTTTTTGGTACTTTTCTCATTAGCAACTATTTTAGAAACTTAACTTGTTAGATGAAGGTTAAATATTGTAACATATATTACCTTCATTTCAATATACCAAGCCCATCGTCTGTTATCATTTGTAAAAACCACTTAGTTTTGCCAACGCTAGGCACCCTTTAGATTTGACAAAAAATTAATATTGATTTCTTAACTGATTCTATTCTGGAGGGAAACATTTCGGGAGATACAGAACTTCAGAAGTTTTAGAAAGATTTGAATCAAACTGGAAGGTTTTTAATTCTGGTCAAGGTAAAAGCTGGAAGATGAGAAAGTAGAATTGATAAGCATCTGAACTTATCCTACTCAGAAACTTTAAAGCCAGTTTATTTTACATGAAAGCAAGTTCTTAGTGGATTGCCCTCTTGGCTTGAAGTTAGTCAGAGGTCAACAGCATAATTGTGGTTCCATGTTGACCAGCTACAGCAAAATTTTGCATGAAATCTCAGCGAAAGAAACATCCAAAATTTTGAACTTGAATTCCGAAATGGCGTCGATTCTTTATCAACAGTACTGCAAAGTTAATTGTGCAGTAATGAAACGATTTCCTACGTGGAGAAACAGCCAAAAAGTAAATCGTTTCCTTGAATTTAAGCATTTAATTTACAAAAGAGAAGGGTAAAAAATAATACACTGTATTTGATACAAATTAAATAAGTAGGGTCTTTTTTAGATTAAATTAAAAATGTCAGTCTACTTTTATGAATAGACTATAATTTTAGGACTTCTTGCACACTAACTCTTGAACATTCTAACAGTTGTCCTCTCTTATAAGTTGAGATTCGATTGAAATTGAAGTGTGTTGAAACTTATTTTATTATGGAAGCAATCTTTCTCGTCTTAGTATTTTAACATATTATAAAAGATATTGAGCAGCAAAAATGCAATATATTCATTTGAGGAGATCACTAAGAGAGAGCTTAAGTCTGGATTTGTTAATATACTCAATTAGACACAACTTCATTCAAAAGCTAAATCTAATGAGTCATATGCTAATTAAAAATATCTCAATTGCTCCACACTAAGACTTTTCTAACACAACTCCTATATGTATCCTAACAATTTTCCTTCATGTGTAAGTTTAGTTGTAGGTTCGTTCCCCTTTAAATCGGATATCCATTTGTACTAACATGTCTCTATTTGAGTCTTCAACGCCCACTTTCATCCCAAGTCTCTTTCTTTAGACCAAACCAGGAAGGTGCCTACCTCCAACCATGAAGGATGCCCAAAAACCGCATTGGTTATAAGATTACATACTTGAGATATTCACCAAACACCGATACACATTGGGAGTGAGCTGTCAATCAATTATCAACTTTGATGCTATTTGTTAGAAGAGCATAATATAAATTCGAATATCTTAACCTGGAAATATTGATGAGAGGGAGCCTAAGGCTAAACACGTCAACAGTGCAGCTGAACCCAATTTCACTCAAAAATCGTTCGAGAAAGGCGACTGTAGGTGCATGTTCAAACAAATGCAGGCATCCAAAATCGCCACACCATTTTTCTTAACCGGTATTGTGAACCATGCTGTCCTCGTATTTGTGTTAGTCAATATGATTTTGCAACAAGCAATCTCTTTCACAACTCGGGGAAAAAACAACAGAGAGAGAGAGAAAGAGAAAAGAATGATTGGACTCGAAATCTTGGATTGATTTACAAAAGCACCACAACTCAATCGGTCCCAATGGGACTTCCTTTCTGCACAACAAATGAATGAATAAAAAATCTACCTAAAGTTAAAACTCCAAGTTAAAACAACGTGAGAAAAAGGCTAACTACAGTAGCAAGGGATCTATCTTGGGAACCATCTTGCCAAACAAGAACTTGAGGTCATTTTCGAGAGGAGTCAGATTCAAGTCCAGGCACATAGCCCTCTTATTGCTGCTATTAGACCTATTCAACACCGGGACTGTCGAACTAATCGTGAAAAATTCGTCCATGTTCATCATGTTCCCGCTCATCAACTCGGTCCTGTGCTTTCTCATGTGGCCGCCCAAGGCCTGCCCCAACGCGAACTTCAGGCCACATATCGAGCACTCATGCATCTTGGGTTCGCCATCGAGCCCAACGCCAACTTGGTGCAGTCTTTCAGCTTGTTCTCCGGCAGCTTTGGCTTCTTGTGGCTCGCCCGGTGGCCGCCAAGTGCCTGGAATGAAGAGAACCGGCGATTGCATGTCTTGCACTCGAAGTTGTCCTCATTGCGATGCACGGCGACTCTTTTAGGGTTTGTGTTGACCCCGTGGGAGAGAAGCATCAGGCATCTCGCCACGTCCAAGCTCATCCTTTCAAAGTCATCTCTGGTTCTTTTCATCATTGGCACGGAAGAGAGTGTCATTGATGATTTAGATGAAATCAGAATGAGGATGGAGTTTGTGTGGTGTGTTTTCTTTTCTTTGTGGAGGCTCAAGCTTATGTTGCAAAAAGAATACGATGAAGAAACATGGGAAACATGTTTGGGTTATATATAGGTGAAATGGCTAGTTGAGAACGTGGACTATAACATTAGACTTGACAAATGTTTTGGATTATCCCATTTCATCATGAATAAAGAAACCACGTTAGGTACTAGGTCATGCTCACGACACAAGGAACATCTCCCCGCGAAAAGGAAGTTCATGTGCATTTTCGGTATAAAAGGATCAAGATGCGCACGTGAAGAATGGTTTGACTGGTTTTGCTCGTTCTCTTTGACACGTGGCAGGTTCCGATTCGGCAGTCACAAAACCACCTGCGCGGTGGTGGGGCACGAAAAGCCGCGGGCTGGTTGCCAAAGGAAGTGGGCCAGAGTCAAAATTGGTGTAATTCTTTGAAATGTCTGCCTTCTTCTAGAGGGTTGGAGCTTACGACATAAAATAATTCCATCTTTTTCGTTCTGCGACTGCTCCAGTCTCTGATGCGTCTTCATTTTTCGACGCCGCCTCTAATTACTCACGTTATATTAGCCCGAAAACATTATAGAATTATTAATGAAAATTGAATGACGCGAGTTTTTGGCATACTGTGACGTTTTGATGTTGTTCGGCCGCCACCAAATACACACATTTTGCATTTAGATGGTGATATTATTAAAAATAGGAATATAGCAAGATCCATACGCACGTAAGAGCTTCACATTTAGGGAAGTTGTCCAAAGTCCTAGATTTATTATGCAATTGTCAATTAATTAGGGGTGTGCAATTGGACTTGGTTGACCCGGGAACCGGACTAGACCACTCGGAAAAATCGGTCCAAGAACCGGTTCCCAGTGGAACCGGGTCGGGAACTAATTCCAGCTTTTGGGAACCGGTTGGAACCGGGTCGGGAACTAATTCCAGCTTTTGGGAACCGGTTGGAACCGTCCGGGAACCGGTTCCACTGGAAAACCCATCGGCTTTGGACCTTTTTTTTTTTTTTTTTAAAAAAAAGAAAGAATAGAATTTGCAAATGAACAAATTGACAGAACCCTAGCTTGTTCTCTCCCATCGTTGCTGGCTTCTTCTCCCCTGATCTACTTGCTTCGCCATTGCTCAACCAACGAGGCGACGATTGCTGGTCGCTTCTTCTCCCGTGACGATGAGTGTTGGGTCTGCGAAAGGTTGGACGATTGCTACTCACTTCTTCTCCCCTGATCAACTTGCTCTGCCGCTGCTTGTCAAGGTAATTGATTTTTCTCTCTCCCTCTCCCTCTCTGTCCTTGCATGTGTGTTTGACAGTTTGTATCCATTGTCCACGGCGCACCTGCCAAACCAGATCTGTGTCGGGGGCATTGGGAAGGTGGTTCGCCTCTAGAGCGGGAGGTTTTGGACCTCCGAGGCCGGTTTTGGGTTTCCAGCTCCAAGGTCCTGATTCTCATCGACACAGGTAATAGCCTCCCCGTTTTGCTTCCGTTTGTTCAATCGCGGTTGCTGGCGATCCGATTGGGCCGCCACTTGCTTGCTGAACGGATTTTATTCAGGATTCACGTTGAAGTTTCCGAACGCCTCCCTCAGTTAATTTTTAGTTGCGGCGCAGTGATTTTGATTGCTCTTGAGCATTTGTGATCAAGTCGTTGGTTTCTGGTTGTAGGATTCTATTTGTTAGTTAAGGTTTTGTGTGGTTCTTACTGTTGATGAGTCGATGAGGCGTGCCTTGTGGACGCAAAGAAAGGAGAGAATTTCCGCCAGAAAATGTCATGTTTGGTTCAATGGTTAGAATGTTTAGCTCCGAATCCAGACAATGAGTTCTCTTTGCTACTAAGTGTTTTGTTTTGTTGAGTCGAGGATTGGATTTTTGTTCACTTGTCGGTCATCTGGCCGATTTAGGCGGTTTCAATAACCTCTGGCTTTTTGTCTCTCTAGTTGTGCAACAGGTTTAACTGATTCAATCATTTTCAATAGTGAACGGCTTTCAGAGCTCGTTGCATAGGAAATTCTAAAGGGTGTGGATGAGGCTGAGGTCTTGTCCAACAAGTTTGATAGCGCTCCTCTTGCAGCTCAGGTATTGCACAGCTATTTGCCATCCTTGCTGGAACTAATGCCATATTTGCATCTTGGGTCATTAGAAGTTTGTCATGAGTGGAGCTGATTTATAAGTATTCTACATATTCTTAAATGATAATGATGAATCTTTCCACATTTTCCAGACTATCAGAGTCAATTACTATGATATTGCAGAAACAAGCTTAATTTGGCATTCATGATAATCTATGAAATGGTACATTTTGAATCATTTAAACTAGAAAAAGGGGAAGCCTTATTTGAAAAGAATGGATATCTTAATGAAAAATCAAGTGTATAATTGGTGATCATTAGCTCTGAACATGGAGCTGAAGTTCAAGCATGTTGAAAGAGTTGTTGATGCATTCCAATAGGTAAGCTAGAGAGTTAAAAGTAGTTCAGGACAACACATCAGACTGAGGTTTTTTGACTACCTTCCAAGCGCATAAATATCTTAATGTCTAAGATATTGTACTTGACAGATTATTTTGGTATACCAGGCTATAACTCTTTCTAGTATCCACAAATGTGTCAACATTTATGATACTTAAGAAGAGCATGGTGTTTACCAGTACTTCATCATCAATGTCATACGATTTTGTTGATGATAGGGAAGGTCAATTCATATCTAACAGGTGTTTAAGAGAAGGTATGATTCTGTTAAGAGAAAGTTAATTCATATCATACGATTTTGTTTTATGACAACAAAAAAGAAGATGCAATTGCTTGGGGGTAGAGAAAAACAATTACTTTGGCTGTGCATTAAGTTTCATTCAAAGAGGATCTATGGATTCCTACAAATTAGAAAAGAAGAATTATTTGAGGATTCTTTAAATAAGTAGCTTGATGTTGGTTCACATCAAATTTTTTCTACTTATTTGCCCAATGATATTTGAGATTCATGAGCCAGACTTTTCTTGTTGATTTTTCTTTGTACATGAATCGTAGGTCTTTGTTAGAGATTTTGCACAAGTGTTGTGGGTGACCGATTTGCTTGCCAAATGGAGGAAAGGAGTTGGAGTGGGTGTTAGAGCAAAGGAGGAGAAAAATGGTTCTATGTTCAAGCATATTCAAGTTAACCACGTTACCACCTCGGTGTCCTAGCAAATTAAATTGCTTATTTTTTATGCAAATTAGTTGTTTTTGGTAGAATATTGAATGTAATGCAAAGTTAAATTAGTAGTTGTGGGAATGAGGCTAATGTTAGACCATGTTTGTTGATAATGTTTATGCAATGTTATGATTTTGCACTTTCTTGTATGTCAAATTAGGAGGATTATGTTATTGTTTTCTGATGAATTAATGTAAAATTTGAAATCATATAGGATATTAAGTGGTTAAAAAACAGGTTCTAATAAAAACAGGGTTGATCATGTTCCTAGATTGGAAAAATAGGATCGGGTCCAAAATAGGGTCCAATGAAAACAATGTCGGGTATAGGATCCAAAAAAGGGAACCGGTTATAATAGGGTCGAGTATAGGGTTGAGGTTTGGATCCTACCCATCCTGAGCCTAATCACCCCTACAATTAATCCTACACATTCAAATTTTGTTAATTTAGTTATAAATTTTAAGGGGAAAATTATAATATAGGCCATTTGGCTGATTTTTATTGAATAGTGCTAACCTAATGATGTGCCATGTGGGGGTGCCGACGATGATTGGATTGTTACATCAATTATTTCTAGCTGTATTGGAATTTTTGTGCATAAGTTTTAGGACTGTATTAACAAAATTAAAAATTTTAGGACTAAATCATTTTCATATAATAGGTTTATGATTGATTGAATAATTTTCTCACATATTTTCGTAGGCTTTGATGGGATCAAAAAGATGGAGATAATCAGTAGATTCTAGTGGATCAAAAAGATTGTGCATAAGTTTCGTAGGCTTTGGCAAGGTAACAGTTTCAGCACATGCCAGTTCTCATCCTTACTATTAACGTCTAATGTCAATTTGGCCATTTAACCTTATTTGAGCATAATTTCATGCCCAAGATTGGCCACCTTTGCCTTGTTACATAATTTATTATGTTATAGCGTTGCCATACAGAAATGTGCATAGTATGTACTGGCGTCCTTGGCCACCCTCCGTTTCTCTTATCCAAATGTGCATGGTAAATGTCAATTTGACTGTCCGAACAAAAAAAAAAAGTCAATTTGACTGTCGATTTCAATAAATTATCACATTGAAGTGTACCAAAAGCAAAAGCTAAACGAAATTCTTTTAATTGGGGTGAATCTAGTAGGATTGGCTTAATGATTAAGGAGTGGATATGTTGTGGGGGAAAAAGTAAAAGACTTTAGTTTGGATCATTCGTTGGGAATTTGGTTGAAGTCTTTCTTGATCAATGAAATTAGCGAGAATTCGAATGGATTGGGATTCACTTGCCTAAGTTGGTCTTCCTTGTCATTTTAAAATACAAGAGTATGCATTGTGCAAACCAAGTTGATAAAAAATGTGTATGTAAACATTTTATATGGTGCTCGACAAAACATTCGAAATAAAAAATGAAACAAAAATTGTCGTACTATTTATTCCAACTAAATCAGAAACTTGGTGGCTAGATCTATGTCGGAATGTGCGGCAAAACTAAGAAATGCGACACCATTACTTAGGGCACGCATGATACAATTTATTTTTTTATTTTTTTATTTTTTTCATTTTGGAGAACAGGTTTGAAACATAAATCCATTTAGTAATGTAATTTTATTTTTTCTATTCCTAGAACAAATATAGAAATTTTACAATAAAAAGTGAGAAATAAAAATTGTTTTCATCACTTGCTTTCATCATTGCTTGCCGCTCACCTACCCACCCACCCACCATCGCCGGTCACCGATCCCCCAACATAGATCATCCGCCACTAGTTGCCTCCTTTAACCTTTTGAAAAGGAGAAATTTTATATTATTGTCAAAATGAATTTCTATTTTGAGATAAAAAAATTATATTATTATCAAATGCCTATTTTGTCTCATAAAATTATCTAGGGAATAAAAATAAAATAAATCAATTTCTGAAACAGAAATTGTATCATGCACGACCTTAGAGATCAATAAGATAGAGCTCTTTCTTTACCAAAAAAAAATAAGATAGAGCTCTTTCAAGCCTATGTGCATATGTAATTGGATTTACAGTTTTCACTCAAACTCTTATGTGAATAAGGAGTAAGAAAATTAAGATACATTTATTCCTCCACCTCATATTGAATATTTGATGCAATACTTTATAAACACTCCTCATACATACACCTAAAGTAATCCTTCCCTTAAGTGAGAGACTCTAGTGTTAGACTAGCTCCTCTTTAATCCAAATATCATTCTACAGCATCAAATATTTCAACTTGAATCCCTATATTGTTTTGGGGGAGTAGTCATCCCAGCAATCATAACACTCACATTCACTCTTACCCTCTAATCGGGAAAAGGAGGAATAGATTGGTATGGAAAATTTCGTGAGAAATGAGAATGAGATGGGGGAAATTTTTAAAATTCTCATTCCCAACCTAATAATTTCACTCCGCTTATGGGTTTCCAAATTTAGGATTAGTCTTTTTGTTAGATTGAACCATAAATGGTACCCTCATCAACGCATTGGTACACCATAAGACCATCTTCACCCCTAATCTTTTCTTCTAGATCTTATCATGAAGGTACTTAAAACAACATTGAAAATGATATTCTTTTCTTGAAATGCTCATCAAACATTGGTACAAATTGAGAGTGAGTCATCAATCAACCATTGAGGTTAATATTAATTCATTACACTTGAACCTAAGTAGTGCAATCAACCAATCAATCACAATCGAGATATACCAGACAAATGTAATAAAGAATAGAGAAGAGCACACAATTATCTATATGTGTTTTGGTCCAAATCCATGCCTATGTGATGTCAGAGTGGTCCGAGATTTATAAGGTAGCACAAGTGTGATAAAACAAATGCTCACTACTTGAAAAATTTAAAGCACAAAAGTGAGTGTTGTACAAAAATTATAATACTTATAATACTCTTTTTCCCTCCGAAATGCATGTTTAATATATATGGGAAAAGTGTTAATTGGATTCACTCCCATGTAGAGGAAGCCCAATTTATTGCAAAGCCCAAGGGCTTGGTTATATGGAAAAATATGGTTTCTAATTATCTTTTATGTGATAGCTATAAGGAATGTTAGTTAAGATGTAGGGTGCGTTTGTTTTAATGAAAGTAATTTCCCGGAAAATGTTTTTTGGACTTTTCGCTGTTTGTTTTTCCAAAAACGATTTGGTCAATGGAAAATACTTTCCAGTCAACATAAATATTATGTATTATTTTAGAAAAATGAATTCCTATACATGGGAAGGGGAAAACACTTTTTCTCTTTATTAAGTCTTTAGGTCATTCCCATTTTAAATGTTATTCAATCATTTTCCAAATGTAATCAAAACATCTAAAAACATTTTCAATCACGTATCATCAAACACAAGAAAACTAATAATTTTCCATGAAAATGATACGATTTTTGCGAAACAAACGCACCCGTAGTAACAAGATCTAAATTTGAAACAACTATGCCTATATGCTCCACATCAACTCCAATATTATTTTCAACTTTAAGTTTTGACACTTCAAACTTGGATTCCTTAGATTTGTAAGATCATGTATAGTAGTAGTCATGTGAATAGTAACATGAGAATTAAGCCACCAAGAATCCAAAGGAATATCAACCATATTTGATTAAAAAAAACCAACAACTCACCTTGGTTACTTTCTTTTAGTGCTTTTTAGCCAAGCTTTAAATTTGCAACAATCGACTCTCTCATAACCTTGTTTTTTGAAGTGAAAACACTTGAAATTCTTATCTCCATATTTCCCATTATTCCCATTTTTCTTAAAGTCTTGGCCTTTCTTTGGACCATGAGCATTTAATCCTTTAGGCTTCCATTTTCCTCTAAAGAAACTCATCTTGGCAATAGTAATTAAATGGGCAGACTCATTCTTCTCCTTCTTTAATTTCTCCTCCTTAGTCACACATTTGGTAATCAAGGTATTTATACTCCAAGTCTCATTCTAAGCTTTATAAGCATTCTTAATCTAGATAAATTCAACTAGTAAAACATTTAGGCATGATGGATAATATAATCTTCAGAAATGACAATTTTATGAGCCTTAAATTTGGATTGAATATGGACTATATTCAACATAAATTCTCTAACACCCATAGCAGCATCATATTTCATGTTTGTAAACTCACTCAGCAAGTTCCCAACATTAGCCTTGTCTAAGACTCTACATCTTTCTTCCACTACTTCAAGGAATTATCTTGCATTCATGTCTTCTGGCAAACTATTAATGAGATGCTCAACAATGGACCTCTTCATAGCAATAAGACTCAGTTGGTTAGATTTTTTCCATCTAGCATAATGGACCTTTTGATTTATGGTACTTTGATTATTGGGCTTGGAAGGTTCATCTCACATAAAGCTAAGTCCATACCCACAATTTCCAAAGCAAACTCTATGTCTTGCTTTTTCCTCTTAAAGTTCGAACCCAATTAACATTTCAATCATGATGTTATTGTTACAAAAAATGTAATTGTTTGTCATACATAATGTAATGAGATTAATTATAGGTAATAAACAATTGAACAAAAATAATTAGCATATCATAAACTCATTTTTAGGCAGAGTTTATAATGCATCATTATATTTCATAGTATGAAGTTTATAAAGCGATAATAAGAGAATTACATATAATTGTCAATGATTTATGCCATTTGAATAGACAAATCATTTAAATTATATATTTCCATGATATCAATAAATAGAGATGATAATGAGAATCAATGGGCTTATTCACTTTGGGCAAACAAAACCTTTAAATTATATATCTCTATTATTTTAACATAGAGGGGAATTACACACAACTCTAAAAATTTATCCTCTTTAGGAAGATAAAACTTTTGAGTCATATATCTCTATCAATCATTTCTATTTTATCAATATAGAGGGGAATTACATATAACTTTCAAAAAATTTATCCTTTTGGATGGATAAATATTTTAAATTATACATCCTATCTTTTAGATTTGGAATTTATCATCATGCAATTTTCAAATTAACATGCACAATAATCCCATTTGGGCGAGTTATAGTATGTGCTAATTCTTATTTATAAGGAACTTCAAAAAATACAATATTTAACAATTTGTAAATAATGTTCCATTTAATCGATGCCCAAAAATTCATCAAACAATATGAAACACTTAAAAATATGTGCTTCCTAAGATCATATTGCATTTATCAAACAAATATTTTTGCCACAATTTTTAATTTAATTAATTTATTTTTTATATTCCATATTTTTCATGGAATTAAATAATTCCAAATAGATATTTAAATATTCCTAAATTATAATTAACCAAACCAAATATTTATTAAATTAAAATTAGGCATATTAAAAAAAATCGAAACGAACCTCAAAATTATAGGACCCGCCTTCATGCGGGCCGCTCAAAAAGACAGCTCTCTCGGGTGGGCTAGCGCGGCCCAACCTCTAGCGGACGTGGCTTCTTCTAGTCACGCCCAGAATCCAATAAGCCAGAAGCTCAGAAGTTGGGGTTATCCCCAGAATCCAATAGCCCAAAATTAAAAGAAGAGGTTAGTGAGTCCATCTTACTGTTGGCCCGTGCTTGGCTTGGCTGAGAAAAAAGCCACAGCAGGCCCACAAATAAAAAATGAACCCAAAAAAGATTTCAACGAGCTCAGAAGCCCGCACACAGCCAGCCTAGCACTTGTACACGCACCTGGCTCGGCTGGAGGTCTTCTTCAACCTCCAATCGAAGCCCCGAACTCTGCAAATCGTGTTACATGATCTGGTTGTGAGCGGAACCTAAAAAAACATATATTATGGCTGATTTTCAAGTTTTATACTTGACCTATATGATTTATCTCACATTTTTGCCTTGTCATGAAGGAAAGTTAAACCATGCAATTTGGTCATGTGCTTGTTGACCTGAAATAAGTCCATTCGCATGTTCATAAAAATGTTCATGATTGATTGAGTAAATGACCTTAATTGATCATATCAATTGACCACTTTTTCAAATTTACAAAGTTGCCTTGTAATCTAGAAAAGCAATGAAATTCGGAACCCACTTCTGAGCATCTGCGTCTGTATTTTGCCATTTTTTTTATAGAATTTTTCTGTTGTGATCTAGAACTCAGACCCTTCATGAACTTTAATTGACACCCTTAGGACTACCATGTGGTAAAATTTCATGGTTTTTTGATCTCGTTAACATGTTCATATTCTCATTAGCTTGCATTCATTTGCTGCTGCCTTGTCCTATTCTGATGCGTGTTGCTCCATTCTTGGTTTTTTATAAATTCACACATGACTCATCTTAAGGAGTTGTCTTCATGAAAAATGTTCTTCGTTGAGTGCTTTATGTAGTGTAATTTTTGTGAAGCTGATTGCTCAATGAGTCATGCTCAATTACTCGTTCCTTTTCATAGCGTTTTGGATCCCCTGTTCTACTCATTTTGTGATTTTTAGGAAATGACGCATGAATAACTATTTCTTGATATCTTCACAACTTTTGATTTTATTTTCTTGAAAATTAAATACAAAAATTCTTGAAAAAATAAAAAGGCTACTAAATACATATTTGACACTTGAAATTGTGGCCGATGTATGCTTGGTGAGTGAAGTGAATCAGTGCTGGTATACTAATTGCTTGATTGATTGAGAAATAAGGTCTTCGAACCTACTTGTGTGCTTATTTTCAAGTTCAATGCATGTGATTAGTAGATATTCACGCTAAACCGATGCATGTTCACAGGTGATCTTGGGTTACACATTAGAACACAACTTTAGGGGGTATGATGTTAATCACCGCAAATGAATACTTGTGATGTTTACTAATCATGACCTATGTCTAATAATAAATAGATATAACATTTGGGGTATGTTGTGCATGTAGCTCCAAAAGCCGACCCTGAGGTTATTTCTAATCTGTTGATTGGATGACCATTGTTTGTTTATTTGTCATGTTAGGTGTGCTTTTGTTTGAATCAGTGTTTGTTTCCATTGTAAATCGTTCCTTTAGAATTAGTTAGGAGTTTGGATGTAAAGAAGGCAACCCCAAAGACAGTGATGGTCGATGTCCTTTCTAACCCTTATCTTGTACTATTCATTTGACACCTGACATATGTCTCGGGTTTTCTATTGTGTTGTATAAAACCCAACAAGTTGCTGGTTTTTTTCCTTTTCTCTATCTTCCTTTACATGTATATTTTAGGATTGCATGTGTAGATTTACCACTTTCCTTGGTTGTTTACTTTATGCACCACAATTTAAATTAAGATTGTTTGCCTCTCTTTTTCCATATCTTAGAATTAGAATGACATGAAAACAACATCCACGTATGGTCACATTCCTAGTTTAAAAATGGCACAAAAAAGTAACAAAACATGCATGGACACCTTAGGTAAAACATGATAATTGTTAGGTACTGAAAGAGTGCTAATAGAAACAATTAGCATAACCTAGGTCCCCGAAATCCTAAAACTCTAGTTGCATAGAAATCGAGAGAACCTCTCCCGACTCTCAATTGGGCTTTCTAGCTAGTTCCTAAATTGAGGCTAGTGGCTGTTCCTAAATGTTTATCTTAGGTTGTTAATCAACTTAGATAAATAAAATGAATATTCCACTCTTGCATGGGTATGGATTTGGGAGCATCCATACTCGTGATTGATGGATCTCTTCATGGATATGGTTGTCAGTGATGATGTGTTTGAGCTATGTTTGATGACTTACCCTTTGAAGACCATCACATGAATAAATACTCCTAAACTTCATTTCTCCTAACACTGATCATCATCGAGGGCAGGCCGCGACACTCATGACAAAGACGAATGACGGAAACAGTTGTGAACACGGGTTTGGAATGGAGAAGATAGGTCGCGGCAGGCTCCTTGAAGCTCTATGTTGTTCCTCATGATTTGAACTTCGAGTAGGATTGGCGGAGATGGCTAAGGAGTCACCGACAGAAAGGATTCGAAGCTATCCTCGTCGGGTAGAGAACGAGGGAGCGACGAGAGGGAGAAGGTGTCTTCGGGACAAGGAGAGTGAAAGAGAAAATGGAGAGGGAGAGGAGAGTAAGCCGAGAGAAACGAGGGAGGAAGGAGAGGAACAATGAATTTGTTTTTTGGAGAAGGTGGGTTGCATGAATTGAGATTGGTCCAAGAGGCTGCACCACTTGTCTTCGTCGGGTCACCAATTGGCGAGGGAAAGAGAGAGGAGGAGAGAGAGAGACGGCCGATGAGGAGGAGAGAGGGGGGTCAGCCACTATGGGGTTCATATACGAATCGTGTCTAATTTTTGTTAATTTGGATAATGCAAATGACAATTAAATTTGTCGCGCATTCAAGAAATTTTATGAATTTCTTGACTGATGTACAAGCCAAACGCCATTATCCTAAATTACTATAATTGACACAATTATAATTTGTGCCAATTAGATCAATCTAGTCATTGCTACTTAAATTATTAATCAAGTAGATAGAAATTGAGATGTCACAATAACATAGCTCAAGATCAGGCATATCACGAAGATAACGAAGCAACTTGTGTTGCTATCATCTAATGCTCTTTCCTTGGATTGGACATATATTTACTCAATACTCCCACTGCTTGGGCAATATTGGGACAAGTGCATACCATAGCATACATCAAGCTCTCAATTATGCTTGCATATAGGACTGGTGTCATCTCTTCAGCTTCCTCTTTAGTTTTAGCACATTGGAGCCTTAATAACTTGGAACTTGTGGACATGAGGGTCTTTAGGGGTTTAGAGCTAGCCATGTTGAACTTTTTCCAAACTCTTTCAACATATGTATTTTGACTTAACCATAGCTTCCCATTCTCAAGCTCCTTTTTAATTAGCATGCCCAAGATGAAGTTTGTTGATGCTAGATTTTCCAATTTCAAATTATTTTGCCAATAGTCCTTTCATAGTGCTAATTGATCTTGAATTATCCCCAACTAGCAACATATCATCAACATATAAAGTTAAGATAATATCAACATGATCTAACCTTTTCACATAGACACAATGATTGACATCACAGTGAACAAAGCCAAGCTTTAAGACTATGAATCAAGCTTCTAATACTACATCCTTGGAGATTGTTTGAGGCAACACAAAGACTTTCTTAGTTTGCAAACAAAATCGTCTTTTCCTTTGACAACAAACCCTTCTAATTGTGGAGAAATTATCCTCATGTAAATATCCTCCTCCAAGTCACCATGGAGGAATGTTGTTTTTGCATCATGCTACTCTATCTCCAGATTGTATGTCGTAACTACAAATAAGATAAATCATATGGAATTCAATTTAGCAATAGGAGAAAAAATCTTACCATATTTGACTTTCTTTATCTATGAATATCCTTTTGCAACCAAACAAGCTTTGTATCATTTTATCTCTCCATCTATAGATATCTTTTTCTTAAACACCCACTTGCAACCAATTGCCTTTCAATTAGTAGGTAGTTTTACTAGATTCTATGTTCCGTTTTTATCTAATGAATCCATCTTATCTTTCATGGTTTTTTCTCACTGTTTGGCATCCTTAGTGCTTCTTCCTTAACAATACTTGGATCATCACCACTAACAATTAGAGCACAATTTTCATTACTAGCAAACAAGGTATCTCTCTCAAGTGGTCTTCTTAGTCATGTAGACCTTCTTAATACTGATTCAAGTGGTGCTTCATCTTCAAATTTGGTTTGAGAACCTACTATATCATCCATTCCATTAGCTTCATCAATTTCAAAATCTAAAATTTTCTATTCCAATTCAAATAACCTCTGTCTCTTCTTTCAAATTGACATCTAACTCAATTGTCGTTTATGGAACAATCTAATTCATCATAGATTCTTTGTACACCACATCCCTACTGTAGATGATACCTTTGGTATCAAGATCCCATAGCTTATACCCAATGAAGATGCACTTCTCTAAGTTGCTCTAAAGCTTGTTCCTCTTTTCCTTTGGCATGTGCACATACGCTTCATAGCCAAACGCTTTAACATGAGATATGTTTGGCTTCTTTCCGAACAATGCCTCAAATGGTGTTTGATCCTTCAAAGCTGATGTAGAGGCCCTTTCTTTTGATAACATGCGATAGCCACTACTTACTGCCCAAAATTCAAATGCTAAGCCAGCACCACTGAGCATACTCCTTGCTTTCTCCATTAGTGACCGGTTAAGCCTTTCTACCACTCTCATCCCGCTAAGGTGAATAGGGTGTCATCTTCTGCCTTACTATACCATTGGTCACACATAATTGATTAAATTTTGCTGAACAAAATTCTCCATTGTTAGTTTGCAAACTTTGATTTTCCTAATTGATTTTCCACCAAAACTTTGAACTATTGAAATTTTTCAAACACATCATCTTTCCTCTACAAGAAATATACCTACACATATCTAGAATCATCATCAACAAAAGAAAGGTAGTACCTTGATTTTCCAAACATTGCTTTAAGTGTAGGACCAAAGACAATACTATGAATCAGATCAAGAATTCCTTTAGCTCTCCCTTCTATGGATTCAAAAGATACTTGATTCTATTTCCCATGTAAATAGTTTTCATAAAATCCGATACCCATAGAATAGCTTGGGATTTTATCCATTGTCTTCTTTGAGGTAAGGGTCATCATCCCTTCTTTACAATATGACCCAATTTCCGATGCCATAGCATCAAAAATCTTCTTCCAGGCTTTGAGATATAAGTCTCACCACTAATCATTGTGCTTCTCAATAACTTCCATGGTTTTGATAGCGTTCTCCTTTAGTGATCATCATAGATCCATGGGTTAGCTTCATGTGTACTTGTTGCTGGTGAAAGTAATGCCAGCATCTATCATATTTCCTACAAAAATAAGATTCCTAGTAAGACTAGGAATATGCATCAAATCCAAAAGATTCTTCATTGTCTCATTAGTCATCTTTAGCTTCACCTTTTTGTGACCAATAATATCAAGCGTAGTGTCATCTCTCATTCACACTATATCTCCCTTGATGTGGCTTATAATAGCAAAAATTAATCTCTATGAGGCATTATGTGGAAAGGCATTTCCATAGCAATTATTAATTCACTGCGGTCATCCTATGTTGAATGGCGGATGAGATACATGTCTCTTATGTTGCCGTCATCATCCTTTTTTTTACTAGAGGATAATACCTTATCTTGCTTCTCTAAACCACACTCTTGCTTTTGCAATCCTTCTTTGAGTGTCTAGGCTTTTCACACTTCTATCTTGTTATTTTCGATTGATCTCTACCTTTAGATCTTCCTCTAGGCTTATTCTTGCCACCAAATTTGGATTTGGATCTTTCACTATTCCTTCCTCAAAGAGTATTAAACTCATTTAACTATGCAGAGAAACAATCACCTTCTCTCATCCAAAGGTTGTACAGTCGCTTCCATAGAAATAGCCATTCAGGAGTGACTTGCTCTAACAAAGGTTGTTCAGTTTCATTTAGAGATGCTTCATTGTCCTCTCAAAGGTCAAGTTCACCAGGATGTTACTAGCAAGGCAAAGCTAGATCAAGCTTTGCACCCTTCGATTGTTGTTGTCTACACCTTCAATTCATTGGACATGGACTCTTTCGCTTTCTCATTGGATATTTTCTCAAGTTTATCTTCTTTGATCACATGCCATATATCTTTATTCACAAAAAAAGCTTCCATCTTCAATTTCCATATCTCAAAACCCTTTTCTTCAAATTTCTTTACTTCAATCCGTGATTGACTAGTTGAAGACTTCTTCCCAAAATTCACTCTCTTTTTTCGGATGTTTCTTCATCAAAAAGCCCTAACCTCTAACCAAACTCTAATACTAGATACTATCATTCACTACACAATCACAAAGAAAATAGAGAGTAAAAGCAAGAAAAAGAATATGAGATGTAAGGTTTTATTCACCCTTAAACCAGAACTACGTCCAACTAAGTATTCCACTACATTTAGCACTTCACCTCTCTATTACATTTTTCAATTACAAGAGAAAGAGAATATGTATATATATATCCAATAACTATTCATGGGCCTAAACCCAAACTATCAATAAAATATGAGCTCAAACTATAAAAGCCATTTAACGTTGCTAGGGTGTTGCCTCCCTACGATAAACAGTATGAACCACAACCCAATAGAGAGGAGGAAAGGGGAGGCATGCAGCTACAAAAAGAGGAGGGGGTTAGGGTTGCATGTGAGATAAGAGAGAGTGGGTGAGGAAAATATATTCTACTTTTTAGAAACGGAAAGCAAAAAACATTTTCCTATATTTTAGAAGACCTCTTTTCGTTGATGGAAAATATTTTCCTTAACCGATTTGTTTTGGGCCAAACACTAGAAAATCTAGAAACAATTTTCTAAATGTTATTATTCGTGAAATAAAATAAGTCTAATAAACTACATCAAAGAAAGTAAAAGTTTCACAAACTATTATTGAAATGCACATGTGATTTGTATTATGAAAGTTTCACATCAGGATTTGGTATGGTTTTGTAAAGTTAATTTATTCTTGTTGACTTATAACTCATGAGTTTGAAATTGTTGAATGAATGTGAATCCAACTAAACATAATAATAGGCTTGAACTTTGTGGCTTGATTTGTGATACATGGCAATCTAACACCCAACAAGATAATTTTCAATTTGTATCTTCATGAAACCAAAATCTTTCGTATCACATCTATCGATTTTCACTTTTCCTTTTTCTATCATAATCAATTCGCTTTAACTCAATCAAGCTTGGCCTTGATATAAATTCTTGCGAAAAAATAAGTGATTGAACAATAAAATAAATAGAACAAGGAAATAAATTAAATATTAGATTTATATGGTGGGTTTTAAATAGTAAAGCGGGACACAAACTATAGACACATTCACTTGGGACTGAAACGTATACAAAATACATATAGGCTGCTTCAGATTTCCCTTTTGTATTTCACTTCATCTATCATCTATCAATGCAAAACAGAAATTTCCAGGCGGCGAAACCGCTGTCCCTTTACTTTAATTCCATCACTTCTACGTTGGCCGTTTTCTGACACCTTCACGACATCCCCACGTGACGTTCTCCTGCGATTTTACCGTCATTGACTTGAGATCTACTGTCTTCTCTAGCAGAAGATCCACTAGTGACGAAAGCAACCCATCTTCTCCGTTAATTGTAGAGCCAAAAAACTTAACGAACTTCAAGTGTCTCAGCTGCAACACATTGGACTTCACGGTTGGAAAATCCATCCATAGATGAGGTTCATGCCAATGTTGATGAAAGTAGGGACAGGTCACTCTTATCCTGCTGGGATCAATCTGAAAATTTATTTACATATCTTCACTTGTACACTTTAATAGATGTATGGTTAGGGTTGAATAATAAGTTGCTTAGAAGATTTCATTCTTATTTAAAATTTATGGTGGTAGGTGGTAGGTGGTAGGTTGATGGTTACACTTACTGTGATGAACAATGTTTCCAATACTGGGCAGATATTCAAGAAACAAGCCAGTGAATCACGCTTCAGGTTGTCCATTAGAGAATCAATCCACCTCAATTGCTTCAACTTGTAAAACTGGAATTCTAGCCTTCCAAAGATGACTCCAGCTGAACATAGCCACTGTAGACATATGTGGAGTAAACACTTATGAGAAGACGAAGCCAATAGTTATCTGATGAAAATATAGGAATATTAAAGGGACATACCTCAAGAAGCCACCCACTTGTGGTGAGAGTCTCAACTTCGTTCAAGGAAGAGAGCACAGAGAGAACTTCTTCACAGTCAAGGTCACTGTTACCAAATGCACCCTCCAAATCAAGCACCACATCAACCAAATTCAAAGCATTCTTCACGTGGATTTGGGTCAAGAGGCCCTTATACACAAAAGACTTTAACCCGGTAGCTGAAACAGTGACATTCTCTATGTCCATGCAATCCACAATCATCAAGCTCCTGAGGCTCTCAATATTCTCGATTTCTATTCTCTTTAGCCCTTCGCACTTCTTGATCTTCAAGCTCTGTAGAAGTCGGCAATTCGTGAGCAAAGATGAGGTGAAGTCCTTGGTGACACTGGCGACCGATTGTAGATGAAGAGTTCTTAGGGTGGATAAATTGGTTATATTGATAGGAGTCGTATTACCCAATTCCATTTTCAACTGATAGTAACACTTGTCCTCCTTTAGGCTGCGTGAGAAATTGAGATGGAGCTCTTTGTTGACTCCCTTCGTGGCAACGATGGTCACATCACCCTCGGGGAACTGGAAACACAGCTTGTGCATCTCCGGGCTATTGTAAGATCCCAAAAGCGCGCCAACAGCTTCTAAGGAATCTTTAACTGCATCGACAGCGGCAGTCGGGCTGTCACCTGGGGTGAAGTGAATCACCATGGTGGGCGACCAGAGAGACCTCCATCGTGTGGATAGGAGGCTTGTTCTCACCGCCTCTTCGAGTGGCAGGAAGGAGTTGATTCTTCGGAGGGTGTCTTGTGGCAAATTGCTGATCAGATCCACATGTTCTTGAGCCATGATGAAATTCTATGATCTAGAACTTGAAGATTACAATCCCCAAAAGAATTGTAACCACAAGACGTGCGAATCAATTTCTTCTTTTATGTGAGGACTAGATAAAGCTAGTGTAGAACCATTGAATGGACAAGAGACATCGGTATGAAATTACCCTCCCATCAGCCAACTGTGATGTTTTAATGCAGCTGGGGAGCATTAATGGATTGGGGCCTCCTCCTACCGAGTTTTCTTATTTACTCTTTCCTGCCAAAATTTTACGGCAATTAATGTTGCTATCATAAATTGGAACGCTTCAGGGTTGGAATCGAAAGGTGAGTGGACCCACTTTAAAATTGTGATAAATAAGAGAACGGGCACTCACTTAAATGGGGGCGGGGGGCGTGGGGGGGGGGGGAGGGGTGGGGAGTGGGTGGTGGTGGAAAAGAAAAGAGGGAATGCTACTACAAGACGGGGGTCCTAATTGTGCCTATTGGCGTCCTTAAGGGGAAATGCTTATGTGGAAAACAGTAATAAGTTGCTGAACATACAATAGGGAAGGAATCCAGAAAACATTACTTTCTGAACGTCCACACTTGCAAGAAGACTAGTACATTTGCGGGTGAATCATCTCATGTCGTATTCAAATTAAGATGCCCACCAATACATGTATATAATGTCAGACAAAGGCAAACGAAATGAACTATTCTATAGCATATATAAATATCGACAAGTGGCCAAAACCAAGGACAAGCAGCGACCTATTCAAAGTATCAGTGACTTAACATGATTTATTGATGTTACATATCCATAAACATGCAACTCCAAATTACTAACACAGCTCCATTTCTAACTATTTTTACTTTGTATCTTATCAATGTAAAAAAAGGTTGTGAAAAAGGATTGTGCAATCCACCACAATCATGGATGCATAAAGAAAGAAATTAGAAATAGAGAACACATGTTGTGATTTATGTGATTAGGTCCTGAGTTGAGACCTACACATCCACAGAAAGAGCGGAAACAATAAGCCTACTACTAATAAGGAGATTACAAGCTTATAACCACTTTTCTCTTAACACCAAACTCCCAATTACACCCAAACAATCTTCACCCGGTGTTTCACACATCTCTCGTAGTGTTTTCTTTTCAAAACCGTCAGAATGCACCTCGCGTGCCCACTACGTGCCAGTGTACTCAATACACTCCCGATGCTGGCCACCAGTCAAATACAAACTTAATTAAGGACCCACCGGGTGCCGGGCCACTTTTCTTTAGGTGCTTGGTGAGTGGCTCAAGTGCTCGGCCATTGCCCCAGCTAGTGGCTCGGCCACAGCCTTAGTCACCCAGCCAAGCGGGCCATCGATACCAGGCACCAATTAGATTTCAGATTTCTATCTTCCGCTCCCTCGAACGCATTGCCAAACTCCTCCTTGGGCCTTTCCATTTTCTGGGCTTCAATCCTCGCTCAAGTCTTTCGTTAAAACTCGAGACATATTCAACAAATTTTTTCCTTGTCCTCAGTTTGCAGCCAAGTCATTATTACAATTCACAGTTTGTATTGTCACTCTCACATCGCCCTCTGCTGGCTGTTCAACTACCACAGGCTTCTCGCAAGCCAAAGTTATGCTCGGACTTAATCGGAGTAACAAACAAGGTTTGCCTGTCGATAGGACTTTTCACCGCAAGATGCTTCTTCAAAATCATACTCTCTTTACATGCCAACCCTTACGCTAGGAGGTGTCGGTCTTCATAGAACTTAGTTCTCCTGCAAACCTCTAGCCAATATCATTAAGCAAGTTACTTGACCAGACCTCTTCTCCACTTCTGGTATCACTATGTTCATGGCCATACTCATCAACAAAACAACCATAACCTTCCAACTCACAACACAATTCATAAAAGTAAAGGTGCAACCACTTACATTTGTGATTAATCTCACTATATCACACAATCACTCTTTAAATGGCTCTCAAAGATTACGGTTTGTACCTCATGAAAGACAAGTATGAAATATTTAAGTACTCTTGAACTTTGATATTTTTTATTTGAACCTCTATGCTCTTTGACACCTTATGGCCTATTGGGTAACATGCCAGACAATACCTATTTCTATTTTTTTGTTTCCCAAAACAACACAAGAACATATATCCATTTGGTAACTATTTTTTCCTAGGAATATATTTGAAACAGAATTAAGAAGTAGAAAAAAGTTACTTATTTCTTCCCAAGAATAACTCTAAAATCAAGACCAAACCATTTTCTATTTCTATTTTTACTTTTTCTTTTCTTTCTTTTGTCTCTTCCTTGTCTTCTTCCTCTAGCCAATTGCCAGCCACGGGGATGGAAGGCGATCGGCTAGAGGAAGAAGAACAAGAGAAATAAAAAGAACAAAGAAAAAAAGAAAAAAAAGGATAATGTAATAAAATTATTAAAAAATTAAAAGAAATTCTAAGTCACAAAAAAAAAAAAATTGATGGTCATACCAAACGTATTTCTATTCTAGAAAAGAAAATTTGTGAAGTTATTAAACACCTGTTTTTGGCAATTGGCTAGAGGAAGAAGAAAAAGAGAAAGAAAAAGAAAAAAAGAGAAAAATGTAATAAAATTATTTAAAAAAATAAAAGAAATACTAAGCCACAAAAAAATTTGATGGCCATAGTCTATTTTGAGGATAGAAATTTTGTATAGTTACAAAAAGCTTTTGAATACTCGGAAAATCGTCGAGGGAACAATATTAAAAAATATATTTCTGAGTAGAAATTATTCCCAAGAAAAAAATGGTTACCAAATGCACCATTAGTTTCTTTTAAATTCCTTCACTTCCAATCTAATCGTTGGACAATCTCTAGAGGACTATCTCCAAACAACCCGTTGGACAAAGAAGATTGAGTAGCATTTGAGAGATAAGATCTAATTATGCATTGATTTGATCACCCATACAAGCAAATTTTGGTCTCCATATGTAGAGTTCTTTGATTAATGAAGCTGGCTACCTTCGATGTGATTGTCACTCAACCAAGCTCTCTTGCATGAAGATTTTTGTCACAAAACAATCTTTAAAATTGAAGATCAATCAACACTTTTTATATTGAAAATCCAACCTAGATTACTAGCTGTGATGATATAAGTAATGGGGCTGGTGTCTAAACAGATATCCATAAGTAGAATTCACAATATGATAATGTTTACTTTAGCATAGAATATGAAGAAATCAAATACTTTAATAATATCCGCGCATAAGTTTTTTCGATATCCTCACTATAGCTCTACTTATATTCATGCAATAATATTGATGATATCCACAAAGTAACCGTCTTAAACTTTAGTTGCGATAGTCAAACAATAGGAAAATAACCAGAACAGTCCTAAACTTATTACAATTTTCCCAATTCAGTTTTAAATCTTCTTTCTTTTTGCCAATTCAATCATAAATATTTTACATTTATGCAAATTCAATCCATCCAACCAATTTTGGCTTGCCCACACTGTCGTGTCAATTTCTTTTTTTTTTCTTTCTCTTTCTCTTTCTCTTTCTTTTTTTTTTTTTTCTTTCCTTCTTCCTTTGGCCCGTTGCTAGACCAGCCAAGGCTAGGGCCAATGAGGTCAACTTCGTCAGCCACTATGGAGGCTCAACCTCACTAACACTAGTGAGGGCAAGCCTTGCCACCCTTGGTAAGGTTGAGCCTCGCCCTTGCCATTGCTAGGCAAGATCGAGCTCACCCAACATTGCAACAATGAGGGCAAGAGCTAGCCTCGCTACCCTCTCTATCATTGGACTAGCTTAACCTTGGTCAGCATCGCCATAGATCAGGGAGGCCTCACCAAGGGTGACCAAGGCTCCCCTAGTGATTGCAAGGCCTTACCAAGGTTGGCCAATGTGACATCATGAATTTTGACCCAGCTCGGAATATATGAAATAGTTATTTTATCAATGCATTATTAGTTACGTTTACTCTGAGCTAGCTCCTCATGAGTTAACTAACTAGTCGAAAAGGCAATTAGGAATCGATATACATACGACTAGTGAATTCAATCAAGGATAGGCCGCTCAACCATAATGATCAAAGAGAGATGATACCACATTGTTGTAGCCTAATTAGCAAACAAAAATAAATTGATTCGAGGGACATACGAGGTTGGATTGCAGGTGATTCCGCATGACTTTGATATTGATTACAAACGACGTTAAATCGATTTCCTTTTCACTTTGTACTCAACGTGAGCAATTAACCTTTCATGATTACATAACAATCAATGATCACTCTGATTTGAATAGGTATGATCGTGGATTGAAAAGCTATCAACCACAGGTCTTAACGCACGAGAATCCCTAAATGCTGCCCTATAGTTAGATCATACTAAAGTCGCGATTGATCGATATTAACCACGAATTTCAATCTGGTTTTGGGTATTGAACTTTCAAGGATGTTGAGACTAAAATATTGGACGTTACCTAATTGATTCTCAAATTTATCGGTAAGCCCAAAAATTACTAGAAAAAGATTCAATAGGTCGAAAAATTAGAACCAAGAAGAGTCGAACCAACAGAAGGCCCAATGGGCCTTGTGCCCATTGAGGTTCATCCCAAGTGGGCCCAAGCAAGCACAGTAAGCTCAAAGCCTTTAAGCCCAATCGCATTTTCTAGCCCATTTCTCCACAATTTGAGCCCAAACCAATTTTATTCAAGCTCGTATACGTATATAGTACGGTATACTATACTTTGAGAAATTACCATTTTACCCCTTCTAGAAGTGGCATTTAATTTTGGAGGATAAAAGGCAAGAAAGTCATGGGAAACAATGGATTTTTGGGGAAAATTGATGAAGCCAGTTGGAGAAGGCTTCAAGGAGAGAGGTCTTCATCTTTTCTCTCTTTCCTCTCTCTCTCTCTCTCCTCCTCGGGCGTCTAGCCCCTCAGCCCTTCCATTTCTCTCTCATTTTTCTCTCTTTTCCTCTTGTTTTCTTCTTGTTTCTTCCCTTTGGATGCCCCATAACCATCCGGACCACCATCACTTGCCATCCTAGCTGCCTTGCCACTATTTTGGAGCCGCTGTGCCACTGTGGTGTCGCCCATCCAAGGACGCCCAAGCTACGCCTCTCTCTCTCTCCCTTGCAATTCTCACCTTTGCCAGAAGCCATCTTCGCTGAGACCCATTTTTGCAGAGTGCCTCTGTGACGTTTTGGACGTAGCCGTGCATAGCGCTTACTATTGCTATCGTGCCTGCATCGTCAGAATTGTTGCCAAGTGAGTTTACACTCTAATCCTTTCATTAGTCTATTAAACTTGTTAAGAGTAGTTTAGTTATGGTTAATCTTAGTTAGGGGTTCAATTATGGCTAACTAAGGTTGAGAGTGCTGATTAAACATATGACCAAGGTTAGGTTAATTAACTAAGGTTGAAATATGGTTAGGTTAATTAATCAAGTTTGGTTAATTAACTAAAGTTGGATTATGGTTGGGTTAATTAACCATGGTTAAAGCATGGTTAGGTTAGTTAATCATGGTTAGTTTGGATTAAATTATTAATCTCGCTAAGTTCTCATTAATTGAGATTAATTAGATTAATCAAGGATTATGGGGGTTAATCTTGATTAGCATTATTTTATTAAAAATAATTACTTTATTTTAATAATTTATTTATTTATGAAATTCAGAATTTATATTATTATTTATTAAATTCGAAATTATTATTATTTATTTTTAATTTAATTATGAATAGTACTATTCATGCGTTATTGTTCATGCATTACTATTCATCACTATTGTTCATGCATAGTTGAATTATAGTTTTAATTCAATGTGTTCATGATTGTTAAGGCATGTTGATTGGTTTCTTGTATTAATGATGAATTGATTGTATGATTTACGTTATCAAATGTTAAATGCATTAATATTGTGATAAAATCACGTGGGCATAAAAAAGGAAAATCCCAAAGTGTCGGGTGTATGCTTATGTCAAATGTTGCCATGAAAATGAAAATGGTATGTTTTGTTTATAAGATATGAAAGTTGGATGGGTTTTGAAATAAAACGTGATCACGTGTGATTATTTTCCTACAATTTTTACATGAAAAATATGCAGTGATTGATTTTGTTGAGCATATACCACATTTGCATAAACTGATATTCAAGATTAAAATGGGCCATGGTAAAATGCTTGTGTGGTCACTAAATTGAACCTGTCACCCCAGCGGGAGATCGAGGGATGAAGCCCAACTTGTCAGAAATTCCAGCAGGAGTCCAAATGCGAGTCGCGGTAGAGGCCGAGCCTATGCCCCTTTGAGAATGCCATCTAGGCAGGAGTTTCGGACGTAACTGTGCTTGATGGGGCAAGGCGATGCCTGGCTATACCAATTGACACTAGCGGGAGTTCGATTGTGGCTCGGAGGGGCGTTATTAATCGGAACACGTGTGAATGCAGGGGTGCATGTGAAGCATATTATGATGTGTTTTGATTATGCATGTGCTATTTGCACTGACCATGGCATGCATGAGGTACCATGTAGGGTATGACAATGGCTAAGTGAGATCGCATGCGATACAACTCGAATGTGATTGATTAATGCAGTGCTAAGAGTGCAGTATGCATTAATTGTGGCATGCATGTGTATTTACTGGGCAGGGTATGGCATAACTGGGTAAGGTTGCCTGCAAGTGATTACTGAGTAGATTGAATCGTTGACTAGAGCAAACATGAATTGTTTTGCTATTGATCTGCTTGAGTGAAATTGGCCATGTCGATGGTATCTACACATATCCTGATTATTACTACCCCTCGGGGCCACAACCGAACCCCCATCGGTGTCTACTGGCATAACCAGGTATCGCCTTTCCCTATAAGGCACCCGGATGTCAAGGGTTCTCTCCCAAGACGGCATTCCTTAAGGAGCATGGGCCTGGCCTCTACCACAACTTCGCATTCGAACTCCCGCCGGGTTTCCGACAAATCGGACTATCACCCCTTGAAGTTCGGTCGAGGTGGCGGGTTCAACATAGTGATCATACGAGCATACCACCACAATCCATTTTTATCTTGAGCATTAGCTAATGCACACAGATGCTTGCATTTACAACCTCAAATCCTTTCTCATAATTCGGTGTCTCTCAAACAAACCGTTTTTTCCCTTTTTGTGAAAACCATACAATTTATGTGGATGTCCATGTAATTACACATCCAATTCACATCATACAATCAAAGCACATGAAATTAGACAATTTTTCACTTTTGGATGAACAGTGCGCGTAAATAGTGCACATGAATAGTAAATTATGAACAGTGCAACGTGAACGGTAAAATCCAGAATTTAATAAATAATAAATTAAAATCAGAAATCATTAAAACATTAATTAAAAACAAACAATCAATTAATTAACACTAAACATGCTTAGTAACACATAACCCATCATTAATCAACATTAAGCAAGATTAATCTAAATTAACCTTAATCATCTATCTAACCACCTATCTTAGGGCTAAAATAACTTAATTAAACCTCCTAAATCAGAATTAGCCCCAACTAAACCAATCCTAAGCAAGTTTAGGCACTAAACAAGGACTAGAGCTAAATTAACCCGTTAAGCGGGCTGGCAACACGGACGCGGCGACGATGATAGTGGCTATGGTTGAGGACCTCAACCACGACAATCCAAGGTAGTCCCAAGGCTGGAACAACAACAACTACTCCGGTTCTCCCTGAACTTCTGAAAACCGAACTGACCAACGAAGGAGAAGGGATGAATGGGCTGATCGGAGCTCGGTGAGTAGCTGGTTGGTGACCAACGGTACTAGGGGATCAAAAGGGATTGGCTGGTGGCTAGGATAGGCAGTGGTTGGGTTGGAATAGGAGGAAAACAGGTCTTCCAGGCGGTGCAATACAGGGACAGGCGGACAGAGAGGTGGTGGCTTTAGGCTGGCCGGCAGCTCCATTTGGCGAACGACGACCTTGGGGGACACGAATTGGGCCTTTTGGACAAGGTGGTGGGTGGCACGGGTCGTGATCAAAACAGGATGGCAATGAACAAAACTAGTTTTTTGAGAAGGTTTGAAGGAGGAAGAAGAAGAAAATATGAGGAACAAGGGAGAAAGAGAGGGTTGGCTGGCTTGGCTAAAGGGGAGGAGAGAGAGTGTGAAGTGAAGGCTGGTTGTCACAGCCCCATTAAGGCCATTCAAGGCTTGCCCTTTCCCCATGTAACATGACATCATCTTCTCTCTCTTCTTTTGTCTTTTCCTCATAATATTTAGAGGCAAAATAATCATTTCCACCTTTGCACAATTTCCAATATGCTTTTGGTTGAAATGAAGGCGGGCCTAAGAAATGGGCTTGAGAATTGGTTGGGCTCGAATTGGCTCAAAGTTAGACAATGGGCTCGGAAGGATTAAATGGTTGGTTGGGTCCAATGGGCTCACTTGCTTGTCTTGGGCCTACTATGCAACCGTCCTACCTTGGGCGTGAGGCCCGGGTCGGCCTCGCTTCGGTCCACGTCCTTGTAGGCTTGTTTCCTCGGTCTATAAATCCCTTTTCCAAAAAGTTCGATTTCATCAGCAATGTTGATTGTTAAAGAAGAATTTCCAAAAATCCATCCCGGATGTTCCCGAAAATTCACAGTCTAATATTGAATTCTCATGCCTTGTCAATTTCATCCAAATGCCATTTTGGTACGTTTCGGACTAATAAGCGGCTTCAAGGATTCACGCGTAAACGACTCGTGTTGAACCACGTTCAAAACCTCTTAACACATGAACGTCTTTGACTATATGAAATTGCAGAAGATAGAATTTTATTTCAAAATACATGATTACCGAGAATTGGCATAGCGTCGTTTGTGGGCTCAATAATAGTAAACGGAATCATCTGTCGTCCCATTATGCTCTATCTGCAAATCGACTTCTAGTTGTCCCTAAAATCGGCCTACATATCCAAAGGATCGTCCTTACGCAAGTCTCACAGTCGATTTGTTTTCCTAGGTCAAGTTATTTAGTCACACGAATTCTGTCCTTATTAGCCTTTCCTTTCAAGGTATCTTGAGAGTGATCAATTCTAAGTGGGAGTAACCAATAATGCATTAACAAAATCCACGTTCATACATCCCTTAAAGGACTTGAATTTTAGGACGTCACAATTCTTCCCCCCTTTCAAAAATTTTGTCCTTGAAATTTGCACTTATAGGGAAATTCTCAAACAGATGGGGGTGTTGATGCTTCATCGTTTCCTCACTTTCCCATGTAGCTCTCTCTATTCTGTAATGTTGCTAAATCACCTTAACTAAAGTGATGTTCCGAAGCACTTGCTCTTTACGGTCCTCTATTCGTATCGGCTTCTCCACATACGACACCCTATTGTCTACATCCAGTTCTTCAAAATTCAATACATGAGTTGGGTCCGATTCATACTTTCTCAACATGGACACATAGAAAACATCATGTACTTGTGCAAGCTTCAGTGGCAACGCAAGACAATACGCTAAAACCTCGATCCTTTCCAAAATTTCAAAGGCTCCTACGTACCTTGGACTTAACTTTCCCTTCTTGCCGAACTTGGAGGTACCCCTCATTGGCGATACTTTCAAAAACACACGATCGCCCACCTTAAACTCCAACGGTCTACGATGTTTATCTGCATCGCTCTTTTGACAACTTTGAGCGGTCTTTAGTCTATCTTAGATAATCTAAACCACATTCAAAGATTGCTCTACCAACTCTAGCCCCATGATCTTTCGTTCACCAACCTCATCCCAACAAAATAGAGTTCTACAAGGTCTCCCATATAAAGCCTCGAATGGTGCCATCTTAATGCTTTGCTGATAGCTGTTGTTATAAGCAAACTCAACCAAATGAAACTGTTCTTCCCAACTCCCTTTAAAATCTATGACATAGGCTCGTAGTATGTCCTCCAGAGTTTGAATCATCCTTTCCAATTGACCATCCGTCTGTGGGTGGTACGCCATACTATACTGCAATTTCGTCCCCAAAGCCGTTTGCAAAATTTTCAAAAATTTGCCGTAAACTTAGGATCACGATCAGAGGTGATCATCACTAACACTCCATGAATGCGCATAATCTGACGCATGTACAATTCTACCTACCTATTCAACATGAAATCCTTTTGTACAGCGATAAAGTGAGCTAACTTTGTCAATCTGTCAACCACTACCCAAATCAAGTCATTGCCTCATTGACTCCTAGGCAGCCTCATTACAAAATCCATTGTTCCTACTTCTATTTAGGAATCCCAAGAGGTTGCAGTAGTCCACTAGATTTACAATGCCGAGCCTTTACTTGCTAGCACGTCAAACACTTAGCCATGTGCTTTGCAATGTCCAACTTCATACCATTCCACTAGAAGTGCTACTTCAAATTTTGATACATTTTCATACTACCCAGGTGGATGTTATAGTTACTTTGATGAGCTTCCGACAAAACTACTTCCTTAAGCTCCGCATCTTTTGAAACAAACAATCATCCTCGAAACCTTAATGTCCCATCCTCGGACACTTGAAAGTTATCTTTTCTTTTTGCCTGATCCATCTATAGGATCTTAAGAACTTTAGGATCCATCGCTTGCGAACTCTTTATCTTGCTTTGCATCTTGGGCTCCACCCTGAGAGTGACCATTACACTAGCAAGATGGCCAACCTTGATTTTATAATCAGAGTCCCTGACTCCCTCCAAAAGAATCCATTCCTGTATTATCATTTGTGCAATTGATGACTTTCGACTGAGCGCATCTGCCACTTTGTTCACTTTCCTTGAATGATATAGAATCTCGCAATCGTAGTCCTTAAGAAATTCCATTCATTGTCATTGCCTCATGTTCAATTCCCTTGAGAGAACAAATACTTCAGACGCTGATGATCCGTGAAAATTGGAAACCTTTCCCCACACAAGTAATGCCTCCAAATCTTAAGTGTAGAGATGATTGCCGCTAATTCCAAATTATGCGTCAGATAGTTAAACTCGTGAGGCCTTAATTGTTGGGATGCTATGCAACAACCTTGTCATGTTGCATTAACACGTAACCTAGTCATTTATATGACACGTCTTTGTAGATCTCATATCCACTAGGAACAAACGGTATTGTTAAGATAGGTGTGGTAGTTAATTTACTCGAGCTCTTGAAAATTATGCTTGCACTTATCAATCCAATTAAAGCTCTCTTCTTTCTTTAACCTCGTCAAGGGCATGGCTATTGCAGAAAACTTCTCCATGAAATGTCTATAGTATCCAGCCAATCCCAAGAAACTTTGAATTTTTGTTACCATCGTAGGTCTCAACCAATTCATGACCGCTTCGATCTTAGTCGGGTCAATAGAGATCCCTTCACCCGAAATTACATGACCTAAAAATGCCACTCAAGATAACCAAAACTTGCATTTGCTGAACTTAGCGTAAAGCTCATGCTCCCTTAAGGTCTGCAGCACGAATTTCTAGTGTTTCTCATGATCCTCAAGACTCCTTGTCACGACCCCCTTCCAAGGGTCTGAGTTGCGGGTTATTTTTGTGACATCCCAAGCTAGTCGCCGTCCCAATTCATTTTACCTTCTTTATATGCACATGCGGAAGCATAACATAACAACAACATCCCCGACAAACATCACTGGAAGAACATGGGACGCAAGTATATAATACTACTCTTTTCGTTAGTAGTTCGTATACAACTGACTTTCATATTACATAATATAAAAAGGTTTGGGTATCCCTATTTCCGCTACCACCGTGGCTTCCAAAATTGGGAACCATTTTCCATTACGGGCTGGTATCACTGATTAGCATTTGTCTCGTCGGACGTGGACCCTCCACTTGGGTTCATCGGGCCTCTAAAGCCACAAATAAGCCCGATTATCTCACCGTCCAACCAAACGTACCATGCCTCGTAACAGTGAAGGACCAACTCGATTTGTCCCTCGTGCACCCATACGGTTGAGGTATACTTCCGATATGTTATCTCTGCTTCGACGTGTATGATGTCTATGGTCGACCCTTATAATTCTCATCGGAAGACCAAAACGTATAGGAGGAGGGTTAACCATCTTACCAACCTGAAAAGGTAAAGGGGGTGAGTTTTGGGAAAACTCAAAAAGTAAAACCTCTACCCTCGGCTAGCGTAACATCTCTTCATCAACGACTAACCAGAGCAACTCATGCAGACAGTGTCGATGGCAGATCAATTACAACTCACATACAATGTCATGACTAATGCAAGGGTTTTACTTACTCAACCATCAACTAACACATAAACATATATCACCTATACTCGAGCACATACACACGGGTTTCACTTACTCACGTGTCGGCTAACGCATAAATCCATATTACCCATACTTGAGCATAATCGGCATTCGTGTAGATCACTTTACATCGTCCTGGCTTAACCAGGCCCTCTCGACTCTTGCCGAGGCTTCTCGGGGCTAGCTTCCCGAGGCTTCCGGGGGTTACCCGGGACATCCCGTTGCGGGGGTACTAGTTGACGTTGTCCTGGCTCAACCAGGCCCTCTCGACTCTTGCTGAGGCTTCTCGGGGCTAGCTTCTCGAGGCTTCCGAGGGTTACCCGGGACATCCCGTTGCGGGGTTATCATCATCTTTCCCATCTTCCATGGGGTGATCTCACAAATGCATCACTTATGCCAGTTCTCATCCTTTCCTCAAGCCGACTCTTTCATGACTCAATAATAACGTCATGCTCATACATAATCATGTGTGCCGTGCTTTCTACGACCCGAGTCTAATGACGCCATGAAAATTTTAAGTCCGAGGTTTGGCTCAAATGCTAAGTATTAAGGGTCTCGCACCAAATCCAAGACATGAGCTCGGCATACTTTGATGCCAACCAAGACCTTGTGGGCTTGAGTGATCTCCGTATCAAACGAGACTAGGAGTCGGCATGTCTTAATGTCGATCCAAGACCTCGTGGCCTTAGGCGATCCTCGTACCATACAAGACTTAAGTTCCGATACTTTGTTACCGATTCAAGCCTTATGGCTTTGGGTGTTCCCAACTTGCATTGAACACCAACAATGAACCATGGCATCATCTCGGTCATGAAATAATCACGCATATGCATAAGATTCAGGTATGAACCAACGTACATAGAATCTTCCATACATTCACGGTTCAACAAGAGAAGACCGTCTAGTAGAAATATCATACTAGGGAGAAGTAAGAGATTCTACTTACTTGGAAAAACCTCACGAGACTAGAGAAGCTACTTGATAGAGAGAAAGCAGCTTCCTTGAAAATTAAAGGAGAGAGTGGGCGTGAGGAGGAAGAGGGCGGCCAAGAGAGGAGGAAAGAGGAAGGAGGAGAATGGTGCAAATGATGAGGGAGGAGGAGAGGCTTCTCCTATTTATAGTCCCCAAGCTCATCATTGCATTTCTAACTGTCCAATCCTCTCTTTCCAAGTGGCCCACCTAGAATACTTAAGTGGCAAGCCTATTTCTTCAATAATTGCACCTAAGGGATGACTAGGCAAGGCTAAAGATTCTACTTGGCGGTCTAGGTTGTAGACGTCATTGACGACGGCCCGCCTTTCACTTTCCTATTGGTCCACTTGTTTCCCTTCATTTATTGGCATTTATGGAAGTTTGACTAGAAAGATGCCTAACTTGCCAACTAAGTCTCTAAAATTCTATATGCTCATGATAAGGGTTTGGGTGTCGCCTTCCGATTGGGCCACCATCATGGCGCCCAAGATATTTTTGACCACCATCATGACCTTTGAAAAGTAAATGATAAGCCTTATCCAATAACATTAATGAGGGTTTTCTAGAAAATTCTTCTTCCTTTGTCCTTTTCTTAACCAAGAAGGCGGTCCGGAGAATTCCACCATCTAAATTGGTTTCAAGGCCGGAAAAGGGATCATATGACATGTCTCGAAAAACCAATTTACACGTACCCGGGGTCCGGGCCACATACCCCAAATTTTCCCAAACCGCTTCCTTGGGCGGTGGGTCGGCCTTAAGGTTTCCCTCATAATTCGATCATTGATCCTTGGATCGATTCAAGGTCAATTCCAAGGCTACCCATGGCCTAGCACTAAGCCAAGGCACTCATGGACCTTAGGAATTATGATGGAATAGCTAGGTCTATCCCGAAGCTCATTCCGATTGGTGCCCAATCCATCCATATGGTTCATGGCCGATGCAATACCGATCCATAGTCAGACATCACTAATTCGAGATTCATTTCCAGTCACTAAGAATTAAATAGGGAATAATGCATTTTTGGTCAGAAGACAATCACTTTTGATCAAGTTAGATGTCCATGTATCGGTGCATAGCCGGGTGGAATCACTCGCGACCAGGCGCTATAACCGGTCGGATCAACCCATGACCATTTGCCGATCCAAAATGGTCCCATGATCAATTCTCATGATCGAAAAGTCATTTTATGAGCTGATAGTCCGTTCCCATTGGTATGGTCGGTATACTTTTCACGGCCGATACCTTGACCAATACATGACTAGTTGATCGATAAGACCATGACCAATCATTGATCCTTACTGATCGAACCAATCGATCCATGACCAATGGCCCATGGTCGACTTATTTAGGATCTTATGGCCAATTTCATGGGGTTGGTTTTTGAGGATGTTACACTCCTCTAGTATACCAGAATGTCGTCAATGAACACAATCACTAATTGATCTAATCACTTATTGAACACACAGTTCATCAGGTCCATAAAGGTTGTGGGGGCATTTGTCAATCAAACGGCATTATCGTGAACTTGTAATGACCATAGCACGTTTGAAACACCGTTTTCAATACATCTCCTTTTTTGATCCTCAACTAATGATAGCTTGTCCTTAGGTCTATCTTGGAAAATACTAGGCTCCTTCAAATTGGTCGAACAAATCATCAATCATTGGCAATGGATACTTGTTCTTGATGGTTACATGATTGAGCTGCTGGTAGTCGATGCAGAGACGCAAAGACCCATAATTTTTCCATACAAATAGTATCAGTGCTCCCCAAAGGGACACACTAGGACAAATGAATCCTTTATCTAGTAATAATTGCATTTGCACCTTCAGTTCTTTCAATTCTGATAAAGCCAACCTATAAGGCGCCTTGGAAATCGGTTTACTTCCAGGGGCTAACTCAATCATAAACTCAATTTCCCTCTCTGGAGGTAATCCCAGCAATTCCTCGAGAAACACATCCATAAACTCTAGCACCACTGCAATATCCTCCATCTTTGATCCTTTCACCAACGTATCCACCACCAATGCCAAATACCGTTAGCACCTAGACTCCTACAACTGGGTCACCTCAAGTGATGAAATTAGAGGAACAGAGGGTCCTCCTTGATTTCCAACAAACTCAAAACTACTACCCACTATTAGGTTAAATTGAATTGTATTTCCATGACAATTCACCATAGCTTGTTATTTGGTGAGCCAATCCATGCCAATTATGACATTAAAGTCATATATTGCTATTGCAATCAAATCAATGACTTCCTGCGATCGGCCAAGCCTAACTTACAGCCAGAACAACCTAACTTAGACAATATCTTATCCTTGAATGGAGTAGAAATACTATAAATGACTCCCAATGATTTGAGATTTAACCCCACTAGTTTAAAAAAACGATCAACAACAAAAGAATGCGTAGCATCGGGATCAAATAATGCATAAGCAATATGATCGTGCAAGGAGACCGTACTTGTAATGACAGTGGGTGAATTCTTGGCCTCCCTTCGGGTAATGGCATACACTCTTCCTTGCGTCGAGGGTTTACCTTGGTTGTTCGGCGGTGCGTTCCCTACAGGTTGTCTTCCTTGCAGCGATAGCAAGATCATTCTCACAGGTCTACTCGGACAATTTGCCACTTGATGGCCCTGCTGACCACATTTGAAGTAGGCTCTTGTCATTGAAGAACATGGGAGATTTCCATGTCTTCTCCCACACACCCAACAAGCTCCCATGGCATTGGGTGCCGATTTTCCCACGTAGTTCTTTCTGTTGGGTGGGATGGGATCCTTCTCCTCATCATCGGCCCATTTCCAAACCGACGATTATTTCTATTAGGTACAAACCGTGAGCTAGATGAGGTTGCTCTCTCAGTCATGTTCTTTTCTATCATTTAGGTCCTCTCGTACATCTCATCAAAACTTTTCAAATTTAAGGGCACTAGTTGATCTTTCAACTCTGGTCTCAAACTATCTTTGAATCGTCTTGCCTTATCCAAATAGTCATCCACCAACCTCGGTGCATACTTCGCTAGCTCAGTGAACTTCACCTCATACTAATCCACTGACATCTAGTTCTGACGAAGTAGTTGGAATTTTGCCATCTTTGACTCTTAGGCACTGTCAGAAAAATACTTCCTATTAAAAGCTTCATGAAATACACTCCAAGTCTGGACTGTGCCTTTGGGGAACACTCTTCCTTGAGTGGTTTCCCACCACATACTAGCATAGCCTTGAAGCTGGTAAGCTGCCAAAAGCACTCGATCTTCCTCTGAACACTTCAGAACTGTGAAAGCCTTCTCGATATCCCTTATCCAAAGGGTTGTAGCCTTAGGTTCGCCACGCCATTGAACCTTGGTGGCTTAAGTCTCAAGAACTATTCTACCAACTTATGTATTTGTCTCTCACAAACCTCACATGTCATTATGGGGACTAAAGGGACCACAACAGGAGCAACATGAATAACGGCAATGGTGATGACAGCAACAGCAGTAGCTCAATCCTCATCTTGCTATCCTATTAAGGTCTCTAGTGCCAACATGATCCCGTCTAACTTGGGGTCTTCTTGTGCTCTATCTCTAGTATTGGTCTGACCAGACGTTGCCCTACACCTAGGGGTTTTTTGCTCAAGAACTCATCTCCTAAGACACTCGTTGATCCTGCTTTCCAATTCCAATTGGGAATTAGAAACTATGAGCAACTCGCTACAAAACAAGATCACATAAGCAATCACAAGCACGTGAAATAAATGCCATCCCTATCTCACTATCCTAAAACCCCACATACCTTATCACTCCAAATCTCAATCGGACTCTAATACCAAAACCGATGGGATGTCACATCTCAAACCTCAAACACGTAATAACCCCTTCCCTTGGTCAATTGAAAGTGACGTCATAGGACTCGTCGATGACCATTCATTGTAATCTTTCATTATGTGCAAGCGAAAGAAAAACCATCTCCCAATCAAATAGACAATCAAACAATCAAATAGGGATAGAGGGATGAACAACAAGATAACCACAACTACTCATTTATACAACATTACTGGATTAACTAGCAGATGATTGTTTTGATTTACAAACCCAACAAAGGGGCTGATCCATCCTCTAAGCCAAACTAAAAAGAAATTAGGCTTGGCCAATCCATTCTCTAAAGCAAACCAAAAAGAAATGAGGCTTGGTTCATCCATCTATACAAAAAGGAACCCTTGGGTTTAACACCACAATCACTCAAACCTATTGGACTTAGGCTTTGTTGGGTTGTAGTCGGAGGCGTTGGGTCGATCATCTGTGGAGTGGGGGTAGGATTCACCACTGCACCATTATGAGGGTTTAGCTCCATGGGGTCCTAGTCAGCGTCTTTGGGGCCCCTACTGGGTGGCCCATCAAAACCACGCAGATGATCGATCGGAAAATCGTCCTCCCAGATGTACCAAGCGAGGAACCAATGGGCAATCATTGCCTCGGTCCCTTGTCCACCCAGATGGTGGAGACGTATTTCTCGTACAAGTGCACTCTACCTGGGAAGTGGTAGTGCGTCATGATGGTCTCCCAGTTCTTTGGGATCTTGAATCGTATCGGTGGGTGCACTATTCTAAGGGCTTGAAAATGGTTATACAATAACCAGTGAGATAAAATCTTAGTGAGTCCTCACCCTAAACTCTAGTTAGTACACCAACTCAACCCTAGGTATCTCTATAGAACCACCTATTAAACAAACCAACAATCAACAACCATACAACAACCAGGGTCCACCAACAACCAATCATTGATTCACATACAACCTTACTCAATATGTCATACCCTACATGTTAAACGCCAATACAACGCAAGCAATGTACATGGCCATTAGAGGATACAATTCATTAGTCACATGCGAGTTGCATCATAGACGATCTCACTTGGCTATTGCCACACCCTATACGTTATCAAATCATGTGTGCCATACACAATGTGATCAACTCATGCATGATCGAAACCCATGATGTCATGTTTCTCATGCACTCTTGCATCCACACATGTCCTGATTGTTATTACCTCTCAGGGCCATAACCGAACCGCCGTCGGTGCCTACTGGCATAACCAGGCATCGCCCTCCCCTGTGAGGCACGGCGATGTCGAGGTTTCTCTCCTAAGATGGCATTCTCTAAGGAGCATGGGCCCGGCCTCTACCACAACTCTGCATCCGAACCCTCACCTGGTTTCTGACGAATTGGGCTATCACCTCTCGAACTTCGGCCGAGGCAATGGGTTCAACTTAATGATCACGCAAGTATACCATTACGATCTACTTTTATCTTGAGAATTAGCCAATGCACACATGCTTGCATATACAATCTCAAATCCTTTCTCATAAAAATGATCCATTTCGATGTCCCTCGGACAAACTATTTTTCCCCCTTTTTATGAAAACCATACAATTCATGTGGATGTCCATGTAATTACACATCCAATTCACCTCATACAATCAAAGCACATGAAATTAGACAATTTTTCACTTTTGGATGAACAGTGTGTATGAACAGTGCACATGAACAGTAAATTGTAAATAGTGCAACATGAATAGTAAAATCCAGAATTTAATAAATAATAAATTAAATTCAGAAATCATTAAAATATTAATTAAAAACAAATAATCAATTAATTAACATTAAACATGCTTAGTAACACATAACCCATCATTAATTAACATTAAGCAAGATTAATCTAAACTAACCTTAATCATCTATCTAACTACCTATCTTAGGGCTAAAACAACTTAATTAAACCTCCTAAACTAGAATCAACCCTAACTAAACCAACCCTAAGCAAGTTTAGGCACTAAACAAGGATTATGACTAAACTCACCCGTTAAGCGGGCCGACAACATGGACACGGTAGCAACGATGGTGGCTACGCTCAAGGACCTCAACCATGATGATCCAAGGTGGTCTTAAGGCTGGAATAGCATCAACTACTCTGGTTCTCCTTGAACTTCTAAAAATCGAATTGACCGACGGAGGAGAGAGGATGAACGGGCTGATCAGAGCTTCGATGAGCGGTTGGCTAGTGATTGATGGTACTAAGGGGTCAAGGGGGACTGGCTAGTGGCTAGGCTAGGTGGTGGTTTAGTTGGAACAGGAGGAAAACAAGTCTTCCAGGCGGTGTAGTACAAGGATAGGTGGATAGAGAGGAGGTAGCTTCTAGCCGGCCAACTCGCTATCTGGCTGCTCTATCCGGTGAACGACAATCATGGGGGACACGGATTGGGCCTCTTAACAAGGTGGTGGGTGGCACAGGCAGTGATCAACACGGAAGACAATGAACAACTCTAGTTTTTAGAGAAGGTTTGAAGGAGAAGAAGAAGAAAATGGGAGGAACAAAGGAGAGAGAGAGGGTCAGTTGGCTTGGCTGAAGGGGAGGAGAGAGAGTGAGGTGAGGACTGGTTGTCACACCCCTATTAAGGCCATTCAAGGCTTGCCCCTTCCCTATGCAACATGACATCATCTTCTCTCTCTTCTTTTGTCTTTTCCTCATAATATCTAGGGGCAAAATGGTCATTTCTACCTTTGCACAATTCCCAATCTGCCCTTGGCTGAAATGAAGGGCAGGCCTAAGAAACGTGCTAGGAAATGAATAGGAACGAGCTCGGGAATTAGTTGGGCTCGAATTGGCTCGAAGTTAGAAAATGGGCTCGAAAGGGTTAAATAGTTGGTTGGGTCCAATGGGCTCATTTGCTTGCCTTAAGCCTACCATGTGGGCCATCCTAACCTAGGTGTGAGGCTCACATCGGCCTTGCCCGGTCCACATCCTTTTAGCTTCGTTTCCTCAGTCCGTAAATCCATTTTATAAAAAGTTTGGTTTCACTAGCAATGTTGATTGTTGAAGAAGCATTGTCCAAAAGTCCATCCTGGACATTATTGGAAATTCGTATTCTAGTATTGGAACTCTCATGCCTAGTCAATTTCATCCAAATGCCATTTTGGTACATCTCGAATTAATAGACAGCTTCAAGGATTCATGTGTAAATGACTCGTGCCAAACCCCGTTCAAGACCTCTCGACACATGAACGTCCTTAACTATATGAATTACGAAGGATAGACTCTTATGTCAAAGTACACGATTACCGAGAATCGGCATAGGGTTGTTCATGGGCTCAATAATGGTAAACGAAATCACCCATCGTCCCATTATGCTCTGTCCACAAATCGACTTCTAGCTGTCCCTGAAATCAGCTTGCATATCCACAGGATCGTCCTTACGCAAGTCCCACGATTGAGTCGTTTTCCCAGGTCAAGTTCTTTAGTTGCACAAGTTCTGTCCTCATTAGCTTATACCTTCAATGTTAGTATCTCGAGAGTGATCAATTTTGAGTAAGAGTAACCAATAATGCATTAACAAATCCACGTCCATACATTTCTTAAAGGACTTAAATTTCAGGACGTCACAATTGAGGAAGATGGAGGAAAAAAAAAGGAAAGAAAAAAGAAAAAGAAAAAGAGGAAATAAAAAAAAAAAAAGGAAAATAAAAATTAAATATAATTTCAATTTTTATAAAAGTAATATTTTTATAAGGCAAAAGACTCTTTACTAAAGAGGAAAAGAGAGAATGGATCGTAATTGGGTTTAAATTGAATCCATTTAAGACTTGTATATTTTAATCCTATTATTTTTTAAACCCATTATGGGTGATGTGAGGAAATAAAGAATGACCCATTTTGATAGGTGTATACATAGGACAACGGCCAACTAGTGGGAGAGTCTATGGACTAGAGGAAAATGACCGTACAATACAAAACCTTAAAAGATGCCTTACAAGGCAAAGCATCAACTCACATCTTTAGGATATACATGATGCTTGACATGATCCCCACTTAGCGGGTGCTGTCCAAATCCGCTTGGATCCCTAAGATTATCTGAGATAACAGTCAACGTATAAATTACAACCTGACTCATCTAAAATGGATTTTTTTTTATAAAGCCGTGATTTTCCTCTCAGATTACCTTAAGTACTCCCTAAACGAAGGACGTCGGTTTAATTCACGATGGGTTCTTGGCTTTTTCATTCTTTATAATTCTGCGTTTTGCTATAACTATTGGATGTATGCCCTAAAGCTACAATGTAATAGTTACATGTTAAGGATTTCAATTGTACTATCAATATTATTATTTAATTAATAGCAATGACGTATTCATTCATTTGTCTAATTATTTTATATTTATGAATAATTTCATAAGATCGATTGTAACTATACCTATTCTTGAGACGTCAAGAATATATGTGACAGATTCATAGTTAAACTGATGAGTTGCAATTCATTAGGTATTGTGATGCCTAAGTTAGAATATAAGTGTTTGTATCAGACAAGTTCACTGAACGTGATGCATATGAAACAATTAGCGACATGGAAGCTGTTAGCATGGTCAATGTCTAATTGTTTACACTTTGATCTTGTGTAAATAATCCTTAGACCTGAGGCTTTAACTTGTGTGTTGAACAACTATGGTTCACGAGTGAACATAATTTGTTCATATACAAAGTTGCACGTGTATGCAATATAAAATATGTCTCCTTCTTACATGCAAGGTATAATAATGATGTCCTATGCGATCTGATTATGACAATGCATTGAAATCCTCGGCTGGGGTTGTAACCGATAATAAATTGTTTATGTCTCGAATAAAATGCATGTCAATTAGATTTGTGCATATGATCAAATTGGTGACTTAACAAATATTCCATGATTTTTGTTTGGTCGGGACATAGTAAGACAGAGGGATTAAATTACACTGTAGCCAAAGCTAATAGGTTCATTATGTTCTTAAAGCATTCACACTACTTGGGTAATCATGACATATTGCTAGATGTCAATCATAGCTTGTAGGACCCAAAGATTAATCTGGACAATTGATTCTTTTAGGAGTATTAATGTGTTAGTACAAGTCTTACTACCACCTTAGTGACGAACCTAGGGATGTTACACACCATAACCCATTAGGATAACATGAAACAAGAAAGAAATAATGTTGCAAATGTATTTGCAATTACTGCAATCAAATTGAGTCGACCTGGAATTAAATTAAATGGAAATTTTTAAATTTGTGTTATAGTCATAAGCCTACGTGCATATGATGCACACGCAAGCCCAGAATGGATACATGTTAATGTACCCCAAATGTACACATAAAGACTATGTTCTTTTTATTTTTTATTTATAGAATTAAAAAAAGGATTGATTAATTAATAATTATTTATTTATTTATTTATTTAAAATGTGCACATGGCCAGCAACAATTGCTGATTGTGTGCAATGCACATCACATGTGGGTGTTTTTAATTTATAAAAAAAAAAAAAAGTGCATGGCATGATGGTCAACAACCGTTGCTGACCATCATGCATGAATGATTAGCGACGGTTGCTGATGGTGGGATGGTTTCTCCCTCATAGCAACAATTATTGATCATCATGATCAGTAATTGTTGTTGATTGTAGGGCATTTTTAGATGCTACATAAAACGAGGGCATAAGCTACGGTTGCTATAAAAAAAAAAAAGTGTGTGTGTGTGTGTGTGTTTTTGTGTGTTGGTGTATGCGAGAGAGAAAAATGGATTCTCTCTCATTCAGATCGTGGCTAAAACATCAAGGATATGGAGGATTGTCTCCATAAGATTGCTAGCACAATCATAGTGGTGATTATCCGCAAATTCTCTCTTCCATTCAACGTCCATTGGTGGTGTGTCTGAACTAAATATTCAACGTTTATGGGGTTTGAACTGAAAAATATTCGAACCAATTTGTTTAAAATGCACTTTGAGAGGTAATTTATTTAACTCCCTTTTTATATTCAAATTTTTTATTAAAACGCACGGATAATGCCTCTAGAGATAGAAGTATAGAAATATTTTATTTTTATTTCTGCTGTGTTTATATTAATTTACCCATACATGATTCATGAAACCCCAACAATAACCAGCAGAAAATATTTTGATTGATTAATACATCACATGAAAGTAGAACACTGTAGGACATCCGCAAACAACTTGCATTCCCCACCTAATTGATGATGTATGATGGGCTATCCCCAGTCGCATTCACCATGCACCATCACCGAGACGACCGCCCGTTGCCGGCACGAGGACTGGCACTCCTTCCCTTTCTCTCTCAACAGGAAAAGCAGAATCAATAATTAAATCGTTGATAAAGTTTTTAAAACGGAGGATCATCTACATCGATGAACACGATAAAATTAGTGAAAATTTGAATGGGCCCATGCCATTGCCAACGCCAAAATGGCTATTGCCACAGCTTTTCTTTCATGCATTGACCAATAGTTACCAGATAAAAAAGATCATCTGCAACTCAAACCCGGGTTTCCTGACCCTGTTCCCCCATCCGCAGGTCTTTGCAATTGCACTGCGCAAAAAGGGGAAAGCCTTCGAGTTCAAGGCGAATTTTACCGTTCTTCCCTGCTGTTCGAGTTAGTTTCTTTCATGGTCTTCCCAGGTCTTTGCATTAGGATGGATGTGACAGCATTTTCCACAACGTTCCTTCTGCTAGGACAATGGGAATGAAGTACAAACTTTAGATAAATCGTGTTGTGTAGTATCAATTACGGATTGGTGGGCTCAAATTTTATTCTCGCGTCCTATCAGGCATTGTCACTGTTATTCTTTGGCTACTATACTGTTGTACATATCCCAACAAATAATTAACTCTTTTCCACTTTATCATCGCATCACGCATCACGCATCACGTAGTTTAATCTTTGCGTACTTAATCAAACGAATTATTCTATATTATTCTGGCTGAGAGATGGAGACAAACGTGCAGAATGAGATACTGTATCGTCCATTGTTGCTACGGAACAGCTGGAGTCAACGAGTACTTATTGAAACATCAGCTATTTCCTATCCATCTGAGTAATGTAACAGTTGCTAAATTCATAAAATTAATCATAAAAAACAATCTCAATGTTATGCAATTTTGTTTGTCTGCACTTATATTATCTCTGTCTCGACTTGCTAATTCATTTGCACTTTGCCTGAACACTTGAAATTGATTATGAAATGATCAATTTCATTGTAACCTCTCTACCGTCACATTATTTACACTTCAACTTGCTAGTTATAAAGCAGTTTACCTGATCAGTTGGTGTTGATTATGAATTGACCATTTTATTGTAACCTTTTCAATCAAGGGAAAATTGTAAAATTAAAGCAGAATGCTAACTGACACAGATTCACTTGGGACTGAAGGCTACTTCAAATTTTCCTCTTCGTATTTGACTTCATCTATCAATCAATGCAAAACAGAAATTTCTAGGCAATGAATTGGCTGTCCATCTTCTGTAATTCCACCACTTGTGCGTTGGCAGTTTGTTGGGCACCTTCATGACTCCCCAAGAGATGTTCTCATGCGATTTGACCGTCATCGACTTGAGCACGATCGTCTTTTCGAGGAGAAGATCCACCAGTGACGATAGCAACCCATCTTCCTCATTAATGGTAAAGCCCAAAAAATTAACAAGCGTCAAGTGTTTCAGCAACGAAACGTTGGACTTCAAGGTGGGAAAATCCATCCAAAGATGAGGTTCATGCCAATGTTGATGAAAATAGGGACAGGTCACTTTTCTCCTGCTGGGATCAATCTGTATATTCATATAATGCACGTATCTTCAGTTGCACAATTAAATAAATAGGCGGTTATGGTTGAGTGATAAATTGTTTAGAAACTATGATTTTTGTTTAAATTTCAAGGCGGTGGGTTGATGGCAACACTTACTGTGATGAACAAAGTTTCCAAGATTGGGCAGATATTCAAGAAACAAGCCAATGAATCACGCTGGGCAGATATTCAAGAAACAAGCCAATGAATCACGCTTTGCGTTGCCCATTAAAGAATCAATCCACCTCAATTGCTTTAACTTTTGAAGCTGGAATTCTAGCCTTCCAAATATAACTCCAGCAGAACATAACCACTGTACACATGCGGAGGACACAATCGTGAGAAAATGGAGTCGTTAGCTCTGTAATAAGAAAACAGGAATAAGAAAGAGGTTTACCTCAAGAAGCCACCCACTTGTGGCGAGAGTCTCCACTTCTTTCAAGGAAGAGAACACAGAGAGAACTTCTTCACAGTCAAAGTCACTGTAACCAAAAGCACCCTCAAAATCAAGCACCACATCAACCAATTTTAAAGCATTCTTCATGTGGATTTGGGTCAATAGGCCCTTATACACAAAGGACCTTAACCCAGTAGCTGAAATAGTCACATTCTCTATGTCCATGCAATCCACAATCATCAAGCTCCTGAGCCTCTCATTCTTCTCAATCCCAATTCCCTTTAGTCCTTCGCACTTCTCGATCTTCAAACTCTGTAGAAGCAGGCAGTTCGTGAGCAAGGAGGAGGCCAAGTCCACAGTGACACCAGTGACCGATCGCAGATGAAGAATCCTAAGGGTGGATAAATTGGCGATATTGATAGGAGTTGTATTACCAAACTCCATTTTCAATTGGTAATAACTTTTGTCCTCCTTTTTGCTATGAAAGAAATTGAGATGGAGCTCTTTGTCGACTCCCTTCGTGGCAAGGACGGTCACGTCACCCTCAGGAAACTGGAAACACAGTTTGCTGATCTCCGGGCTCTCGTAAGATCCCAGAAGCGCACTGACAGCTTCTAACGAATCTTCAACTGCATCGACAGCGGCAATCAGACCGTCACCTGCGTTGAAGTGATTCACCATGGTGGGCGACCAGAGAGACCTCCATTGTGTGGAGAGGAGGCTTGTTCTCACTGCCTCCTTGAGTGGCAGGAAGGAATTGATTCTTTGGAGGATGTCTCGCGGCATATTGCTGATCAGATCCACGTGCTCTTGAGCCATGATGAAATTCTCTGATCTGGAGCTTGCAAAATTGCAATCCTTGAAGGAATTGTAATCACAAGAAGTGTGATTCAATTTCTTCTTTCATGCGAGGACAAGATAAAGTTAGTTTGGAAATATTGGACGCTCAAGAGACGGGGGTATGAAATTACCCACCTCCTTCAGCTAACTGTGAAGTTGTGAAGCAGCTGGGGAGCATTTATATAGGGACTATGCTCCTGCCGAGTTGTATTTTCATCAAAACTTTGAAAGGGGGGAAAAGGAAAAGACGAAAGAGGGAGAGCTAGAAAAATCAAACTCATCCATGTGAAGTATCTGCGTGTGAATGAAATAGGAAAGTATTTTTAGTTTTGAGTGATCCGATAGATGGTACCATGCTCCATCTGCACCATGTGGATTCTAATTCAACCTATTGGTGTTTTTAAAGTGATCATGTGGAAAACTGGGATGTCGCTGAACGTATAATAGGGTACTTATCCAGAAAACAATACTTTCTGGAAGGCAACATTAGCGAGAAGACACGTACATGTCTACAAGATTAACGGAATCATCCTAGCGCTAGTCGAAATCAAGATGCACGCCAACATTTCTACATACTGAGACAAAAGCATAGGAAATAAACTGTTCTTTACATATATGAACATCAATAAGTGGCAGCAACCACCACCCCATGTGGTGGCTCCGCTGGCTTCGGGCTTTCCCCCCCTACCAAAGGGGAGGAGTTCGAATCCTAGCAGAGTCATTTGTGAACTTACCCTGGTGGCACATGCTTGGTGGTCGCACGTGTCGCCCTCAGGGTTTACTTTCCGGCTACCGGCCGTACGGGGGTTCCCTGGGTTACCAAAAAAAAAAAAAAGTGGCAGCAACCAACTCTATGTATCGGTGACTTTATGTGATTTATTGATGTGACATATTCTTGGATTGATCATGAAACTCCACCTTACCAGCACATTCTCTGTATCTATCTAATTAAGAGCTTTGTCAATTTAAAATATAACGCAGAATAGAACTGTGCAATCAACCACAATTGCGAGATTAAAAGAAAAAGGAAGGAGAACTAGAGAAAACAACAAATTGGGATTTGTATGATTCAGTCCAAAGTTGAGGCCTCCACATTTACGAGAAGAATAGCAATAACAAATTCCCAATCAACAAAGAAATTGCAAAACTAGAATTACGTCTCTCAGTACCAAGCCCCCAATTACACCCAAGCTTCTGATAAAAAATTAAAAAAATACACCCAAGCAATTTCCACTCAATATTTCACATGATCTTTCAGTGTATTCTTGTCAAAACTCCCACGAAGTGACTCAAGAAACACCTTCAAGAGGTTTTGATGTGTGATGTCCTGACTATAACTCAAATACAAACTTCTATCCCGTATTTTTGAAGGGTTCATGCCATCACTCGAGCGCCAGCTACATGCCTAGTCTAGTCGATGCATGCCCAATGAAACCAGGAGCCTGTCGGGTGCCCGGGGAGTCGCTGGGTGCCTGGCCACTACCCCCAGCTAATGGCTTAGCTTCTACATTGAGCATCTGGCCAAGTGGTCCATATCCGCGGGCATCCAGTACACTTCTGATTTCCATCTTTTGCTCCCTCGGATGACTCGCCAAACTCCTCCTAGAGCCTATTTATTGTCCGAGCTTCAATCCTCGCTCCAAATCATTGGCAAAACTCAAGACATATTAAACAGATCTCCACCTTGTCTCGAATTTGTAACCAAGTCATAATTTGGATTTATTACTCATATTATTGCTCTCCTAACACCCTCATGGGCCACTCAACTGTCACAGGCGTCTATTAAGCCCAAGCTGAGCTCAAACTTCATTGGAAGAACAAACTAGGTTTGCATGTCAGTAGGATTTCCACCGCAAGACAATTCTTCATGGTCATATGCTCTCCTAATAATCCATCCGCGACACTGAGGTCTCGGTCTTCACAGAGCTTAGTTCACCCGTGAACCTCTGGCCAACATCATCAACCAAGTTTCTCTACCCCACCTCATTCTCCCCTTCTTTTGCTGTCCCTATGCTTATGGCCCCACTCATCAACAAAACATCATATCTACCAATGCCACCTATCACAAGACAAGTCATAAAAGTAAATGCACAACCACATAGGGCGCAAATGATAACCATTCTATTCTAGAATTCAATTTTTGGCAAAAAATAGATTTTTCTATGATATTCCCCTAGACAAGTTTGAACAAAAATACACATATGATAACGACACAAAATTTATATTCCTATAATAGAAATTCGTTTGATCATGACACAAAATTTCTCCCTTTTAGATGGTGGCAGATGAAGGGCGGTGGCAAGTGGATGGCCAGTGAGTAGCGAGGGCAAACAATGAGAATAATTTTTATTTCTCATTTCTATTCTAGAAATGGAAAAATAATTTTCTTTTGCCTTCTCAATTCTATCCCAAATCTATTTTGGGACAAAATATCTGCTCTAGAAATAAATAAAAATGAAATTGGTTACCAAATGGATTTCTATTCTAAACCTATTCTTGGAAATAGAAAAATAGTTCCGACTAGAAATATAATGGTTATTATGCGCATCTTTAGAGATCAACTATTCTTCTGGTTTAGTGTGGCAAAGCTTCCGCAGCAAAAGGGAACACCTCATTTTGATCCCTTTCCAACTAAGATGGTTGCAATAGCCCTTGCGAAACCATCCTCCCCAACCTCGTCCTTGTCGGATGATGATTTGGATGAGGATTTTGCCTTAGCTAACAGCTTAGACCAAGAGAAGCTAGGGAAAAATTCAGATCACCATAAGGGGATTGATACTCCATCTTCTCAACTTCCTACATAGACAATCGATTAGGTTGGCAGCTCGAGGACCAAGTCTATGTCTCTTGCTGTTAGGGCCAGATCATTAGTTAGCCGACGGCATTAAAAATGGAGGTAGGCCTCCTTGTCCTCTTTTGTATAGTCTATATATATGTTTTTTGGCTGCTGGAATATCAGGGGTGTTATGGCCCTAGTCAAACAATCTGAAGTCAGAAATTTTGTACGCCTCAATAATATTTGCTGTGTTGGTTTGTTGGAAACTAAAGTTCCAACTGCTCTTTTTGGTTCCATATCATCTAGCTTGTTTCCTGGTTGGAAGTGGATAGCTAACTATGAGCATTCTGCTCATGGGCATATTTGGGTTGGTTGGAACCCGCTTTTGTTGGATTTCAATGTTCTGCATAATACTAGATATATTATTCATGGTGCTGTTAAATGTTTGAACTCGGGGACTTTATTAACCCTTTCGGTGGTCTATGGGGAGCATAATTTTGTCTTTCGGAGACCCTTTTGGAGTGATCTTGTCCAACTGAGCTCCACTCTCAAGGAAATCCCTTGGATAGTGGCAAGGGATTTCAATGCCATTTGAGACCCAACGGATCGTATGGGGAGCCCGGATATATGGATTCTTGCCTTTGATGAGTTTAAGGATTGCTTGGACCAAGCTGAACTGATTGATCTTTAGTATGTGGGATTCCGGTTCACCCGGTCATCCTTCTCAGGTGCTTTTAGGAAGCAACGGAAAATTGATCGAGTTCTTGTCAACAATTACTGGTGCATGACTTTCTCTTATTCAGAAGCATCTTTCCTTACCTCGGGCATATCAAATCATACGCTAATGGTTGTGAAAATCCTTGCCCCTACCTCCCGCCGAATTCCTTTCAATTTTTTTAATTTGTGGATGAGCCACCCAGACTTCTCCATGTTAGTATCACAGGCTTGGGAGGCTCAAAGTACAAGCTCACCAATGTTTAAACTATACAGCAGACTCAAGCTCCTTAAAGGTTGGCTGAAGCTTCTCAACAGAAAAGCATACTAAAATATTTCTATGCAAGTGGCTATGAAAAAAAGGGCCCTCCACATTACCCAAGAAGCTCTTTACCAAGACCCCTAGAGTAGTGAGCTAGTAGAAGTGGAACATTCTCAAATCAAGGAGTTTTATGAACTCAGATCCCTTGAGGAGTCATTTTTCAGACAAAATCCTTAAATTTGCTGGCTCAAGGAAGGGGACCAAAACACTAAGTTCTTTCACCACTCAGTTAACTATCGGCACCTTTGTAATCGAATCCTCTCAATCATGGACAGCGCAAGCCAAATGGTTATAGAGCCAGTGAAAGTTCAATAGGTTTTTGTTTTATATTTCCAGGGCTTCTAGCCTCGTTGGGTGTGACTACGAGACCATCCAAACAGGAGCTCATAGAGGACATTCATTCCCACCTTAATGAAGATTAGGTCAATTTTCTATCCCAACCTTTTCTTCCTTCAGAAATTCGTGATGCTATGTTCTCGCTTGCTGGGAATAAAGCCCCAAGGCCAAATAGCTATAACTCAGATTTTTTTAAAAAGAACTGGGATGAGGTTGGCCTATTAGTCATTGAGGCGATTATGGATTTTCTTGAATCCGGTTGCATGCTCAAGGAAATAAATAATACTATTATATCCTTGGTACCTAAAGTCCCCAATGTGACATTAGTCTCAAATTTTTGACCAATTGCATGTTGCAATACAATTTACAAGAGCATTACTAAGATCCTCTCTTCTAGAATTGTGGCGGTTCTTCCTGAAATTATTAGTCCGACCCAAACCGCATTTGTGAAAGGGAGGAGAATTAGTGACAATATCCTCCTTGCCCAAGAATCATTCAGCAGGTTTCACAATGAGCCCTATATTCCAAAATGTGCCATTAAGGTTGATTTCAGGAAAGCTTATGATACTCTCGACTGGAATTTTTTGGAGAATACTCTTCGAGCTTTTGGGTTTCCCAACCACTTTATAAGGTTGATTATGGTATGTGTTCATACCCCAAGGTTTTCCTTTTCAATTAATGGCGAACTCTATGGTTTCTTTTCTAGTGGCCGAGGTATAAGGCAAGGAGACCCTATGTCCCCCTGTCTCTTCACCTTGGCTATGGAGGTATTCACTGGGATTATTGATACTCATACTCAGCATCCGGATTATCGGTACTTCTGGAGATGTAAGGCTTCTCATCTATCTCACCTTTTCTTTGCGGATGATGTACTTATCTTTAGTGAAGCGAGTCTCGCTTCTATCTCTTGTATCAAAGATGGGCTTAAATTATTCTCCTCTTAGAGCAGTCTGATACCGAATGCTGGTAAGGGTGAAGTCTTTATCTCGAGTGGTTCCATGTCAGTCAAGGATCAAATATTACAAGCTCTTGGCTTTACACTAGGATCTCTTCCAATTCGTTATTTGGGTGTTCCTATCATTACATCACGGTTGAACAAAGTGGATTGCAATACCCTAGTATGCTTTCTCACTCCTAAAGTCCAATCTTGGACTCATTTTTTTCTTTCTTTTGCGGGACGCTTACAACTTATCAAGTTGGTGATGCATGCGATTCAAGCTTATTAGGCATCCATATTTTGGCTACCGTCTTCAATTGTGGATAAGATAGAGCAAATATGTAGACAGTTCCTTTGGAAGGGGCCGTCCATGGGATCGGGTGGTGCGAAAGTGTCTTGGGATGTGTTGACACCTAAATTTTGACCTAACGTGTGGCTATATTTGTAGGCTGACTCAACCCTTAAGCAAAACCGGAAATTATGTTCAACCTAATAAGGGACCATGAACCTCGCCCATAATATGAGGAAGTAGACAGATAAATTGCATATGTGAGGATAGAAAATTCAAAAGGAAATCAATTGGATACTAGGGGGTCGCAATTTTCACAGAGAATCTTCTCTCCAATAAATTTTAGAGGAATTCATGGGATAAGATGGACAAAATGGAGGGAAGAAAACGAAAATATTTGTGGAAAGTGTGAACTATGGAGACTTACAAAAGGAAGCTAATGAGCTGGAAAATAAGAGGGGATCAATCTAATTGGCTATGCAAGGAAGATTGGAATCCTGGTCAGTCATTTTGTTCTGATGGATATTCGGATTTTGGTAAATGAGGATCCGAATTTCTGATTAAGAATCAAAAGCCAAAAATCGGGTGAACAGGAAGGTAGGAAATTTGACAAAGGAAGGAATCAAGACGTTCGGATCTAAATGGCTTACATGAAATAAGAAAGATTGAGTTGGTCACAAAATCGCGTACCAATTTGCGGACCATGAATTAAGGCAATGAGAAAAGGAAACTCAGAAAATTGCACGTAGAAAGAGACGCTTGGGGCCACTATAAAAGGAGGTCAGCCTGAACATCTTGAGGCATGAAGGAAGAGAGGAAAAATAGAGAGAGGTTTATTTATCATCATGGTTTTCCTTTATGAGTCTATGTTGTAGGAGTGAAGCAATCGCAAAGACAATTAGAGACCACGAATTCCTTCTTCATGCTGAAGGTCCGATTCATCACTAAAGAGACTGGTGAGACTGGTCCTCTTGATATCCACTGTCGTTGGACATTGACCACTTTCATGAAGCTAAGTCAAGCATTTTCTCTTCTTCTTTTAGTTTGATTGTTTTTGATTCTATTTTCCATTTAAACTTTTGTAACCGAGCTTTCATTTAATGTCCAGGTTAAGCCTCGCATAAAGAAAAGGAAAGAATTCAATTTCTTAATCATTGTGGGCTTTCACGCCTATTCCTCATTAGCGTCCCATTATCATTTTTTATGGGAATACATACACAAAGTCAAAACTTGGGATATCCACAGAGAAGAACGTCCACCTTGAGGGACTCCAAGCTCAACACACAATACTCGAAGATACCAAAGAAATCATGCAACTTGCTTGTTGTTGTCATCTCCATCAAGAAGTCCACATCATTCCTCATCTACGAAGCTGCTACCACACTTGAAGGAGACCAACATCAGGCACAAACCCGAGGAAATCGTCAAGCAATATCAAGGGAGTTATCGATCCTCCATGAGAATTTCACTTTCTTTTCTTTCTTTAGAGTCACGTACAAGGGACACATGTCACGTCTAAGTGAACACTTGAAAATAAGAGAAGAAAGAGAGAGGTGTTTTCTGATTTCATCCTAGCTTCACTTTCTTGACGTGGTTATTATATGAGTTGTCATGCTCGACCATAATATCCGATAATCGCAAACATCACCCAAGGCAAATCCAACCCACTCTGTTGAATTTCCCAGCCTTATCCAATAGTTAGTTATTTCAGTGCAATTCAGCGAACTTTAGCCATCACCGCGATCGTCACCAACTCGCAGCGATTCCCACTTCAACCGTGGCTAGTTCACCTACATGCTGACTAGCCGCTGACCCATCATGAGCTCCTTGCCCGAGCCCCCTACAAAGCCTTGCCGTGCCGTGCCATCTACATTGTTATCCATGCCGAATCGTGACCCATGCATCTGCTCGCTGCTCCATGTTATGGTTAATATGGTGTTGATCTGAATGATTTGTCATTGTTTTGCAAGTTTCATCAAGAATAGCTATAGCACAATAAGCATCATCGGGCCATCATCACGGTTCATCATCCGTCCATCGATTTGAAAGTAGAAGCAAAATTTCCAATGTAGAAACTTGTGGCAATGGATAGGGGGATACACTTGCTTAGCGCATCTAGGTTCTTAAATTCCTTCGCAATTTATCTACTGCATTGATTGTTGGTTGTTACTTTCTTGAGTGCTCACTTGTATGATCACTCATCACATGTTAGTGGCATAAAAAAAATGAACAAAGACTGCATGCAAAACATTTTCAAAATAAAGAGAAAAGGTACAAGTCCCTGAACTCATAATTTTTGATTCGCAGAAGTAAAATGTACTCCCACATTTTACTTGGGTGTCTAATCGACCCAAAACCGATTAGTGGCAGCTTCAATAGGTAAGATAAATATCATAGTTGAATTGAGTATCAAGTTGCGTTTGGTAGGACTTGGGAGAGTCCGTGCTAAGCACTGTGTTTAGTAATCCATTAACCTCCTTTAGGAGGGTCGCGATAGGATGATGTCTGCCTTCCTACTCTAGAAGGAGGCCTTGGGCTTAGGAGAATTTGGGATAGTAATAAAGTAGCTATGCTTAAACACATATGGATTCTCTTTATAGACAAAGAATTACTATGGTGCAAATGGATACATGCTACACACCTCAAAAGGAAGAATTTTTGGATTACTTCAACTCCAACTTATTACTCATGGGCATGGCGGAAGATTCTTGCATTAGGAGGTGAAATCCAACCCCACTTCAAGTGGAAGATGGGCGATGGCAAGTCTACTTCACTTTGGTTTGATCTATGGCTTGACATGGGTCCTCTTAATTTGGTCTTCTCAGAAAATTTCATATACCAATCGGACCTTCCTAGACAAGCGACGGTAAAGGACCTATATTCCTCAGATGGGCTTCCAATCCTCCAAGAGCTGTTAACATGGCAAGTCATGCCCCCCCCCCTAACTCAAGGTCAAGACAAATTCATATGGGTAGAGGATCCCTGGAAAAATTCTTGGTTGCCTCGACTTGGGCTACTATATGGCGGAAATCTACTGTTGTTCCTTGGTCTTCTTTTGTGTGGAACAAGGCCATTGTCCTCAGGCATCAATTTCTACTTTGGTTGATGTCCAAGAACCGTCTACCAACTTAGGTATTCCTCATGTCCTATGGTAGAATTCCAAGTTCGGTTTGTGCCTTGTGCAACTCTAGACCGACTTAGTTGATCACTTATTTTTTGACTGTTGCGTCTCCAATTCTCTTGCTAATTTTTGGGCTGTTAAATGTAACCCCCCTGGTACAATTCCTCATGGACGGACAATCTCTTTTGGGCTATTAACACTTTGTCTGGTAGAGGGTTTTACCCGGAGATAGCTAGGTTCTCCTTCGGTGTACTCTACTATGTCATCTAGAAGACAAGGAATGATATTCTCTTCCGGGCTTGCAACCTATATATTCCTTCCATGAAACAACACCTCTCTAAGGCGGTTAAGGACAAAGTGCTTGACTTCAAAAGAGTTGAAGATAGCTCTAGGAATAGGAGGATACAGTGTAGTTGGAGGATAAACCCCCGTATTTTTTATGTGGAGCCTAATACAGCTTAGTTATCAGCTGCTTAGGACTTTTATTTGCTTGTTGTTCCTACTTAGCATGTATGCTTTATATTTTGTGAATGTGGTGCCCCTCCACCCTAGGGATGTGTTATCCAGTTGAGTGCCTATTGGTGCCCTATTTTCACCTCTATTGTACAGTTAATTTGGTTGAAAGTTTATATCATTTAAGTATCAAATTTTTTTGAAAAATGATCTTTTCAATGCTAACTTTGATATATTTGGCCATAAATCCGACGTTACTTTTTTAATTAATTTATTAAGTCGACATGGCTTACCAGAGGATCCCATCAACATTTAAAATCATTCATTGCTACTATGCTTCCATAAGATAGTTTGCATTCTCATAAAATTTTGTGCTTTTAGGATACAATGATAGCTTAAGTTACCATACTAGATCCGTCACCAGTTGATTTAGTTAAACCTAAATTGATTGGACTACCAAAGGGTCCAAATAATGATGGGAATGTCTAATTAGGTATACATGTGAAGGAACAAGTCAAATGAAAATTTGAGTTCTTAGGTCCAAGGGCTTAGTTTCTTGTGGGATGAATTATCATCTCACAATGCCCTTTAATTAAGTCTTAAAGCATTCATCAATTAATTTCATAGTTTGTAGTTCGTATCGAAGTCATGCGGAAATCACCCGCAGATTGACTTCGTATTTCTACCAAATCGATTTATTTCTATTTTCTTAATAGTCTAGTACTTAGAGGATATCATTCCCACCCATATCCTCATGGTCGAAAGGTTCGTTCCTGATCGAAATTGTGAGTTGTACGCGTATCGTTTCCTAATGGCGCCTCTCTATAATCCGTTATCCCACAAACACACAGTTTGGAATATTTGTACTGATCAGGTGTTTGACTAATATTGCCCTTTTATAAAATCCTAAAATGGGGTCGATTTTCAGGATGTTACAGTTGCCTCATGTTCAACTCCTTTTGAGAGAACAAATACTTCAGATTTTGATGATCCGTGAAAATTAGAAACCTTTCCCCAGATAAGTAGTGCCTCTCAATCTTGAGTGTAAAGATTATCGCTGCTAATTCCAAATCATGCATTGGATAGTTAAGCTCATAAGGCCTTAGCTGTTGGGATGCGTATGCAATCACCTTGCTATGTTGCATTAAAAAGCAGCCTAGTCCTTTATACAACGCGTCACTATAGATTTCGTACCCACTAGGACCATATGGTATTATTAGGACAAGTGTGATAGTCAACTTACTCTTATATTCTTGAAAACTACGCTCGCACTTATCCATGCAATCAAATTTTTCTTCCTTCTTTAAAACCTTGTCAAGGGCATGGCGATAAGAGAAAACTTCTCCATGAAATGTCTATAATATCCTGCCAATCATGAGAAACTTCAACCTCGATTACCGTCGTAGGTCTTGACCAATTCATGACAACTTCAATCTTAGACGGATCAACATAAATCCCTTCACTCAAAATTACATGACCCAAAAAGGCCATACGAGTTAACAAAAACTTACACTTACTAAACGTAGCATAGAGCTCATGCTTCCTCAAGGTCTGCAATACTGATCTAGGTGTCTCTCATGATCCTCTGGACTCCTTAAGTATACCAAAATATCATCAATAAACACAATCACAAATTGGTCTAAACACTTATTGAACACACGATTCATCAAGTCCATGAAAGCTACAGGAGCATTTGTCAATTCGAACAGTATTACCGTAAACTCATAATGACCATAGCATGTCTGAAATGTCATTTTCAATATATCCTCATTTTTAATCTTCAATTGATGATAGCCTATCCTGAGGTCTATCTTAGAAAATACTAAAGCTCCTTGAAGTTGGTCGAACAAGTCATCAATTCTTGGCAACTGATACTTGTTCTTGATAATTAGATGATGGAGTTGCCGGTAATCGATGCAGAAACACAGAGACCCGCCATTTTTCCTTACGAACAGTACCGGCGCTCCCCAAGGGGACACACTAGGACGAATAAATCCCTTATCCAATGGTCCTTGCAGTTACACTTTCAATTTCTTCAATTCTGATAGTGCCATCCTATAAGGCGCCTTGGAAATCAGCTCAATTCTAGGGGCCAACTCAATCATAAACTCAATTTCCCTCTCTAGAGGTAATCCTGACAATTCCTTAGAAAACACGTCCACATACTCTTGTACCACAGCAATACTTTCCATCTTTGGTTCCTCCACCAATGTATCCACTACCAATGCCAGATTTCCTTGGCATTTGGATTCCAAAAATCGAGTCACCTTAAGTGATGAAATCAGAGGAATTGAGGGTCCCCTTCTATTAAACTGTCACCCACTACTAAAATTAAACTGAATCGTCTTTAGATGACAATTCATAGTAGCTTGTTGTTTGGTGAGCCAATTCATGCCAATTATGACATCAAAGTCATACAATTACTATTAAAATCAAATCAATGGCTTCCTCGCGATCGCCCAAAACTAACTTACAACTAGAACAACCAAACTCAGACAATATCTTATCCCTGAACGGAGTAGAAATACTATAAACCACTCTCAATGGTTTCAGACTTAACCCCACTAGTTTAACAAAACAATCAACAACAAAAGAATGCGTAGCACTAGGGTCAAATAACGCATAAGCAGCATGATTGAGCAAGGAGACCATACCTATAAGTTTGGAAGGTGAATTATTCGCCTCCCTTTTGGTTATGGTGTAAACTCTTCCTTGCGCCTGGGGTCTACCTTGGTTGTTCCACGGCACGTTCCTAATAGGTCTTCCTCCTGCGACAATGGCAAGATTGTTCTCACAGGCCTGCTCGGACAATTTATCACTCGGTGGCCCTGCTGACCACATCCAAAGCAGGCTCCCATCCTCGAAGAACAAGGGAGATTTCCATGTCTTCTCCCACACAACCGACAAGCTCCCATGAAATTGGATGCCGGCTTTCCCACGTAACTCTTTCTGTTGGGTGGAATGTGATTCCTTCTCTCCATCATTGGTCCATTTCCAAACCGACGATTATCTCTATTAAGCACAAACCACAAGCTAGACATGGTTGCCCTCTCAAACATGTTCTTCTCTATCATTTGGGCCATTTCGTACATCTCATCGAAACTTTTCAAATTCAAGGGCACTAGTTGGTCCTTTAGTTTTGGCTTCAAGCCATCTCTAAACCATCTTGCCCTATCCAAATGGTCCTCCTCCAATCTCAGTGCATACTTAGACAACTCAACGAACTTCACCTTATACTAATCTACTAACATATGATTCTAATGAAGTCGTTGGAACTCTACCATCTTGAACTCTCATGCACTATTTAAAAAGTACTTCCCATTGAAAGCCTCACAAAAGGCACCTTATGTTTGAGCCATGCCTTCAGAGAACACTCTTTCTTGAGTGGTTTCCTACCAAGTACTAGCATTACCTTGAAGCTGGTAAACCGCCAAAATCACTCGATCTTCCTTCGAGCACTTCAACACAGTAATGGTCTTCTCTATGTCCTTTACCCAAAGGGTTGCAACCTTAAAATTGCCAACACCACTAAACCTCGGTGACTTAAGTCTCAAGAATTGTTCTACCAACTTATGCATCGACCTCTCATAGACCTTACCTCTTACTATGGGAACCACAACAAGGGCAACAAGAACAGCAGTAGCGACGGCGGCAATAGTAGTGGCAATGGTAGCAGCAGCAGCAACTCAATCCTTAGCTTATTGTTCTATCAAGGTCTCCAGCACCTACAGGATCCCATCTAACCTAGGATCCCCTTACGCTCTATCCCTATTATTGGTCTGACTAGACACTACCCTACACCTAGGGGCTCTCTACTTAGGATTGCTCATCTTGCAGAATACTAATTGATCCTACTTTCCAATTCTAATGAGGAATTAGAAACTATGAACAACCCACCACAATGCAAGATCATAAAAGCAATCACAAGTACATAAGATAAATGTCATCCCTATCTCACTATCCTAAGACCCCTACACCTTATCACACCTAGGTCTTAACAAGGCTTTGATACCAAAACCGACGAGGATATCACACCCCAAACCCCGAGCACGCAACAACCCCTTCCTTAGGTCAATAGAATGCAACATCCTAGGACACACCGCTGACCACTCATTTCAATCTTTCATTATGCACAAGCGGAAAACGAACTATCCCCCAGTCAATCAAACAATCAAACAGTCCAAAAGGGATAGAGGGATGAACAGCGTAATAACAACAAACTACTCATTTATTTATTTACTGGATTAACCAACAAAGGAACGTTTCCAATTTATAAGCCCACCAATGGGTCGGTTCTTTTTCTCTAAGCTAAACAAAAAGAGATTAAGGCTAGGTCTCGAGTTTAGTACGTCCATGAGGGACTAAAAAAGTTTAGAGACCTATCAGAATCAGGCTCCGTCGAGTCATAGTCAGAAGCATTCAGGTCAACCATGGATGGAGTAGGAGCCAGATTCACCATTGTGCCATCAGGAGGGTCTAGCTCCATAGGATCCCAATCAGCGTCTTCAAAGCCCCTATCAGGCGGCCCATCAAAACCATGTAGGGGATTGATCGGGAGATCGTCCTCCTTGATACACCATGCCAGGAACCGATGGGGGATCCATTGCCCTGATCCCTCATCCACCCAGATGGTGGAGACGTATTTCTCGTACAAATGCACCTGGCTTGGGAAGTAGTGGTGCGTCATGATGGTCTCTTAATTCTTGGGGACCCCGAATCACACCGGAGGGTGCGCCATTCTAAAGACCTGAAATGGTTAATACAATAATGAGATATAATCTTAGCAAGTCCTCATCCTAAAAATCTCAGTTTGGGCACCAACTCAACTTAGGGTATCTCTTCAAAACCAACCCTCAAGCAAACCAACAACAACAATACCATATACTACAACCAAGACACGACGAACCCACATATCCAAGGCCAATAAACAAGCAAATAGTTAGCTTGCATGCAACCTTACTTGGTTATGCCATACTCTACACGATATATGCAAACACAACACAACCATCAAGTAATGCATTTAATCAATCACATACGAGTTGCATCATAAGCAATCTCACTTGGCCATTGCCACACTCTGTAGGTTATCAATTCAAGCATGCCACAATTAGTACAACCAACACATGCATAATCAGAACTAATGATGCTATGTTTCTCATGCGTTCTTGCATCCTCACGTGTTTCGATTATTAATGCGCTTTAAGGCCATAACCGAATTCCCGATGGTGTCCACTGGCATAGCCAAGCATCGCCCTCCCCATGAGGCGCAATGACGTCGAGGGTTCTCTCCCAAGACAGAATTCTCGAAGAAGCGTGGGCTCGGCCTCTACTGCGACTCCGCATCCAAACTCCCGTTGGAATTTCCGGCGAGTTGGACTATCATCCCCCAGACTCCTACCAAGGTGATAGGTTCAATTTAGTGATCACACAAGCATATCATCATAGCTCATTTTTATCTTGAACATAAGTCAATGCATACATGATATGTGCTTGCAGAAACCGTCCATTAAACATATCCAGTCCCAATTTCATCTTCAGAAAAATCAATCAATTCCCACGTCTCACGAACAAAGCATAATTCCCCTTTTTATAACTCCATGTAATTCATGCAAATGTCCATGTATTTAACACTATCAACGTATATCTTATGATCAAAACATGTTCATTTAAACCAAATTTCGCTTCTACATGAATAATGTCACGTGAACAATGCGCGTGAACTGTACGACATGAACAATACATCATGAATAATGAAAATTCCAGAATTTAATAACTAATAAATTTAATTCAAAATTCAATAAAACAATAATTAAATTAAAGAAATCAATAAATTAAGATTAAGCAAGCTTAAACCCATTTATCTAAGATTAAGCCAACAAACCCCATTTAACAAGCATTAAGCAAGATCAATTTAAACTAATCCTAGTCATCTAACTAACCACCTATCTTAGCTCTAATACACCTTAATTAATCCCCTAACTAAGGTTAACTCTAACTAAACCAACCCTAAGCAAGTTTATGCACTAATAAATGGATTAGGACGAAAGCTCACCCGTTAAGCGAGCCGGAGACATGGGCACGGCGGCGGCGGCGGCGGCAAAGACTACGCATAGGAACCTTGATTACGATGATCTAAGGTGGCCTCAAGACAAAAACAACAACAATCAAGTCTGTTTGTCTCTTAGCAAAGCTAAAACCAAATTGTCTAGGGGGAAGGTTGTTGGTTGGATCGACCGGCCCTCCAACAACCTGCTGACCCAACGACTATAGGGGGTTTAGGGGAACAGGCTAGTGGCTGGTCTAAGTAGTGGCAAGGTCGAAATAGGGCGGAGGAGCTTTTCCAGGTGGATAGGAGAGTGGCAGCTTCTGGCCGACCGATGAGCTGGCTAGCGACCTAAACCAGCAAACAACGGCAACAGGGGGCATGGACTGAAGCTCTTGGCCATGGTTGTAGGTGGCTCCAATGATGACAAAGCCAAACCAGCAATGAGAAATGTAGGGAATGAAGGAAAGTAAGAAGAAGAGGAAGCAAGGGGGTGGGCGGTTGAAATGGGGAGGAGAGAGAGAGGGAGGAGAGAGATGGAAGTGAGGGTGTTCTACTCTCATTAAGGCTCATCAATGCTTGCCTCTTTCCCATGCAATGATCTCATTTTCTCTCTCTTCTTTTGTCACTTTTCCAATAATATCTAGAGGGGCAAAATGGTCTTTTCCACCTTTGCACAATTACCACTTTGTCCTTGGGCTGAAATGATAAGCAGGCCTAAGAAATGGGCTAGGAAATAAATAGGAATTGGCTCAAGAATTGGTTAGGCTCAAAATGGCTCAAGGCTTGGCAATGGGCTAGGAAAGGTCAAGTGGGTTAGTTAGGTTCAATGGGCTCAAAAGTTAACTTGGGCCTACCATGGTGGGCGCCCCTCTTTGGGCATGAGGCCCATTTGGGTCTTGCTGGGCCCAATTTCTTGTGGGCTCAACTCCTCAATCCGTTAATTCCTTTTTCCAATAATTTGGGCTCACCAACAATATCGAAGGTCAAAGAAGTATTGTTCAAAAGTTCGTCCCGAACGTTCCCAAAAATCCGTAGCCCGATCTTGAATTTTCATGCACTGTCGATTTTGCTCAAATGCCATTTTGATATGTCTCAAACTAACAGGCAGTTCCAAAGATTTATGCGTAACTGATTCGTGCTTGACTTAGTATCAAACAAAGTTCAAGTTTTCTTGACACATGAACATCCTTGACTAACATGAGATTGCGAATGATCAATTCTTATTTCAAAGTGCACAATTACCGAGAATTGACATAGAGTCATTCGCGGTCTCAATAACAGTAAACGGATTCATCCGTCGTCCCATTATACCCTACCCTCAAATTGACTTCTAGTCATCTTTGAAACCGGCTTGTATAACTACATGATCGTCCTTATACAAGTCTCACAGTCAAGTTGTTTTCTCAGGTCAAGTTCTTTAGTTGCACGAGTTTCGTCCTCAATAACCTTTCCCTTCAAAGTTAGTATTTAGGGAGCAATCAATTCTAAGTGAAATTAATTAACAATGCATTGACGAAATTCACATTCATACATCCCTCAAATGGCTCAAATTTCAAGACGTCACAATTTGAGTTTTTAAAGAGAGTGAGTTCAACTTCAAAGGTTGCCAATGCTACATGTAGCTCCCACGAAAATTTATTAAACGGTTCTTTTAATGTTCTGTTTTCATTTGTCATATTTTAATCATCCGAGTTCCTAAGTGGGTTAAGTTTCCGATGAAAAGTAAATTATTGTTCTCATTATAAAGAGAAATTACAATATAATTTTGTTAAAATTTGACTATTGTTCAAATGATACTCTGCATAAATACCACGAGTTATCCATTAAAGTTTGATTTAACCATTTATACTACGGTCAATCATTCTTCAATTGATAACTTAAGATGATCCCTGATAATTAATATTTGGTGTTAGTTACATTAAATTCGAGCTTAATTTACAATTATAAAGAAAGACTTTTCCTCGATTACGTAAATAAAAGAACAAAAGACCTTAAAGGGCATCGAGTATAACTATATTGTAGAGCTCAAATTGGCCAAAGTGGAAGCAAAGGAAAAGGGCCGTCGCTTGGTTTTGATTTCTCCTTCCTAACTTTAGTACTTAGTTATGGCCTCGGCCATTATGTACGCGAGGATGAATAATTTATTCAAAGCATACAATCATTCGAAATTTTCATTGTAATCGTTAGACATTGGATAGAAATGTTGATAATCTATATAAAATTCTGTTGGTAGACTCGATTCTCCCGGATATTTGAAAGGTTGTACGTACATAGTTATCACTAAGTCGAGGTTGGCGATGTCCTGTACGGCAGATGACTTCTTCGACTCTGTCAACAATCACATAACCACCACTCAATTGAATAAAGCTTTTAAAAGTCAGAAACCATGAAAGTCAATACATCAATCAAATCTCTCGGACAATGACGTGCGCGAGGTTTCTGTGCCAAAATAAGTTTCTAGTAAAACCTTGCTGGAATTTTATATCACTTGAGCCTTAGCAGATTGCTATCCACTGCAAACTTATAGAACTCAATGTGAAAGTCTTTTACCATTTATCTAATTTTGAAATTTGATTTTGTCAATTCAAATTGGATGATGAGCATCACACAAATTTATCGTCAGGATGTAATGCTAGGATATACAAGTGAATGGAGCAGTATTATGGGATATCTGAGATTGATATGTAGATAATTGAATTATGTACAATATATTAATCATGAGTGTGTATTTAAATAAACAGATTATATTTGTGTAGACATGGATCGCTCATTAAACCACATAAATCACTTAATTTTCCTTTTGATGAATTAATAATCACTTAATTTTCCTTTTAATAAATCACAGATTGCAAAATATTAATTTTCCTTTTGATGTTACATCCCCCAGTTCAATTAATCCCTTCGCAGGGATAAATCTTCAATTTTTGAATTAATAATCTTCTTTACTTGTCATGACACGTATAAAAGGACTAATTCGTATTTATCAGTGTACAAAATGCCCCAAAACTTCATCATAACGAACATCAATGTTCTTATTTCTATATCCCATCGCACGTCAATTTTGTAATTATATAATATTATATTATATTGCTAACTTCTGTACGTTTTTAAGTGTAAGTCGTATAGAAAACTTCAACGTAACGAACTGAATTCGACGATCACGCAACATAACGGAAGTTGACTCTGGGGTTATTTTAATCAGGAAAGAAACGTTGACCGAACAATGATTAGATATATATTTTAGAGAGAGTTACACAATTTTCGATAGAATAGAAGAAAATTTTGGGGTTGAGAGGGTTCACTTGAATTTCAGTGTGAATACGTTTTTGAAAGTCAAAGGATCAGTTAATGGGAACATGGATAAGTATACCATTGAAGTAATACTTTTTGCATGCTGGAACGGATAAATCAAATGGGCTTGCAATTATTAAAATGGATTAGTTATGCATGAAAGTGAAAGATGATGGAACCTTTAACATAGTGCTTGGCTGAAATTGTATGTTCAATGAATATCTTTCACCGAAATTTATTTTTTAGCTTTTTCATATTGAGACGGGTTATGTTACGATTCCAAATAGTATAGATAAATTATGGATTCATGAAATACTCTACAAACCATTCTAAGTTAATCATGTATACTAAAACAAACATCTTGATGCACTAATACCTATCTCTTAGGGCCTGTTTGTTAACACTTCCCAGAAAAACTAATTCTATTTTTTTGTTCTCGGGAATAGATTTGGAACGAAAATTCGTTTGATAAATTTTTTGTTCCTGAGAACAAATTTGTTCCGAGGAATAGATTTAGAGTAGAATTGAGAAGCAAAAAACAATTGATTCTCGCTTGCGGGAACAATTTTGAGAATTAGTTTTTTCATCTCTTTTCTCTCTTTTCTTTTTTTCCCTTCTCCTTCTTTTTCTTCTTCCTCTTCCTCCTCCCAACCCATCACCGCCCCATTGCCGCCCCTAGGCTGCTGTCGGCAAGCGGCTAGGCGAGGTCTGGCAAGCTTGCCGAAGCCTTGATGATGGCTAGGCTCACCTCCGCCGAGCTCGCCGGACCTTGCTCGGTCACTCGCTGGCCACCATCGGTGGCGGTAGCCAAGAGGAAGAAGGGGAGAAAAGAGAAAAAGAAAATTATAACAAATTATAACAAAAAGAATTAAAAATTAAAATAATCAAAAGATCAAAATCGCATTTTTATTCCTAAAATAAAAATTTAAAATAATTTATCAAACATCTTAAATACTCAAAAATTATTCTAGGAGCAAAATAAAAACAATCATTTCGATCGAAATTATTCCTAAAAGTAGAATCATTGCCAAACACACCCTTAGTGAGTAGATATGCACAACCATGTAGATTCAATAGCTATAACTTATCAAAATTGATGTGCAATGGGATTGAAAGAATAAGAAATTTGTTTTCTAGGATAAATGTATTAATAGGGTTTTTTTGGGAAATGGTCGTGGAAGGCATTTACATGGGTGTGCATGACTGACAAAATGAAATTGGGATAGTTGAAACTCACCATCAAGGCCTAAATGATCACACCACCTACCAAGTATAAAGAAGTCCACCATCTAGGGATAAACAAACACACCACGGTCAATGACAAATAAAGGTTTTGCTCATTTGAGGAAAGGCTCAAGTATATATCAAATTCTAGTTTGGCCAGTACATGTGCGATCACTGCTTTAATTATAGAGATTTGCTTGGGAACTAAAAAAACCAAAAATGACTCGTGGATGTTGGCACATATGTTTTGGCTATTCCATCTAGTCATTTTATCACATTAACAAAGTTAAAGATTGACCTACCCTAAATAAAAATATCATTTGTGTGATTTGTACTTGCATCGATTGCGAATGCTTGGACTTGGAATTTTAATTTTTGAAATAGGAATAACGATCGACAAAATTCGGATATAAATGAGATCGAATTCAAGTTCAGGGAGAACAAACACTCAATTGAAAGGTTAAAAATTCTGAAGTGGGAGGCTGACGTGGATTTAAAGATAAAGAAGTGAGATTGAAAAAAAGACAAATCCACCGAGTAAAGAGGCCGTGATTTATCCTTCAAGAAACTGAGTTTTTGATTTGAATAACTTAGTCAAAGAACAGACAGGGTGTTTGAATTTAACTAAAAATCTGAAGGTGGGTTTTGTTGGTTTTGAATAAAAACACTTGAAGGAAAGAATATGATCATTAATCGATGAACATGATAAAATTAGTGAAAATTTGAATCGGCCCATGCCATTGCCAACGCCAAAATGGCTATTGCCACGGCTTTTCTTTAATGCGTTGACCAATAGCTAGCAGATAAAAAAGATCATCTGCATCCACAGGTCTTTGCAATTGCACTGCGCAAAAAGGGGAAAGCCTTCGAGTTCAAGGCGAATTTTACCGTTCTTCCCTGCTGTTCGAGTTAGTTTCTTTCATGGTCTCCCCAGGTCTTTTTGCATTAGGATGGGTGTGACAGCATTTTCCACAACGTTCCTTCTGCTAGGACAATGGGAATGAAGTACAAACTTTAGATAAATCGTGTTGTGTAGTATCAATTACGGATTGGTGGGTTCAAATTTTATTCTCGCGGCCCATCAGGCATTGTCACTGTTCTTCTTTGGCTTCTATACTGTTGTACATATCCCAACAAATAATTAACTCTTTCCAGTTTATCATTGCAACACACGTCACGTAGTTTAATCTTTGCGTGCTTAGTCAAACGAATTATTCTATATATTATTCTGGCTGAGAGATGGAGACAACCGTGTATAATAAGATACAGTATCGTCCATTGTCGCTACGGAACAGCTGGAGTCAACGAGTACTTATTGAAATATCAGCTATTTCCTGTCCATCTGAGTAATGTAACAGTTGCTAAATTCATGAAATTAATCAAAAAAAACAATCTCAATGTTATGCAATTTTGTCTGTCTGCACTTATATTATCTCTGTCTCGACTTGCTAATTTATTTGCAGTTTGCCTGAACACTTGAAATTGATTATGAAATGATCAGTTTCATTGTAACATTTCTACCGTCATATTATTTATGTCTCATCTAGCCAATTCTTTAGCAATTCACCTCGCCACTTGATATTGGTTATGAAATATGATCACTTTCATTCTAACCTTACTGCACTTATTATTTACGCTTCAACTTGCTAATTTTACCTGATCAGTTGGTGTTGAATATGAAATGACCATGTTATTGTAACCTTTTCAATCAAGGGAAAATTGTAAAATTAAAGCAGAATGTTAACTGTACACAGATCCACTTGGGACTGAAGGCTACTTCAAATTTTCCTCTTCGTATTTGACTTCATCTATCAATCAATGCAAAACAGAAATTTCTAGGCAATGAATTGGCTGTCCATCTTCTGTAATTCCACCACTTGTGCGTTGGCAGTTTGTTGGACACCTTCATGACTCCCCAAGAGATGTTCTCATGCGATTTGACCGTCATCGACTTGAGCACGATCGTCTTTTCGAGGAGAAGATCCACTAGTGACGATAGTAACCCATCTTCTTCATTAATGGTAAAGCCCAAAAAATCAACAAGCGTCAAGTGTTTCAGCAACGAAACGTTGGACTTCACGGTGGGAAAATCCATCCAAAGATGAGGTTCATGCCAATGTTGATGAAAATAGGGACAGGTCACTTTTCTCCTGCTGGGATCAATCTGTATATTCATATAATGCACGTATCTTCAGTTGCCCATTAAATAAATAGGCGGTTATGGTTTGAGTGATAAATTGTTTAGAAGCTATGATTTTTGTTTAAATTTCAAGGCGGTGGGTTGATGGCAACACTTACTGTGATGAACAAAGTTTCCAAGATTGGGCAGATATTCAAGAAACAAGCCAATGAATCACGCTTTGCGTTGCCCATTAAAGAATCAATCCACCTCAATTGCTTTAACTTTTGAAGCTGGAATTCTAGCCTTCCAAAGATAACTCCAGCAGAACATAACCACTGTACACATATGTGGAGGACACAATCGTGAGAAAATGGAGTCGTTAGCTCTCTAACAAGAAAACAGGAACAAGAAAGAGGTTTACCTCGAGAAGCCACCCACTTATGGCGAGAGTCTCCACTTCTTTCAAGGAAGAGAGCAGAGAGAGAACTTCTTCAGAGTCAAAGTCACTGTAACCAAAAGCACCCTCAAAATCAAGCACCACATCAACCAATTTTAAAGCATTCTTCATGTGGATTTGGGTCAGTAGGCCCTTATACACAAAGGACCTTAACCCAGTAGCTGAAACAGTCACATTCTCTATGTCCATGCAATCCACAGTCATCAAGCTCCTGAGGCTCTCATTCTTCTCAATCCCAATTCCCTTTAGTCCTTCGCACTTCTCGATCTTCAAACTCTGTAGATGCAGGCAGTTCGTGAGCAAGGAGGAGGCAAAGTCCTCAGTGACACCAGCAACCGATCGCAGATGAAGAATCCTAAGGGTGGATAAATTGGCGATATTGATAGGAGTTGTATTACCAAACGCCATTTTCATTTGGTAATAACTTTTGTCCTCCTTTTTGCTGTGAAAGAAATTGAGATGGAGCTCTTTGTCGACTCCCTTCGTGGCAAGGACGGTCACGTCACCCATAGGGAACTGGAAACACAGTTTGCGGATCTCCGGGCTCTTGTAAGATCCCAGAAGCGCACTGACAGCTTCTAACGAATCTTCAACTGCATCGACAGCGGCAATCAGACCGTCACCTGCGTTGAAGTGATTCACCATGGTGGGCGACCAGAGAGACCTCCATTGTGTGGAGAGGAGGCTTGTTCTCACTGCCTCCTTGAGTGGCAGGAAGGAATTGATTCTTTGGAGGATGTCTTGCGGCATATTGCTGATCAGATCCACGTGCTCTTGAGCCATGATGAAATTCTCTGATCTGGAGCTTGAAAATTGCAATCCTTGAAGGAATTGTAACCACAAGAAGTATGATTCAATTTCTTCTTTTATGCGAGGACAAGATAGAGCTAGTTTGGAACTATTGGAGCTCAAGAGACGGGGGTATGAAATTACCCACCTCCTTCAGCTAACTGCGAAGTTGTGAAGCAGCTGGGGAGCATTTATATAGGGACTCTGCTCCTGCCGAGTTGTATTTTCACTCTTTCCTACCAAAACTTTGAAAGGGCGGAAAAGGAAAAGAGGAAAGAGGGAGAGCGAGAAAAATCAAACTCATCCATGTGAAGTCTGCGTGTGAATGAAATAGAAAAGTATTTTTAGTTTTAAGGGATCCGATAGATGGATCCGATAGATGGTTCCATGCTCCATCTGCACCACGTGGATTCTAATGCCACCTATTGGTGTTTTTAAAGTGATCATGCGGAAAACACTGGGAAGTTGCTGAACGTATAATAGGGTACTTAACCAGAAAACAATACTTTCTAGAAGGCAACATTAGCAAGAAGACACGTACATGTCTACAAGATTAACGGAATCATCCTAGCGCTAGTCGAAATCAAGATGCACACCAACATTTCTACATAATGAGACAAAAGCATAGGAAATAAACTATTCTTTACATATATGAACATCAATAAGTGGCACCAACCAACTCTATGTATTGGTGACTTCATGTGATTTATTAATGTGACATATTCTTGGATTGATCATGAAACTCCACCTTACCAGCACATTCTCTGTATCTATCTAATTAAGAGCTTTGTCAATTTAAAATGTAACATGGAATAGAACTATGCAATCAACCACAATTGCGAGATTAACAGAAAAAGGAAGGAGAACTAGAGAAAACAACAAATTGGGATTTTTATGATTCAGTCCAAAGTTGAGGCCTCCACATTTACGAGAAGAATGGCGATAACAAATTCCCTATCAACAAAGAAATTGCTAAATTAGATCTACGTCTCTCAGTACCAAGTCCCCAATAACACCCGGGCTTCTGATAATAATAAAAATACACCCAAGCAGTTTCCACTTAATATTTCACATGATCTTTCAGTGTATTCTTGTCAAAACTCCCACCGACTGACTCGAGAAACACCTTCAAGAGGTTTTGATGTGTGATGTCCTGACTATAACTCAAATACAAACTTATATCCCATGTTTTTGAAGGTGTCATACCATCACTCGAGCGTATGCTACATGCCTAGTGTAGTCGATACATGCCCAATGTGACCAGGAGCCTGCTGGATGCCCAGCAACTTTTCTCTAGGTGCCCGCGGAGTAGCTGGGTGCCCGGCCACTACCCCGGCTAATGGTTTAGCTTCTACATTAAGCTTCTGGCCAAGTGGTCCATCTCCTCGGGCATCTAGTACACTTTTGATTTCCATCTTTTGCTCCCTCGGATGACTCGCCAAACTCCTCCTACAGCCTATTTATTGTCCGAGCTTCAATCGTCGCTTAAATCATTGGCAAAACTCAAGACATATTAAACAGATCTCCACTCTGTCTCGAATTTGTAACCAAGTCATAATTTGGATTTAGTACTCATATTATTGCTTTCCTAACGCCCTCATGGGCCACTCAACCGTCACAAGCGTCTATTAAGCCCAAGCTGAGCTCAAACTTCGTTGGAGGAACATACTAGGTTTGCATGTCAGTAGGATTTCCACCGCAAGACAATTCTTCATGGTCATATGCTCTCTTAATAATCCATCCGCGACACTAAGGTGTCGGTCTTCACAGAGCTCAGTTCACCCGTGAACCTCTAGCCAACATCATCAACCAAGTTTCTCTACCCCACCTCATTCTCCCCTTCTTCTACTGTCACTATGCTTATGGCCCTACTCATCAACAAAACATCATATCTACCAATGCCACCTCTCACAACACAAGTCATAAAAGTAAAGGCACAACCACCTAGGGGGCAAATGATAACCATTTTATTCCAAAATTCAATTTTTACTGAAAATAGATTTTTCTATTATATTCTCCTGGACGAGTTTCTAAAAAAAAATATATGTTTGATAATGACACAAAATTTATATTTCTATATTAGAAATTCATTTGATTATGACACAAAATTTCTCCCTCTTAGACGGTGGCAGATGATAGGCGGTGGCAAGTGGATGGCCAACGAGTAGTGAGGGCAAGCAATGAGAAGAATTTTTATTTCTCATTTCTATTCTAGAAATAGAAAAAAAAAAAATTCCTTCTCAATTCTATCCCAAATCTATTTCAAGACAAAAAATCTACTTTAGAAATAAAAAAATGAAATTGTGTTACCGAATGGATTTCTATTCTAAACCTATTCTTAGAAATAGAAAAATAGTTCGAATAGAAATATAATTGTTATCATGCACGCCTTTAAAGGTCAACTATTCTTTTAGTTCTCTACATTAACTCTATCTAAACACCCATTGTACCAAACTAACCTAACTCCATCCTCTAGAACACAATCTAACGTCATTATCCCCCCCCAAAAAAAAAAAAAAAACACACACACACACACACAAGAATCCATTTCCTAACATCACAATAGTAATTGGATTCTCCTAACAACATGTGAAAAATCAAGCTTGATACAACAGGAATAGTCAATATTAGGGAGAAGAATATTGGAAGTGCCAACAGTTGTGTACGACGTTCACTTTAATACCAAAAATTTCTTTTGAATCACTTAAGTTTCAAATTTTTGAAAAATGATCTTTTCAATGCTAACTTCAATCTATTTGGCCATAAATTTGATGTAACTTTTTTAATTAATTTATTAAGTTGACATGGCTTACCAAAGGATCCCATCAACATTCAAAGTCATTCATCGCTACTGTGCTTCCATAAGATAGTTTGCATTCTCATAAATTTTGTGCTTTTAGGATACAATGATAGCTTAACTTACCATACTAGATCCGTCACCAGTTGATTTAGTTAAACCTAAATCAATTGGACTACCAAAGGTTCCAAATAATGATGGGAATGTCTAATTAGGTATACGTGTGAAGGAACTAGCCAAATGAAAATTTGAGTTCTTAGGTCCAAGGGCTTAGTTTCTTGTGGGACGAATTATCATCTCACAATGCCCTTTAATTAAGTCTTAAAGCATTCGTAAATTGATTTCCTAAGTATGCATGATATTTTTTTTTTAAAACCTTGAAATGTCGCCAAAATACTTACTCGACTTCCGCCAAAATACTTACTCGACTTCTCCATTTAATAACGATGCCGTTGTCTCTTGTATGGTGGCGTTACTTGTTCGTGTTTGATAGTGTGTATGCAGTGCCAAATCGAAATGTAAATTGCAATCATGAAGTACGAGAATGATATAGCATAGCAATAACCACATATGGCAAGGCATGGCAAATTGAATGTAATATAGGGTGATGAAAAGACATGATATGGCAATAATCATAAATAGTAGGACATGGCAAATTAAATACAAGACATGATGATGAAATGACTTGACGTGACAATAATAACAAACAACACAAGATGACAAATTACATACAAGACATAACATGAAATAAGATGACATGGCAATAATCACAAGTAGCATGACATGGCAAATTTCATGCACAACATAGCAATAACATGACATAGCAACAATGACACACAACATAACATGGCAAATTAGATGCAAAATGTAATGATGAGAGGACATGACATAGAATAATCACATGATGGGATGGCAAATCTAAACTAACGTATAACGATGAGATGAGATGACATGGCAAATCAAATGTAAATCATGACGATGACAAGACATGACATGATAATAATCACATAAACCGTGACTTGGTAAATCAAATGAAGAACATAACAATGTGATGGCATGACAATAATCATATGTAACATGACATGGCAAATCAGATGCAATATATAACCATGAAAAAACATTCCACAGCCCTAATTCCATGCAGTGTGATAGAGCAAATCCAATGCAAGACACAATGATAAAATGATATGATATTAAAAAAATCACATCTAGAATGGCATGGCAAATTTGTTGGAAAATATAACATGAGACAACATGATAAGAAAAAAAAATCATATGCAGCAAGACATTGCAAAGCATATGCAAGACATAACAATGAAATGATATGCAAAATACATTATGAGGAGTCATTTATTCAATTTGTGGTTTTACTTGGACGTAAAACTATTAAAGAAGCATCGTCTAAAAGTTCGTCCCGGACATTCCTGAAAATTCATAGCCTAATATTGGATTTTCATGCATTGTCAATTTCGCTCGAATACCATTTTGGTACGTCTTGGACTAATAGGTGGCTCCGAGGATTTACATGTAACCAACTTGTGCTTGACTTAGTATCAAATCACATTCAAGTTTTCTCGACACATGGATGTCCTTGACTTACATGAGATTGCAAATGATCAATTCTTATTTTAAAGTACACGATTACTGAGAATTGACATAGGGCCATTTGCGGTCTCGATAACAATAAATGGATTCACCCATTGTCCCATTATACCCTGCCCCTGAATTGACTTCTAGTCATCTCTGAAATCGGCATGTATAACCACAGGATCGTCTTTACGCAGGTCTCACGGTCAAGTCGTTTTCCTAAGTCAAGTTTTTTAGTCGCACTAGTTCAGTCTTCAATAGACTTTCCCTTCAAAGTTAGTATTTCGGGAGCGATCAATTCCAAGTAAGATTACCAATAATGTATTGACGAAATTCATATTCATACATCCTTCAAAGGACTCAAATTTCAGGACATCACAATTTGAATTATTAAAGAGAGTGAGTTCAACTTCAGAGGTTGCTAATGCTACATGTAGCTCCCGCGAAATTTGATTAAACGGTTCTTTTAATGTTCTGTTTTCATTTGTCATATTTTAATCATCCGAGTTCCTAAGTGGGTTAAGTTTTGGATGAAAAGTAAATTATTGTTCTCATTATAAAGAGAAATTACAATATAATTTTGTTAAAATTTGACTATTGTTCAAATGATGCTCTGCATAAATACCACGAGTTATCCATTTATACCACGGTCAATCATTCTTCAATCGATAACTTAAGATGATCCCTGATAATTGATATTTGTGTTTAGTTACATTAAATTCGAGCTTAATTTACTATTATAAAGAAAGAATTTTCCTCAATTACATAAATAAAAGAACAAAAGACCTTAGACCTTAAAGGGCATTGAGTATAACTATATTGTAGAGCTCATATTGGCCAAAGTGGAAGCAAAGGAAAAGGGCCGTCGCTTGGTTCCGATTTCTCCTTCCTAACTTAACTAACATTGGGCTGTGTACTGATTGAAAATTTATATTATTAACTCCACTTGTTGATATATGATTTCTCCTTCCTAACTTTAGTACTTTAGTTATGGCCTCGGCCATTATGTACGCGAGGATGAATAATTTATTCAAAGCATACAATCATTTGAAAATTTCTTTGTAATCGTTAGACATTGGATAGAAATGTTGACCATCTATATAAAATTCTGTTGGTAGACTCGAATCTCCCGGATATTTGAAAGCTTGTACGTACATTGTTATCTCTAAGTCGAGTTTGGCGATGTCCTGTACGGCAGATGACTTCTTCGACTCAGTCAACAATCACATAACCACCACTCAATTGAATAAAGCTTTTGCAAGTCAGAAACCATGAAATTCAATACATCAATCAAATTTCTCGGACAATGACGTGCGCGAGGTTGCTGTGCCAAAATAAGTTACTAGTAAAACCTTACCGGGATTTTATATCACTTGAGCCTTCGCAGATTGCTATCCACTGCAAACTTATAGAACTCCATGTGAAAGTCTTTTACCATTTATCTAATTTTGAAATTTGATTTTGTCAATTCAAATTGGGTTATGAGCATCATACAGATTTCAGGATGTAATGTTAGGATATACAAGTGAATGAAGCAGTATTATGGGATACCATGGTGGGCGACCAGAGAGACCTCCATTGTGTGGAGAGGAGGCTTGTTCTCACTGCCTCCTTGAGTGGCAGGAAGGAATTGATTCTTTGGAGGATGTCTTGCGGCATATTGCTGATCAGATCCACGTGCTCTTGAGCCATGATGAAATTCTCTGATCTGGAGCTTGAAAATTGCAATCCTTGAAGGAATTGTAACCACAAGAAGTATGATTCAATTTCTTCTTTTATGCGAGGACAAGATAAAGCTAGTTTGGAACTATTGGACGCTCAAGTGACGGGGGTATGAAATTACCCACCTCCTTCAGCTAAATGTGAAGTTGCGAAGCTGCTGGGGAGCATTTATATAGGGACTCTGCTCCTGCCGAGTTGACTATTGAGCCTTCGCAGATTGCTATCCACTGCAAACTTATAGAACTCAATGTGAAAGTCTTTTACCATTTATCTAATTTTGAAATTTAATTTTGTCAATTCAAATTGGGTTATGAGCATCACACAGATTTATCGGTCAGGATGTAATGTTAGGATATACAAGTGAATGGAGTAATATTATGGGATATCTGAGATTGATATGTAGATAATTGAATTATGTACGATGCATTAATCATGAGTGGGTATTTAGATAAATAGATTATATTTGTGTAGACATGGATCGCTTGTTAAACCACATAAATCACTTAATTTTCCTTTTGATGAATTAATAATCTTATCTGCTTGTCATGACACGTGTGATAGGACTAATTCGTATTTATCAGTGTACAAAATGCCCCAAAACTTCATCATAACGAACATCAATGTTCTTATTTCTATATCCCATCGCACGTCAATTTTGTAATAATATAATATTGCTAACTTCTGTATGTTTTTAAGTGTAAGTCATATAGAAAACTTCAACGTAACGAACTGAATTCGACGATCACGCAACATAGCAGAAGTTGACTCTGGGTTTTTTTAATCAGGAAAGAAACGTTGACCGAACAGTGATTAGATATATATTTTAGAGAGTTACACAATTTTCGACAGAATAGAAGAAAATTTTGGAATTGAGAGGGTTCACTTGAATTTCAGTGTGAATACGTTTTTGAAAATCAAAGGATCAGTTAATGGGAACATGGATAAGTAGGTATTGAAGTAATACTTTTTGCATGCTGGAACGGATAAATCAAATGGGCTTGCAATTATTAAAATGGATTAGTTATGCATGAAAGTGAAAGATGATGGAACATTTAACATAGTGCTTGGCTGAAATTGTATGGTCAATGAATATCTTTCACCGAAATTTATTTTTTAGCTTTTTTCATATTGAGACGGGTTATGTTACGGTTCCAAATAGTATAGATAAATTATGGATTCATGAAATACTCTACAAACCATTCTAAGTTAATAATGTATACTAAAACAAACATCTTGATACTACTAATACCTATCTCTTAGTGAGTAGGTATGCACAACCATGTAGATTGGACAGCTTAACTTATCAAAATTGATGTGCGATGGGACTAAAAGAATAAGAAATTCGTTTTCTAGGATAAGTGTATTACTAGGGTTTTTTTTGGAAATGGTTGTGGAAGGCATTTACATGGGCGTGCACGAATGACAAAATGAAATTGGGATAGTTGAAACTCACCATCAAGGCCTAAATGATCACACCACCTACCAAGTATAAAGAAGTCCATCTAGGGATAAACAAACACACCACGGTCAATGACAAATAAAGGTTTTGCTCATTTGAGGAAAGGCTCAAGTATATATCAAATTCTAGTTTGGCCAGTACATGTGCGATCACTGCTTTAATTATAGAGATTTGCTTGGGAACTAAAAAAACCAAAAAATGACTCGTGGATGTTGGCACATATGTTTTGGCTCCATCTAGTCATTTATCACATTAACAAAGTTAAAGATTGACCTACCCTAAATAAAAATATCATTTGTGTGATTTGTACTTGCATCGATTGCGAATGCTTGGACTTGGAATTTTAATTTTTGAAATAGGAATAACGATCGACAAAATTCGGATATAAATGAGATCAAATTCAAGTTCAGGGAGATAAAACACTCAATTGTGAGGTTAAAAATTCTGAAGTGGGAGGCTGACGTGGATTTAAAGATAAAGAAGTGAGATTGAAAAAAAGACAAATCCACCGAGTAAAGAGGCCGTGATTTATCCTTCAAGAAACTGAGTTTTTGATTTGAATGACTTAGTCAAAGAACAGATAGAGTGTTTGAATTTAACTAAAAATCTGAAGGTGAGTTTTGTTGGTTTTGAATAAAAACACTTGGAGGAGAGAATATTGTCATTATAGGCAAGGCAGAGTCTGTTTCTTTTTGAACACTTCGAACCGTGATCTTGGAAAAAGAAATCAGTTGAGAAAAGGATAGATTTTGGCGCAATCTGGAAACAAAATAATAGAAAGAAATATACTGAGCTTAAGTGGAGTACAGTTGAACTTTTGAAGATTAGTTTTAGCCATAAGAGACATGGTGCAAAATTCCATCAACTCTCACAGATATTCACGGTCAAATAGAGGAAAGTACAAAAAGATTTGATTGATATCATGTAGATGGCATCGATCAGTTCGAGCTTCTTATGCATTATTCTTATTGTATATAGTTTCATCTTGAAAGAAAATACAGAAAAAAAAATTAATTAGCATTAAATTAGTCATATAATAATTTAATGGCAAGTTTATTAGGTCACATGTAGAGTCTTAGGTTTGCTATTTTCATAAAAACAAAAATTCCAAAATAGCATTTCAGATAGTTTGCATTATAGGATTAATCTATGGCCAATTCTCATATCATAACATTCATTTCATATAGTTCACTTTAGGAATTAATTTCATAACATTTCATATAGTTAATTCGCTATAGCATGCATGACATTCATGACCTTAGGTTATTAACGCATATTAGATAGGTGCACATAATTATAGCATTAATTAAATCATGTCTATATTTCATAAACAAGAAAACCCCAAGAAGAATTAGTTGTAATTACATCTTAGGTATCAAATCAAGTTATTTTGTACAGTCCCTATGCGATATGATTATGACAATGCATTGAAATTCTCAGTCGAGGTTGTAACCAAGAATAAATTGTTTGTCTTGAATAAAATGCATGTCAATTAGATTTGTGCATATGATCAAATTGGTGACTTGACAAATATTCCACAATTTTTGTTCAATCGAGACATAGTAACATAGAGGGATTGAATTACACTGTAACTAAAACTAACAGATTCATTATGTTTTTAAAGCATTCACACTATTTAAGTAGTCATGACATATTGTTAGATGTCAATCATGGATTATAGGACCCAAAAATTAATCGGGACAATAAATTCAGGCCGTGGCTAAAACATCAATGATACAAAGGATTGTCTTCACAAAATTGCTAGCACAATCATAGTGGTGATTATCCACAAGTTCTCTCTTCCATTCGACGTCCATTGTAGTGTGTCTAAACTAAAGGTCCGACATTTGTAGGGCTCGAACTGAAGAACATCATAACCAATTCATTTAAAGCGTACTTTGAGAGATAATTCATTTAACTCCATTTTTATATTCATATTTTTTATTAAAATGCACAAACAATACCTTTGGAGATATATGTATAGAAATATTTCATTTTTGTTTCTACTATGTTTATGTAAATTTGCCCATACATGATTCATGAAACCCCAACAATAGCCAGCAGAAAAGATTTTGATTGATTAATACATGGGCCACATGAAAGTAGAACACTGTAGGACATCCGCAAACAACTTGCAATCCCCACCTAATTGATGATGTATGATGGGCCATCCCCAGTCGCATTCACCATGCACCATCACCAAGACGACCGCCCGTTGCCGACACGAGGGCTGGCACTCCTCCTTCCCTTTCTCTCTCAACAGGAAAAGCAGAATCAATATTAAATCGTTGATAAACTTTTTAAAACGGAGGATCATCTACATCGATGAACACGATAAAATTAGTGAAAATCTGAATCGGCCCATGCCATTGCCAACGCCAAAATGGCTATTGCCACGGCTTTTCTTTCATGCATTGACCAATAGCTAGCAGATAAAAAAGATCATCTGCAACTCAAACCGAAGAGACTGAAGGCTACTTCAAATTTTCCTCTTCGTATTTGACTTCATCTATCAATCAATGCAAAACAGAAATTTCTAGGCAATGAATTGGCTGTCCATCTCCTGTAATTCCACCACTTGTGCGTTGGCAGTTTGTTGGACACCTTCATGACTCCCCAAGAGATGTTCTCATGCGATTTGACCGTCATCGACTTGAGCACGATCGTCTTTTCGAGGAGAAGATCCACTAGTGACGATAGTAGCCCATCTTCTTCAATAATGGTAAAGCCCAAAAACTTAACAAGCATCAAGTGCTTCAGCAACGAAACGTTGGACTTCACGGTGGGAAAATCCATCCAAAGATGAGGTTCATGCCAATGTTGATGAAAATAGGGAATGCTTACTTTTCTCCTGCTGGGATCAATCTGTATATTCATATAATGCACGTATCTTCAGTTGCCCAATTAAATAAATAGGCGGTTATGGTTTGAGTGATAAATTGTTTAGAAGCTATGATTTTGTTTAAATTTCAAGGCGGTGGGTTGATGGCGACACTTACCGTAATGAACAAAGTTTCCAAAATTGGGCAGATATTCAAGAAACAAGCCAATGAATCACGCTTTGCGTTGTCCATTAAAGAATCAATCCACCTCAATTGCTTTAACTTTTGAAGCTGGAATTCTAGCCTTCCAAAGATAACTCCAGCAGAACATAACCACTGTACACATATGTGGAGGACACAATCGTGAGAAAATGGAGTCGTTAGCTCTCTAATAAGAAAACAGGAACAAGAAAGAGGTTTACCTCGAGAAGCCACCCACTTATGGCGAGAGTCTCCACTTCTTTCAAGGAAGAGAGCAGAGAGAGAACTTCTTCACAGTCAAAGTCACTGTAACCAAAAGCACCCTCAAAATCAAGCACCACATCAACCAATTTTAAAGCATTCTTCATGTGGATTTGGGTCAATAGGCCCTTATACACAAAGGACCTTAACCCAGTAGCTGAAACAGTCACATTCTCTATGTCCATGCAATCCACAATCATCAAGCTCCTGAGGCTCTCATTCTTCTCAATCCCAATTCCCTTTAGTCCTTCGCACTTCTCGATCTTCAAACTCTGTAGATGCAGGCAGTTCGTGAGCAAGGAGGAGGCAAAGTCCTCAGTGACACCAGCAACCGATCGCAGATGAAGAATCCTAAGGGTGGATAAATTGGCGATATTGATAGGAGTTGTATTACCAAACGCCATTTTCATTTGGTAATAACTTTTGTCCTCCTTTTTGCTGTGAAAGAAATTGAGATGGAGCTCTTTGTCGACTCCCTTCGTGGCACGGACGGTCACGTCACCCATAGGGAACTGGAAACACAGTTTGCGGATCTCCGGGCTCTTGTAAGATCCCAGAAGCGCACTGACAGCTTCTAACGAATCTTCAACTGCATCGACAGCGGCAATCAGACCGTCACCTGCGTTGAAGTGATTCACCATGGTGGGCGACCAGAGAGACCTCCATTGTGTGGAGAGGAGGCTTGTTCTCACTGCCTCCTTGAGTGGCAGGAAGGAATTGATTCTTTGGAGGATGTCTTGCGGCATATTGCTGATCAGATCCACGTGCTCCTGAGCCATGATGAAATTCTCTGATCTGGAGCTTGAAAATTGCAATCCTTGAAGGAATTGTAACCACAAGAAGTATGATTCAATTTCTTCTTTTATGCGAGGACAAGATAGAGCTAGTTTGGAACTATTGGACGCTCAAGAGACGGGGGTATGAAATTACCCACCTCCTTCAGCTAACTGTGAAGTTGTGAAGCTGCTGGGGAGCATTTATATAGGGACTCTGCTCCTGCCGAGTTGTATTTTCACTCTTTCCTACCAAAACTTTGAAAGGGGGGAAAAGGAAAAGAGGAAAGAGGGAGAGCTAGAAAAATCAAACTCATCCTTGTGAAGTCTCTGCGTGTGAATGAAATAGAAAAGTATTTTTAGTTTTGAGGGATCCGATAGATGGTTCCATGCTCCAACTGCACCACGTGGATTCCAATTCAACCTATTGGTGTTTTTAAAGTGATCATGTGGAAAACACTGGGAAGTTGCTGAACGTATAATAGGGTACTTATCCAGAAAACAATGCTTTCTAGAAGGCAACATTAACAAGAAGACGCGTACATGTCTACAAGACTAACGGAATCATCCTAGCGTTAGTCGAAATCAAGATGCACGCCAACATTTCTACATAATGAGACAAAAGCATAGGAAATAAACTATTCTCTACATATATGAACATCAATAAGGGCAGCAACCGATTCTATGTATCGGTGACATATTGATGTGACATATTCTTGGATTGATCATGAAACTCCACCTTACCAGCACATTCTCTGTATCTATCTAATTAAGAGCTTTGTCAATTTAAAATGTAACATGGAATAGAACTATGCAATCAACCACAATTGTGAGATTAACAGAAAAAGGAAGGAGTACTAGAGAAAACAACAAATTGGGATTTTTATGATTCAGTCCAAAGTTGAGGCCTCCACATTTACGAGAAGAATGGCAATAACAAATTCCCTATCAACAAAGAAATTGCAAAATTAGAATTACGTCTCTCAGTACCAAGCCCCCAATAACACCCGGGCTTCTGATAATAAAAAAAATACACCCAAGCAATTTCCACTTCACTTAATATTTCACATGATCTTTCAGTGTATTCTTGTCAAAACTCCCACGGACTGACTCGAGAAACACCTTCAAGAGGTTTTGATGTGTGATGTCCTGACTATAACTCAAATACAAACTTATATCCCATGTTTTTGAAGGTGTCATACCATCACTCGAGCGTATGCTACATGCCTAGTGTAGTCGATACATGCCCAATGTAACCAGGAGCCTGCTGGGTGCCCGGCAACTTTTCTCTAGGTGCCCGGGGAGTAGCTGGGTGCCCGGCCACTACCCCCAGCTAGTGGCTTATCTTCTACATTGAGCTTCTGGCCAAGTGGTCATCTCCGCGGGCATCTAGTACACTTCTGATTTCCATCTTTTGCTCCCTCGGATGACTCGCCAAACTCCTTTTAGTGCCTATTTATTGTCCGAGCTTCAATCCTCGCTCAATTCATGGGCAAAACTCAAGACATATTAAACAGATCTCCACTTTATCTTCAATTTGTAACCAAGTCATAATTTGGATTTAGTACTCATATTATTACTCTCCTAACGCCCTCATGGGCCACTCAACCGTCACAGGCGTCTATTAAGCCAAGCTGAGCTCAAACTTCGTTGGAGGAACAGACTAGGTTTGCATGTTGGTAGGATTTCCACCGCAAGACAATTCTTCATAGCCATATGCTCTCTTAATAATCCATCCATGACACTAAGTCTTGGCCTTCACAGAGCTCAGTTCACCCGTGAAACTGTGGCCAACATCATTAACCAAGTTTCTCTACCCCCACCTCATTCTTCCCTTCTTCTGTTGTCACTATGCTTATGGCCCTACTCATCAACAAAACATCATATCTACCAATGCCACCTATCACACACAAGTCATAAAAGTAAAGACACAACTATTCATGGCGCAAATGATAACTATTCTATTCCAAAATTCAATTTTTGGCCAAAAATAGATTTTTCTATTATTATTCCCTAGATGAGTTTTTGAACAAAAATATGTGTTTGATAACGACACAAAATTTATATTCCTATAAATTGAAATTCATTTGATCACAACACAAAATTTCTCCCTCTCAGATGGCAATAGATGACGGGTGGTGGCGGGTGGATGGCCAATGAGTAGTAAGGGCAAACAATGAGAAGAATTTTATTTCTCATTTCTATTCTAGAAATGGAGAAATAAAAAAATTTGCCTTCTCAATTCTATTTCAAATCTATTTCGAGACAAAAAATCTGCTTTAGAAATAGAAAAATGAAGTTACGTTACCGAATGGATTTCTATTATAAACCTATTCTTGGAAACAAAAAAATAGTTCCCACTAGAAATATCATAGTTATTATGCACACCTTTAGAGATCAACTATTCTTTTGGTTCTCTACATGAACTCTATCTAAACACCCATTGTACCAAACTAAAATAACTCCATCCTCTAGAACACAATCCAACGTCATTATTCCCAAAAAAAAAACACACGCACACACACAAGAATCCATTTCATAACATCACAATTGCACTTGGATTCTCCTAACAACATGTGAAAATCGATCTTTTTCAATAAAATCATCACGTAGTAAATCAACAAAGCCCAAAGTCAAGCTTGATACAACAAGAATAGTCAATATTAGGGAGAAGAATACTAGAAGCGACAACAATTGTATACGACATTCACTTTAATACCAAAAATTTCTTTTAAGTCACTTAAGTATCAATTTTTTTGAAAAATGATATTTTCAATGTTAACTTCAATCTGTTTGGCCATAAATCTAATGTGACCTTTTTTAATTAATTTAAGTTGACATAGCTTACCAGAGGATCCAATCAACGTTTAAAGTCATTCGTTGGTACTGTGCTTCCATAAGATAATTTGCATTTTCATAAAATTTTGTGCTTTTAGGATACAATGATAGCTTAGTTACCCAACTAGATCTGTCACTAGTCGATTTAGTTAAACCTAAATCTATTGGACTACCATAGGGTCCAAATAATGATGGGAATGTCTAATTAGGTATACGTGTGAAGGAACTTGTCAAATGAAAATTTGAGTTCTTAGGTCCAAGGGCTTAGTTTCTTGTGGGACGAATTATCATCTCACAATGCCCTTTAATTAAGTCTTAAAGGATTCATCAATTGATTTCCTAAGCATGCATAATATTTTTTTTAAAACCTTGAAATGTCGCCAAAATACTTACTTGACTTCTCCATTGATTAACGATGCCGTTGTCTCCTGTATGGTAGCGTTACTTGTTTGTGTTTGAAAGTGTGTATGCAGTGCCAAATCGTAATGTAAAATGCAATCATGAAGTACGAGAATGATATTGCACAACAATAACCACATATGGTGAGGCATGACAAATTGAATGTAATATAGGGTGATGAAAAGACATGATATGGCAATAATCATAAATAATAGGACATGGCAAATTAAATGCAAGACATGATGACGAGATTACTTGACGTGGCAATAATAACAAGCAACACAAGACAACAAATTACATGCAAGACATAACATGAAATAAGATGACATGGCAATAATCACAAGTAGCATGACATGGCAAATTTCATGCAAAACATAGCAATAACATGACATGGTAACAATGGCATGCAACATAACATGGCCAATTAGATGCAAGATGTAATGATGAGAGGACATGACATAGAATAATCACATGATGGGAGGGCAAATCTAAACCAACGCATAACAATGAGATGACATGACATGGCAAATCAAATGTAAATCATGACGATGACAAGACATGGCATGGTTATAATCACATGAACCATGACCTAGTCAATCAAATGAAGAACATAACGATGTGATGACATGAGACAGCATGATAATAATCATATGCAACATGATATGGCAAATCAGATGCAAACATAACCATGAAAAAACATTTCACAGCCCTAATTCCATGCAGTATGATAGAGCAAATACAATGCAAGACATAATGATAAAATGACATGACATGAAAAAATCACATCTAGCATGGCATGGCAAATTTGTTGGAAAATATGATAATGAGACGACATGACAAGAAAAAAAACCATATGCAGCAAGACATTGCAAAGCATATGCAAGAAGTAACAATGAAATGATCTGCAAAATACATCATGAGGAGTCATTTGTTCAATTTGTGGTTTTACTCAGATGTGAGCCTATCAAATGAGTGGATCAAGTCAAGTTTGGGTTGGGTTGAAAATGGTGCGATCCAAATAGATCTATTTGATTCGTTTCGACCCATTTCCATCAAATGCTATAGTGACACATTCGACTTGACTCATATTACTAAAATACTTTCATACTTAGCCAAATCTAGGAAAACTTATACCCAAATTGAGGTGAGAGATGAGCTTGAGATCAAATGATTGTGAGAGACAATGAAAAGGGAGTCATAGTGATGAGTTGGGTTTAAATAAATTGTAAACCCATTTATGATGGCAGAAATATAGTGCAAGTGTCAAAACTTGTTACAATGAGACACTTAAATGTCAAAAGTTCCAAAATATACACTTATGTGCCACTATTTTTTGAAAATTGGGACATTTCGGTGTTGACTCTAGTGAAGACAACTAGAAATCTAATGTGACTTATTTTAATAACATAAGTGGTTTGTGTGGCTCACTGGAAAGCTAACTCAGCAATGAAGGTAAAAAAACGATGTCGTTTTAGCCCCAAAATTTAATTTTAAATATAAAATAAATTAAAAGAACTAAATAAAAATAAATAAATAAAGCAACAACAATCATTCAGCGAACACCTATAGAGGCCTAGGCCCTCATCGCCACTGCCCCACCATTGTTAGGGGCCCTTGGCCTTTCTAGGCGAGGGCCGACGGCCCTCATCAAATCTAGGAGAGAGTCGCAACTCTCAAATCAAATCTGGATGAGGGCTTGCAAGCCCTCCCTGTGGTCAGTCGAGGTCACTGTCCACTGCCTAAGTTATGGCGATCCCAACCAACCCTTGCCCACCATCACCAACCCTTCTCGACAACAGTAGGGCAATGGCGGCTAAGGCCTCATAACCCTCACCGAACAATTGCTGTTGTTGCTTTTTATAAAAAGAAATTCAAAATTTTAATCGATTTGAGGGGCATATAATGCCACATGAATAATTTTTTAAAAAGAATTGTCACTTTTGAAAAAAAAAAGTCACCAAAAAATGCTACGTCAGTATTTTGGTCGGAATTTCTCATCGTTGACACTTAAGTATTCCATTCTTCTATGATTTTGGCACTTAAGTGTATTTTTCAAAACTTTTGACACTTGAATACTGCTAAATTTTGGCACTTACAATGTCCGACACTCCATTTATGACTCATGTAACACCCATATTATATTTAAATCTATTTATGATTCATTTACTGATTATAACTAACCCATATAACAACTCATCCCATTACATGTGAGTTAAAAAATGAGTTTATGATCAATTTTGATAGGTCCATTTGGACATGGTGATGCTTATATATAAATGCACCCTTTCATCTCGGCCAGGTCAAAATAAAATTGTCATTTTTTCCAAATCATTTGTCATCTCAAAATTATGAAATGAATAATTGCGCGCATAGGGCTGCAACCCACAAGGTTGAATCCCAATGGCTATTGACTTTTGACTTCTAACTGTATGGTCACATACTATACTATAATTGAACCCAATTCCTTCGGGTGTTCTAACGTAACAATTCAATACATTAGTCACCTTTATGCCCTCCAAACCGCACGGTTTACCTATTAGTGACGATGGTCACATGCATTAGATCTAATTTCTATCATAGCAAGAATCATAACGGTCCAATTCAAATCTAAACAGTCATTTGAGGGTTGGCAACCGGGGCAAAGGTGGGCGACCCTCGCCTAGGTCTGGGAGAGGGTTGCCGCCCTCTCCTAGCTTCTAGCAAGGACTCGTCGGCCTTTGCCCAAGCGCCAACGGCCCTCGCAGTCATCATCGCCACCTCACCGGCGATGGGGCCACAACCATAGGCTGGGGAGTCCCCTCCCACTTGTGTGTCCCTTTTTTTAATTTCATTTTTAATTTAATTTAGTTAATATTTATATAAAAAATCAAATTAAGATCAAAACAATGTCATTTTGGGCTAATCTAACCACGTCAGCATGCAAGATGACATCATTTTGGGCTAATCTAGCCATGTCAATGCCCAAATGACGCTACCATGCCAACATTTTAGTCGGAATTTCTCACCGTTGGCATTTTAAGTAACCCATTTTTCTTTAATTTTGGCACTTAAGTATACTTTTCTAAACTTTTGATACTTAATTGTCCCCCACGTCAAATTTTGACACTTGAGATGTCCGTGTCTCCTAGAAACACTGTCTAGTGGTCATGATATGTAATGCTTTGAAAATAGGTTAAATACAAAATTACTTCTTGTGTTGTCAAGGCGTCTAGCCTGGTGCCACCTTTCCTAGCGAATGGCTCAGGCACTAATGCTGCACATTTTCCCCGGCGTTAGTTGATCTCTGAACCCCATATTCCGCTTCCTCGGACTCTTCACCAAACTTCTTGCCGGCCCTATCCATATCTCTACACTTGGATCCTCACTCAACAAACATAAGATCCGTAGGATGAAATTACATCAGTAACAAACTTGATAATACACAAACATAGAATTCTGCTCGCTTGGTTGACATTTATAAGATTAACGCAGATATATATAGTTTTACTAACATAACAGTTTTTAAACTATTGTGAGAATAATAATAATAGCTTATTATGATTCACAATTCTTGAAAAAATGGGCTTCACAACAATTTTATAAATATTTATTATTTGATTTTATGATCCAGAATAAACTATTATTCTCATAATAGATCAAAGATTGTTACGTGATCATTTCATATATATATTAATGCTATCTTCACTTGATTCAAATCTAGCAATTAAGAACGACAACTTGGTAGGAGTTTCACACTTGGGCCAGACATAGGGGAGACTTCTTTGACTATTGCGTAACGAACCGTTGAATCTGTCAACATTCTAGACCCATGAAAGAAAGTGGGGCAGGGACCATTATATACTATTTTTAGAGCATACATCTGTTTCATTGCTTTTGTTAATTTGTCGTTCACAAACAACTATGGATATTTATATGCTACTTATGTCTTAAATAAAGCATCATTCTAAAAGGCAACAACCTAGGTAATGCTTCACAAATCTTAGCCAAATGACGTTAAGTACAGTGTTGCGAAGTTCAGAGAACATGCAAAATTGGTTCGTCCTTTCCTCCTTATTGACCAAAAAGAAAAAAACAGAGGAAAGGAAGCTTTAGGATGAAGGTAGTAATTAGCATGCATGATATTATATAAACGAAGTCGCACCACATTTTTTTTTTTGTCGAAACACCACATGATTTTTGAATTGTTGGAAAATGGCCTTGTATCAAAGGCTTATCATTAACAGTTTCGGTCATTTTTCGTTGCGCTTTTCGCTTACTTTGCAATCGTTATAGATGCATCTTGGAGTTCCCAAAGTCGACATTGGCCACGCAGGGATACATTGTTTATAGCTAAGGCTTATCATTAACAGTTTCGGTGCTTTTTTATTTCTCTTTTTGCTTACTTTACAATCATTATCGGTGCATCTCGAAGGTCCCAAAGTTGACAATTGCCAGACAGGGCTATAGTGTTGGAAATTGACACAATACTTACAACATACGTTAATAAGCATAATTTCCGCTTTGATGTACAAGTCGTGCGTGTAGGCCCCTCTGATTATCGTAATATGAACCTTATAAAATTGGTAATTTTTTAGATCCACAATGGAAACCCAGGATCAGTCGACATATGATTTTTTGAACTTCTAGTGTGATTTTGCTCTAATCGATTCTTGTTCATATGAACCTGCAAATGTAAAAGTGTGACACCGTAATATACAAGTTTTGCATGCATCTGAAAAGTGTGAATCTATTCCGTCTTAGCCATAAAATAGCTTATATTAAGTGAGCCTCCATGTACTAGCAAATATCGACAAGAACTTTTCGTGCAAGAGGCTCGATCTCGGAGCAGGTAGAAAAGATAGAAGAGCACGAAAGATCTCCAAGAGGAGCATTCTAACATAATGGGTCTCCATGGACCGGTAAAAGAGGGCGAATCCAATTCAAAGGTGTGTACGGATGACTTCTGCAGTGCTTTTAATTATGGAACAACGGTCAAATATGCATTCGTTACGAACAAACTTTGCATAAGTTAAAAGGCAAATATTGACTTTTAATAAGTCAAAACCAAACCATTAAAATTTTCATTCAATCGTGGAAAAATTGAGAAAAATGCCCAAAAAGTCATAAACATATTATAAGATAGGGAATTCAATCATAAACTTTATAATTTGGTCAATTTAGTCTTAAATATTTTGGCAATTTGTCAATATAGTCTTGCAGCCAATTTATAGCAGGAAATCATTAATGTAGATATCAGTCATCTTACATTGCACACCAATCATACCATGTAGGATAGCCAGTAATTTGGCTAAATTGACTACATTGACAAATCATTAAAAGATTTAGAACTACATTAGCAAAATTGAAAGTTTAGGACTCAATTGGCTACTATATAATAAATTTATGATTTTTTGAAAAATTATCTTTTAAGAAATTGTACATCTCAAATGATTTCAAGTAATCATTTTTCTATAGTTTCGAAATTTGACCTGAAAGACAAATATTATTACACAAGTCAAGTAAAAAACTAGTCCATAAAAATCATTCCAAATTCGTTAGATCTAACAAGGTCAGTGGAACAAATTTAAGTGAATGGAAACAAGGTATACAATATCGCTTGTAGCATCATCGCCATATAGGACCACGAGACTGAAGAAATGGTAGTCCAACGGCAAAGGCTAATAATAGTATTGTTGAGAAAATCTCCTAATGAATTTTCAAGTTGACAAAACTATCCATGAAATTCTTATAAGTTTGATAAATGTCTTGAAGCATTTTGATTCAAAGAAATACTCTTGGAAGAGAAGTTTGTAGCAATCTTAATTTTGTTCAAATTCAAGTCCAAATTATAGAATCTACTTCAGATGGAACAGATTCAGACTTCATATTCAAAATGGAGATCTTCAAACTTAGAGAGCTACTTAAGTTCCCATCCGGACACAAGTTTAAAATGTGACATAAGTTCAAAATGTGACACAAGTCTAGAACGTATATAATAGCTTGTAATCTAGTCTTGATTTCACCCTTAGAAAGATTTTATTAACTCAATATTGGAGATTGTTTTGCAAAAGTAACTTTGTAATGCAAAACATCTAAGTGATTGGCAAATCAATCTTAAGACAAGTTATTTCTAAAATGGAAAAGCTCTACTTACAAAAACTAAGACTCTAGTTGTGCAGGCAATTGGAATCAAGTGGAGATTCATATTTTGTCACTCAACAATCACTTAATCTTTTTAATACAAATCTAACCAATGGTTAGATTGGAATATGATCCTCTAGAGACTATCCAATGGCTAGTTTAGAAGTAGAAGAGTATATAAGGAGACAAAGGTGTCAAAGAACATATAAGAGACGAGGTCAATAATCTAGAATTCCAAAATCTAAGCATACTTCAACCATGTACTTTTCTTTTGTGAACATAAAGTCTGTAATACTAAGAGAAGTTCAGAAAAGTAATTGAGTGAGATAGTGTAACCTATTATACATTGAGTGTGATAACTCATTATTATAATCTCTGGATCATCTAGTGGAAATCCAGTTAATAGGCTATCAGCATAGGAAAGTGAACATAGGCTGAACTGCTATAAGTCTTGTGTAAAAATTGTCTTATCCCAAAACTCTCATTATCTATTGTTATAGTACATTACATGCTCACAATGTGCTTTTGAAGTTCATTCTATCACGAAACTGCTTCTGAACTTTGCTCCAAAATCTAAACTATGTACTCTAAGTTTAGACCTTGACTCTTTCTATTCCACTTTAATTTGTTTAGGTTCTATAGAATAGTTTACTTATTGAGAGCGTATAGTAGAAGTCTAATACCATCACCTAGGAAGGTCGTCAAGAGGGAGCCTAAGTTCGAGTCATTAACATATCCAATTTGACCCGTGTTCATTCAAAACTCAAGCCAATGAATTATTGGTCAACTATGATATATTAACTACTCAACACCAGATCAATTCTCTGATATGAGACATCTCTAACACAACTCACATGTAAATTCTAACACTATTCACCCTCTCTAGGTGATACTTGCTAGCTACATCATAATGTTACCACCCACTAAAGATTGCTCACAGGTAATCAATCTAAAACTAAAGTATGACTAAAAGGTTAAAATGTTGAAGTCATTTCATATACACTTCTAATTCCCTCAAAAACTATCACCAATGCTAGACTTTGAATAGACTTTGAATAGAGTGACAAACTCAAAAGATAGCTTCAACTAACAATTTCCAAAGCACATCAATGTGCGAGAAAGTATCAAGAACTCGGCTTATGGGTTCAATGCAAAGAGTAACTAAAGCCGAGTTAACAACAAAAGTGTCCAAGCACAAGATTAAGCTTGAGATGCTGAAAAAACTAATGCAGGAGTATTGAGCTTTATTGATCGACTTGCAAGCTCAACTCAGACCTCACTTATTAATCCTTATTCCAACAAGTAAAGACCAATTTTAACTTCACTTTGACTTAATGGGTTCAAGTTGAAGATGTCGATTTTGCAAGAGAGTTATCGATCAACTATTGAGATATTATATATAAGTTTAATGTCGACTTCGAGAGTCCCAATCAACTACCTAATAACTAGAGGCTATTCTGGCCAACCCCTATAACTCTATGATTACATTCTACGATGTCTTTTCGGCTTCCAAGACAAAAGCATGAATTTAGAGAATTTTTTTAGGTTTCACTACATCTAATAATTAGTTTCATGCATTTAGTATATTGAGTCTAATAATTCATAGATTTTATGAATGTTTATTGTGGTGCTTTTTTTAAGAGCCATGATTAGGTGAATTGCCCAAGAGTTTGTTTGATTTCTAGAAATTCAAAGTGTCTTCTCTTTTGTTTAGCAATATCTCTATAAATAGAAGTATAATCTCAATGGTAAGACAAATAAGACTTGAATATTGAGAATATATGAGATTTTCCTCTGTGAGTGAAATTTTATCCTCGATTTCTTTATCTTTTGAAGGTGGATTCTTCCTTGCTGGTGAACGAAAATGCCATTTATCTTGGTTAATGAATTTTTCTTTAGGCCACAGTAGTAAGCTTCTCCTATCTCGATTTCTTTGTATGTGGAAAGTGGATTATTCCTTTGTGGCAAACCAATAGGCCCTTTATCCTTGGTTGATGGTTTATCATTTAAGACTTGGTGATGAACTTTATTGATTTCAACCTTTATCCTCAATCGATGGTTCGTTCTTTAAGCCTTAATGGCGATAAATTGTATCTTGCATTTACATTTATCTATCAACATCCATTCCCATACACTCTAATACATTCATATTTCCTTAGGCATCACTCAAAACACCATTTGCCCACCCTACAACCGAATCACAAACAGTAAATATAATTACAAAAAGAAGTAAACATAGTATTTGGATGTTTGTGTGTCTTTCTTCTATCCTAAGAGGTCCTTGAGGATCTTCTTTTTCATGATCGAATGATTATTCTCCACATTTTAGACAAACCTCTCTTGTATTGGACATGTGCCCTACATTCGGAATAGAGGCTTCAGCTTTTGACATATATTTTTAGCATGTTTTGGTAATTGGTTTCATATTCCTACCACCTACTTTTGCCATGATCTCCATTATGCTTACATACTAGAGACAATGTTTGACTAGAAAATAATTTGTTAGATTTGTGTGGCTGAGGGGGGCTTTCTAGTAGATGACTAATGGTATTTATAATGGTTGTGCAATTTCTGTCTCTTAATGGTTTCTTCATAATCACTTCCCGATTATTGTCTTCACATTTTTCTTTCTTTAGCATTTGCTTACCCATGATCCTTAGCTTATCTCTTTGAACACTTATCCTCTAAAAAAAGGGGATTAACTGTCTCCACGATTTTATTCTAATAATTACCAGAAATTGCTCATCGATAATTGTCTTGTGATTGTATTGCTTCTCGATTTTGTCTTTTACATCTCTTTGTCTAATATTCAAATGGCAATTGTTCTCTGAATATGCAAGTCAATTTCTTCCTAATTCCAATTGTTGTCTTTTAACCATACGTGGACATCCCTTTGTTGATTTCTCCTACCCTTAAGGACCTTCAGATAGCATTTCACTATTCACACCATTGTCAACATCCATATCGATGGTTTATGGTATCTCATCCCTAGGTATTTGATAACTAGGTATGAATCACTGATGTCCCTCACCACTTGCTGATCACATATCATCTTTTATGGCCATTGACAAAAAGCAATGCATGTGTCAACATTCTCATGCTTCCCATGTGACCCAATAATATTTATCAACTACATGCATAAATTCTCTACATAAACAACTGATTATCAAGAACAAATTAGATCCATATATGAATCTAAAACACTAAAATCGATACATATAGCAAAATGAAAATGTACCTATTTGAGCAATTACTTCACTCTTTGGGGAATAAATCAATATGATTGTGAATCAACAATCTATTAGAATACCAGATCTTTCTCTCTATGATATATTTTAGTATAGCAAATCTTAATGGGATTAAATGACTTATAGATATAATCTATCATTTTCTAAGTTAAAGAGGAGACCTAGCAAACATTAATCAATAATGTGTTAATTGGGCCTCTCTTATTATGGACTTCAATCAAATATAATTACCTACACTTTGCCGTCCAACTAAGCCCGTTATCAATAGATACCAAAACCCAATTCAATATAATCACTTAAAGGTTTAATATATATTATAATATCCATTAACCTGATTATTTAAATATAAAATTAATTAATTAATGTAAACCCATATTATAGGAAATTTCCAATATTCTTCCACTTGCGCTACATTAATTAACTTATTCTATATTGAAAATGATTTTATTTTGAAAATAACACTCATGTTAATGACTGAAAATTTGTTTGATGTGACTACAATTTTGAAAAATAATATTCTAATAACAGCATTCCAAAATTAATCAAATTCTATATAACCTCGGTATAGAACTATGGCGATTAAGGTGTAAGAAAATACCACAACATATGACCTTCCATAATTACATATAAAAAGTATTATATTTTCATGGATAATGGGCTTGGTAGTATAGTAAGAAATAGTGTCAACATGTGATCGAAAATATACACTATTTCTTATCGGTCATCAATGTAATTTCTCAATAACATGAAACTACATTAGTACAATTTCTAAACAATATGAAATTGCCTTAGTGTGATTAATAAAAAACATGAAATTACACAACTATATCACAATCTAACACGAGATCTCATAATCAGTAACATCAAATCGTCTTTAAACTAAAATTTTGTTTAAAAATACTACTTTATATTTTCATTTCTTAGTTGACAGGAGAAAAGATAATCATAAAATCAACAATGATGATCATCAAAAGTAAAATACTTTAATAAAGATTATAAAGGTATTATCAGTTTGTTTATAATTATAGATAGCTCCCACTAACAAAAGAGATGAAAAAAATTTAAAACACCCATATTAATTACATATTCTTTAAACAATATAGGTCGTAAACCTTTTGTTAGAGGATCGATTAACATGTACTCAGTTCTAATATTCTCAATCATAGTGTTTCCCTTTTTAACCAAGTCTTTATAATATATAATATTTGATCTCCATGTGTTTAGATACATTACTAATATTGCTATTTTTACAATAAAATACAACTACAATATTGTCATAGTAGATCACCTAGGCCTAGTAATAGAGTCCACAATGCGCAATTCTAAGATTAAATATCTGAGTCAAAGTCTAAGTTGATGCACTATAACACAATACATACTTATCATACATTATAGAGTTTGTAACTAGTTTGCTTTATACTCTTTCATGAAATGGTATCATAAAAATATATCTAGAAGTTGATTTTCTATCATCTGAACAACCAGTAAAATCAACATATGAATATCCAATCACCTTTAGATATTCTACTCTGCTATACACAAGCATGAAATCTTTTGTTCATTGTAGATATCTCATTACTTTCTTAGTTGCAATCCAACATTCATGACCTACATTCGACAAATATCTCCCAAGAGTATTCACTGCAAATGCAATATCTAGTCCGATACATACTTATACATACATAAAACAGCCAATTACACTAGCATATGAGATGTTCTTCATTGCTTCCTTTTCAACGTCATTCTTAGGGCATCATTCATTGCTTAATTTATCTCCTTTAACAACAAGAGATTCATCAACCTTACAAACTTGCATATTGAATCTTTTTAAAATACGATATATATAACTTTTCTGAAATAACCTCAGAATCTTCTTAAATCTATCACAATGAATCTCGATGCCTAGAATAAAAGAGGTTTCCTAAGATCTTTCATATCAAACGTTGCAAATAGAAAACTTTTCTATCATTCAAAATATCAACATCTCTACTTGTAAACAAAATGTTATCTACATAAAATACTAAGAAAATATATTTACTCTCATTTACTTTCATGTAGATGCATTAATCAAATTTGTTTTCTTCAAAGTTAAATGATTTCACAACTTTGTCAAATTTCAAGTACCACTGACATGATGCTTGTTTGAAATAATAAATAGACTTTTGAAGTTTGCACACCATATGCTCATTTCAAGCTTTTGTAAACCCTTCAGGTTACTGCATATATACTTCTTCATCCAAATTTCCATTTAGAAAGCCTGTCTTAACATGCATTTAATAAAGCTTTAAGTCAAAATGAGCATATTTATCTAAAAGGAGTCTTTAATAGATACTAGAGAAAATGTTTCATATAATCAATGCCTTCTCTCCATGTGAACCTCTTTGCAACCGATCTTGCCTCATATCTCTTTATGTTATCTTTATTGTCTTTCTTGGTTTTGAACACCCATTTGCAACCAATCAATTTGTACCCATCAGATAAATCAACAAGTTTACATAATTGATTATTTGACATGGAAATCATCTCATCCTTCATTGCGCCTAAACATTCATCTACATGATCACTGTTAAGAGCTTCTTTGAAGATTGCTAGATCTACATGTCCAACACCAAAATGGGCTTCTCCAAGATAAATATGATGGTCATTTAGAAGCGTTGGTCTTCTTTGTCACTTTGATCTTTGCACAAACATTTTTGGAGTTGGATCATTCATTTGAAGAATTTCATTTGTAATTAAAGGGTCTACCGTCATATCTCTAGTATCTGCTTCTTGCTAAATTTACACTCTACAAGTCTCTCGCATGAAATCATCACTCAAGATGGGCAATGGAATCTAAACCGTTTTGTTTGGTGCTTCCTTTTCAAAAGATCAAGAATAGTTCTTTTCAGCAACATCTAACACCAAGAACTTAACAGTTTGAGATTTAACAATTCTAGTGCCACGATTAGGACAATATAAACTACACCCTTTAGAATGGTCAAGGTATCCAATAAAGTAATATCTAGTAGTCCTAGGTTTGGTCTTCTTATAAGAAAGATTATAAATTTTCACCTCCGTATGACACCCCTAAACTTGAAAGTAATTTAGTCTTGGTTTTCTCCCCGTCCACAATTTAAAAGGTATTTTCGACACTGATTTACTAAGTACATGATTAAATATATAAGTTGTTGTCTTAATTGCATCACCCCATAGGTATTTAGACAAATTAGAACTACCCATCATATTTTATTTTATCTCCATGAGTGTGCAGTTACGCCATTTAGTTACACCATTTTGTTCAAGACTCTCAAGCATTATATACTGAACAACAACACTACAGTCTTGTAAATATTTAGCAAACAGTCATATTTACTATCCAATCTCAGTATATCACCCATAATACTCACCGCCACAATCAGATCTAATAATGTTGATGACTTTTCCCAATTGTTTATCAACTTAAGTGCTAAACACTTCGAACATGCCGAGATGATCAGTCTTCTCCTTAATTAGGTAAATACAACAATAACGGGAGAAATCATCAATGAAGGTAATGAAATACTTATTTTTACACAAGGTGGTAAAGTATAGGTCACTAATATCTGTATAAATTATCTCTAATAGATTTTGACAACAAGTAGCACATTTATTCTTGGTTTTAGTCAATTTTCTCCTCACATAATCAATACAAGTCTTAGTATCATCTAAGTCAAGAGGAGGAAGAATATCAACATTAATGAGTCGTTTTACTCTTTCTTTGAAGATATGCCTTAACTGTTTATGTCATAGTAATGAAGATTTCTTTTTGTTGAAGGATCTCTTAACAACATTATTCTCAACATTGAAGGAACAATATGGTTTATTGGGAAATAATGATAATCGATATAATTCATCACACAGAACACAATTCTCAATAATTCTGGAATCATCACTCAAATCTACTCTTTTAATTGCAAAATAAAGACTATCGAACTTTGTCAAGCAAAGAAAGAGATGTGAAGTTCCTCCTAAAACTAGGAACATAAGAGACATTGTTCAAAATAAGCTGAAAACCAGAATCTAAATTCAAAACAACAGTGCCTATACATTCCACATCAACTCCGATATTGTTTCCAACTTTAAGCTTTGACTCCCTTAGACTTGCATTCCTTAGATTTGTAAAACCTTGTAAAGTAGTAATAACATAAACAATAGTACCAAAATCAAGCCACCATGAATTCAAAGAAACATCAACCAAATTTGATTAAAAACAAACCAACAACTCATCTTGGTGACTTCCTTTTCTTGCTTTTAGCCAAGCTTTGAACTTATAGCAACTGACTTTCTTGTGACCCTACTTCCTACAATGAAAACACTTGAAATCCTTATCTCTATGTCTCTCCCACTATTCCCATTTTTCTTGAAGTCTTTGCCTTTCTTAGGAGCATAAGCATTTGACCCTTTAGGCTTTCATTTTCCTCTAGAGGAACTCAACATAGTATTGGTAATTAAGTGGATGGATTCATACTTCTCCTTCTTTAACTTCTCTTCCTCAGTCACACATTTGGTAATCAAGGTATTAATGCTCCAAGTCTCATTCTGAGCACTATAAGCAATCTTAATATGGCTAAATTCAATTGGCAAAACATTTAAGGCATGATGCACAATATGGAACATCTTCAATATAAATTCTTTAACACCCATAACAGCATCATATTTCATGTTCGTTAACTCACTCAACAAGTTCCTAACTTTAGCCTTATTTGAGACTATTTCTTTCTCCCATTACTTCAAGGAACTGTCTTGCATTCGTAGGCTCTAGCAAACCACTAATGAAATGCTTAGCAATGGACCTCTTCATAGCAATGAGGCTTAGTCGATTGGATTTTCCTATTTAACATAATGGGCCTTTTGATCTGCGATACTTTGATCATTAGGTTTAGGAGGTTCATCCTCACGTAGAGTCAAATCCATATCCATAATTCTCAAAGCAAACTCTATGTCTTGCTTTCACCTCTTGAAGTTCGATCCAGTTAACATTTCAATCGTGGTATTATTGTTGTTTACAACAAAAGTAAATGTTTATCACATATAATGTAATAAGATCAATTATAGATAATAAGCAATTCAACAAAAATAATTAGCATATCATAAACTCATTTTTGGGCAAAGTGTATGATGCACCATCATTTTCCACAATATGAAGTTTTATAAAGCGATAACAAGGAGATTTACACATAATTGTCAAGGATCCATCATTTTTGGACAAACAAATCATTTAAATTATATATCTCCATGATATTAATATATAAAGATGATAAGGAAAACTACATATAATCATCGAGGGCTTATTCGCTTTAGGCAAACAAAACTTTTAAATTATACATTTCTACTATCTCAACATAGAAGAGAATTACAAACAACTCTAAAAATTTATCTCCTTTAGAAAGATAAAACTTTTGAGTCATACATCATTATCAATCATCTCAGTTATATCAATATAGAGAACAATTACATATAAGATTCAAAAAAATTTATTTCTGGGCAGATAAATATTTTGAATTATATATCCCCATCTTTTAGATTTGGAATTTATCTTCATCCAATTTTCAAATTAATATACATAATAACCCATTTAGGTAAGTGATTGTACATACTAATTTTTATCAATAAGGAATTCTAAAAATTTACAAATATTAACAAATTATAAATAATGTTAGATTTAATCAATGCCCAAAAAATTCATCAAATAATGAGAAGCACTTTACAACATGTGCTTCTCAAGATCATATTGTATTTATCAAACAATAATTTTTGCCACAATTTTTAATTTAAATTTTCTTAATTTTATTTGAATTATTTTAATTTCATTATCTTTATAATCTTTAAATATGGATAATAATAAATAATTCCAAATAGATATTTAAATATGCCTAAATTATAATTAGCCAACCAAATATTTATTGAATTAAAATTAGGCATATTAAAAAAAATTGGAAATGGGCCCCAAAATTCTTCGACTCGTATAGCCCAAGCTTTCCACACAAGCTACTCAAAACCCTTGGCTTGGAACGGGCTAGCTAGAAAATGGCCTATAGCCCCGCACCGCCCAACATACATACACCTAGCCTGACCAGAGGTCTTCTTCAACCTCCACCTAGAGCTTCGAATTCTGTAAGGTCACATGACCCGGTTGCAACCCAAAACTCAAAAAAAAAAAACACACACACACACACACATTATGGCTGCTCTTGATGAAATTTTTACATGGTTTTGCTTCTAACATCATTATAATTTGATTGGAGTGAATTAAATGAAGAACGACCGAACTAAAATATTTCATATTCAAGCTTCAAAATTTTCGGATCGAATACCCATGGTCAAAATTCGGTTTTCTCAATTTTAAGCCAAAAAATTCAACTTACTCTAACTAATAGATTGTAAGACATGTATACAATAATACCCACACAACAATTTCTAATATGCATTAATTAATTGAAAGTAATTTAAAAATCTAAGAACTTTTACACGGTATAAACCCTAGAAATTCAAATTTGAAGTTCTTACTCAATTCTCAACGACACTATACAAATTATATATGGTTAGAAAGATCTTGACATGTAGAACAAAAATCCTAAGGTTTCAAAATCAATTGTTCAAAAAATTCACATGAAAAAATAGCAACATTATTCGATTTAAGAGAAAAAAATTTCGAATTTGTTCATAAAAAATATATATTTTTGGGTTCTACAATCATATTTGACCTGCTCTGATACCATATATTATAAAAACTCTCCACATAAACAACTAATTAATCAAAAAAAAATCAAATCTTTATATAAATGTAAAACACCAAAATCGATATGCATAGTGGAATTAAAAACGCACGTATTTGAACCATTACTTCACTCTCTATGGAATAGATCAGTTTGATTGTGAATCAACAATCTATCAGAATATCAGATCTTCTTTTCTATGACATATTTTAGTATAGCAACTTTTAATGGGATTAAGTGACTGATAAATATAACATATCATTTTATATGTTAGAGAAACGATCTAGTAAATCCTAATCAATAGTGTTAACCAGGTTCCTCCTATTACGAGCTTTAGTCAAATACAATTACCTATACTTTGCCGTCCAACTAAGCCCATTATCGATAGATACCAAAACCCAATTCAATATGATCACTTAAGGGTTTAACATATATGATAATATCCATTAACTCGATTATTTAAAATAGAAAATTAATTAATTAATGTAAGTACATATTATTGGAAATTGCCAACACTACATACACCACATGTTTGGCCATGATACCCATATCTCAAGACGTGGGGTCATTCTCTAATTACTTTGATTTGCTCTTTTATATGTTATCACCATCACAATCGATCAATGCCAATCTTGCAAATGCCAAACATTCTATTGGCTAAGCCCGTGTTGGTCACAACCTCGTCGGCATAATTTTCATAACATCTAGTGAAAGCCTTGTTTATTCCGATCCATGCCTCATGAAGTCAATACCTCTCTCAAAATTGTTAGCCCCTGTTTTGATAATTTTTTGATTCAAACTTTATATCTTAAGGAGGTCAATGAGATTTAATGACCAAATTAAACGAAATGGAAATTGCAACAAGGTGAACCTTGCGTAGTCTGTTGTAATTTATTTTCAAAGATGGAAGACCAGTTCTTCTCTTTGACCTTTGAAGCATTAATAGCAAAAGACGACCATGGCCAAATAGGACCACCAACCAGTGGGAGAATTTGTGGTCTAGAGGACAATAATCGTGCAATACCAAACCTTAAATTATGCCTTTCAAGACAATGCATCAACTGAATTGGCTGATAAGTCTACTAGCAGATTATCCACATCTTTAGGATATATAAATGACGTGTGACATGACCCCAACTTACTTAGCTGGTGCTGTCTATAGCGTCTCGGATCACTAATTCATCCTCCATGGGTTCAAGTCTATGCTAAGAGTGACAAGCTTGAACTATGATAACATTCAACGTATGACTCCAATCTAATTCAACTGTAGATGGCCTTTTTTCTATGAAGCCATGATTTGCTCTCCCTAAAACATAATGATTCGATATTTGTGCTATGTATCTATGTGTTTTATATTTGTGTTTTTGCCTCCCTTAGATGGTACCGGTAGGCACGGGTCTATCTCATAAAGAATGTTGCCCATGAATTTTAGACATTTCTACTTGGCTATAATAAGGCTTACATGGACTGATTGGGACGCACTAGAAAAATGACAAGGAGCCAAATTATCTTAGACGTTCCTAGAAAAAAAAAAGGATGTTGACCTAATTCATGATGGGTCCTTGCCCTTTTTATTCTTTCTTATATTCGATAAAAAAAATTGTAAAAATTTGCACACCTTGTAACACTTCATTTTGCTAACCAGGAAAAAAGGATTGTGATTAAGTAATTCACGGGCGATATGAAAGAACCTTGGAGGACATCCTAAAACAACTTGCAATGCTAACCTAATTCATGATGCATTGGCCATTTGCAGTCACATTCACTATTTGGCATCACTAGGGCAACCGTCCGAAGTTGGCACTGTGGCTCTCTTCCTCCCTCATAAAGAATGTTGCGTATGAATTTTAGACATTTCTACTTGGCTATAATAAGGCTTACATGGACTGATTGGGACACACTAGAAAAATGACAAGGAGCCAAATTATCTTAAACATTCCTAGGAAAAAAAAAAAGATGTTGACCTAATTCATGAGGGTCCTTGCCCTTTTTATTCTTTCTTATATTCAATAAAAAAAAAATTGTAAAAATTTGCACACCTTGTAACACTTCAGTTTCCTAACCAGGAAAAAAGGATTGCGATCAAGTAATTCACGGGCGATATGAAAGAACCATGGAGGACATCCTAAAACAACTTGCAATGCTAACCTAATTCATGATGCATTGGCCATTTGCAGTCACATTTGCTATTTGCCATCACTAGGGCAACCGTCCGAAGTCGGCACCGTGGCTCTCTCTTCCTCCCTCAAAAAGAATGTTGCCTATGAATTTTAGACATTTCTACTTGGCTATAATAAGGCTTACATGGACTGATTGGGACACACTAGAAAAATGACAAGGAGCCAAATTATCTTAAATGTTCCTCGAAAAAAAAAAAAAAAAAAAAAGATGTTGACCTAATTCATGATGGGTCCTTGCCCTTTTTATTCTTTCTTATATTCAATAAAAAAAAATTGTAAAAATTTGCACACCTTGTAACACTTCATTTTGCTAACCAGGAAAAAAGGATTGTGATTAAGTAATTCACGGGCGATATGAAAGAACCTTGGAGGACATCCTAAAATAACTTGCAATGCTAACCTAATTCATGATGCATTGGCCATTTGCAGTCACATTCGCTATTTGCCATCACTAGGGTAACCGTCTAAAGTCGGCACTATGGCTCTCTCTTCCTCCCTCATAAAGAATGTTGCCCATGAATTTTAGACATTTCTACTTGGCTATAATAAGGCTTACATGGACTGATTGGGACGCACTAGAAAAATGACAAGGAGCCAAATTATCTTAAACATTCCTAGAAAAAAAAAAGGATGTTGACCTAATTCATGATGGGTCCTTTCCCTTTTTATTCTTTCTTATATTCAATAAAAAAAATTGTAAAAATTTGCACACCTTGTAACACTTCATTTTGCTAACCAGGAAAAAAGGATTGTGATTAAGTAATTCACAGGCGATATGAAAGAACCTTGGAGGACATCCTAAAACAACTTGCAATGCTAACCTAATTCATGATGCATTGGCCATTTGCAGTCACAGTCGCTATTTGCCATCACTAGGGCAACCGTCTGAAGTCGGCACTGTGGCTCTCTTTCCCCCCCCCTCCCTCTCTCAACATGGAATGACCTCTATCGAGAGAGGTAGTAATGACCTTTGAAATTATATCAAGATAGAGAGACTTGTATGCATAATGCCATGTATCTATAATTGGTGTTGTCTCAATTATGCTTGCTAGAGTTTGAAAGGGAATTTGATAAACCAATTCAAATCATTGCCAGTGTTGTAACAAAACAAGATATAGGAGTAAAAGTACCTTCTTATAAAACTATACTGTCGAAAGTAAAAGTTTAGCTTATTATTATTGAGATGCACATATGAGTTGCGCTGTAGAAGTTGCACATTGGGTATTTGGCATGGTGTGATGGAGTTAATTTATCCTTATTGACCCATAACTCATGGATTTTAAGTTTTGAATGAATATGGATGCAACTAGATATATTAATAGGCCCTCCATTAGGGAGTGAGATATAGTCCCCATCTTCTGTCAACACCACATTTGTTGTTGGAAAAAGAGATTATGCGTAGGAGGAAAAATATGCAACATTGTTTGTTACAAGAAAAATAATAATAATTCCGAGAAAGCAATAACAAATTTAATGACGACCAATCCAATGTCTAATCTTTACAAATAAAGATGCTAAATTACAATGCAAATACAAGCTTAATTGATTGTACTAAAATTTCAATTGCTAGGCAGTTAATCAGGAGTCTCAAAGATGACAATAAACTTGTATATCAATATCTCGATAGTCAATTGACAACTATGAATCAACAATTCGCCTTTGAATTGATAACTTCTCTAAATAATTGGCAACTTCAACACAAAAGGTCAAGTACAACTAATCGAATCTCTTTAAGGTGATTAATTTCTACCAAAAGTGATAAATAGCTTCACAAATTATGCTTCCCAAAATACAACACCTCAATCCTATTTGTATCAACAATATACGAACAAGACTATTGAATACTTCTCAAAACTGGCACCCTTAGAGAATTATTTCTAAAGAGAAAACTCGAGAGACACTCGAGGAGTGCTACAAAGAGTTCATGATATGATTTTGAACTAAGTAGACACATCCATTTATAGAGAAGAAAAACAAGAGAACTGAAAAGACATGATCTCTAAAGTCATGTCGTTTGCACTTACATTAGTTGAGTCATTAACCATCAATAAGAACAATATTTAATTTAGAAAGTGTAGCAGAATGAAGAGTCACATTAATTGAAGGGATACCTCACTCATGTTGAGCCATTAAAACCTATAATTACAACAATGATTACAACATTTTTCATTGCATTCACAATACATGGCAATCCAACACTTCACCTATATATATATAGCTCATATCTCCTACTATCTCCTCCTTCCCTCTCTTTTTACTCGGTTTTGCTTGCACCACCACTCCTTTGCCAAGAACAACAATGCCACTAAGCCACTCTCTCTCCTTTAGACCCCCTTAGTCTTTCTTTATCCCCCTCCCCTCTTTGTTTGGGCTCCACCAACATTAACCTCCATTGCATCCCCTCTAAATGTTGTTACCACTATTGAAGAGATAGCAACGGCAATAGCACGGAACTTGAGTCTTGATTTGTGAGATAGACAACCATGTCGATCCTCAGATGTGAGATTTGAGGCTTGACAAACGAGCCTAGCCTTGATAAAAGCGATGGTAAGCAACTTGGAACAAAATAGAGGTAGCAAGATGCTGGTGAGTTATGACGACAAGGGAGGAGCATAATAGAGAGGTGGGCAGCAATAAGGGCTTGGTCTATATCAAGGGTCATAGATAGAGGTTGATAGTGGGCTTACCAAGGGATGCTAGTTATTTGGTGGATGGACAATGAAGGTGGGGGTGTGACGACGATCAAACAGGCTAAGTAAGATTAAGGCTCATTTGTCTCCACCCATAGTCAATGCATAAGTAACATGTGTATATCCATAACGTACTAATGGTTTAATGTGCCTTCTTTATTTAATCATGGCTTTGCTAGTTGTTGTTGTAATTACGGTGGTTATCAATGAAAGTGAGCAAAAAAAGGTATATTGTTTCCCTTCATGTATCTCATTATTTAACAAATCTCTTGAGTTCATGTATCTCTTGAATTTATGTACGTAATTAATTCACGAATTTTTCGAGTTCATTTATCTCTTGAATTCGTGTGTCTATTTAATTCATGTATCTTTTAGATTTGTGTATCTATTTAATTCATGGTTCATGTATTGTTTCTGTAATTGAATTCAATCTATAAATGGATTTGAAATTCTTCATTCCAAGGAGAACCAAAAGAAGCAAAAAAGCATCCACTTCTCCTCTCTTCAAGTTTTTCTAAGTGTACCGGTTTCAATAAGTATCCGATAGAATCATGTTCATATAGTGCTAATACCAATAGGTTTGAGGTGTTGTATCTTGGGAAGCAAAGTTCGTGAAGTTGCTTTGCATTTCTGGTAAGAACTAATCATAGTTAGCCGTACCTCACCTCCAATTACTTGTTTATTTTGTTATCACTCTCTTGAATTAATTTTCTAATTAAAACAAACAATGTTATGTATTTTCCCCCAATATGTCTTCTTTTAATGTTCTCACTTTTTGTTAGGTTTATCAGAAAATCAAGATGGCTGATAATAGTGATGTCCGAAATGTTTCTGGAGACGTTCCTTTGGTCATTTTGACTAGTGAGATTCAAACCTTGTGGCCTACTGTTGTGGCAATAGCATTTGTCGCCACAACACTCCACAATAAATGTCGTAGCAATAAATGCTGCTGCCTCTAGACTAGTCAAAGTTCAAAAATTATTGGAAGCACAAATGGAAAGAAATGAGCCTTGAATCAAGGGGGAGAATATAATTCTTTCCAACTTAAAGGAGTTATGTGCTAGTTTAGGGATAATTCTCCAAACAATTGCATTTTACACTTTGCGGTAAAATAGAGTTACTCAATGGAAGAATAGAACTCTAAATAAGATGGCTAACATCATAGTTTTTAATTCAGGTTTCTCTCAAAATTTGTGGGGGGATGCAGTTTTAACTGCAAACTTTATTGTTAATAAAGTACCCCATAGGAAGAAAAGTAAAATTTCTTATGAGTTATGGAATGGAAGGCTTTTGTGATGCCAATTGGATTTTGAATTCCAATTGATTGAAATTGGTTGGTAGGTATATTTTCATGCTATGAGGTGCCGTAGTATCATGGAAATCCTCAAAACAAACTTTAATAGCATGTTCCACTATGGAATAAGAGTTTATTGCATTGGATAAAACTATAAAGAAGTAGAGTGGCTTTGGTAATTTTTAGAGAATGTTCCATTGTGGCCAAAACCTGTGCCTCTTATACGAATTCACTATGACAATCAAGCAGCAATTGTAAGGGCACAAAACATGATATATAATGGTAAGTCTAGACACATTCGTCGTAGACATAATATCATAAGGCAGTTACTCTCGAATATAATAATTTCTATAGACTTTGTGAAGTCAAAGGAAAATATTGTGGATCCGCTAACATAAGGTTTGTTGAGTGAGCAAGTAAACTACTCATCAAGGGGAATGGGATTAAAAGCCTTAACCCAATAAAGAGGTTTCGAGGTGGAACCTAATATAGTGATTGGAGATCCCATAGACAAGGTTCAATAGGACAACGCAAATTTTGGAAACTCTAGTGTGCGTACTGTCTCCCACTCATATGACGCAATAGTGTATCCTACAATGTTTTAAGGGTATGCTATGCATTTAATAATTCATATAACTTGGATTTCAATATCCTAGTGAGGTATGGTAGTATACCTTTAGTAGGAATACACCTATATGCGTGGCGCTAGCAAACTCTATGAAAATCTTTAAAGGTTGGATTTTTCAAAGCAAGCATGAATCCTAAGAGGTTCAAGGCCAAAAGAGTGAACACAATCGAGAACCAATCTTGATTTAGAGATACTTTGTGTAAGGTCTATTGTCCGGGCATACACCAACAATTGGTAGTTCAAGACCTAGTCCACCAACTAGTTAAGTATGTCCAACAAGCTTTCACTAAAGAAGGTTCAAAGCTAAAGCTATCTATCTTGATGCAGTGTATTCTACAGGCACCTTAAAAATTCCTTGAGTCAAGATGTTTTGTTTATCCATTAATGTGGGAGATTGTTGTAATTATGATGGTTAATCAATGAAAGTGACCAAAACGAGATCCATTATTTCCGTTCATATATCTCATTATTTAATGAATCTCTCGAGTTCATGTATCTCTAGAATTTGTGTGTCTATTTAATTCATGTAATTATTTAATTCATGGTTCATGTATTGTTTCTGTTCATGAATTCAAAAACTCTATAAATAGATTCGAAATTATTCATTCCAAGGAGAACCAAAAGAAGCAAAAGACATCTACATCTCCTCTCATCAAGTTTCTTTAAGTATGCCAATTTTAAGAAGCGTAGACAAAGTCTTGTTAGTATAGTGTTGATACCAACAAATCTAAGGCGTTGTATCTTGGGAGGCAAAGTTCGTGAAGTTGCTTAGTACTATTGGTAAGAACTAATCATCTTAAGGAAATTCAATTAGCTATACCTCACCTCCATTTACTTGTTTACTTTGTCACCACTATCTTGAATTAATTTTCTAGTTATAACAAACAATGTAAGGTATTTTTCCCTCAATTCGTCTTCTTCTTCTTGTCCTCTATATTTTCCAATAGTTGTTTTGTGTTACTGACTTTAGGAATTGCAGCTTCATCGCCAATCTGACCTTTTATTATATTTGAGATATTTTGAATTCCTTCACAAAAAGCACCACCTAACGATTGACACCGTGATACATTTATTTTGTTAGTTGTGCCTCAAAAGTCCTCTATCAAAGCATAACAATCTCATCAAAGATCATGTTTATAACCAAGTGATCTAATATCAATGCACCACTACTGGTAACCTTTCACCCATGTGTATAACTTAGAAATATACACTTTTTTGCCAATGGCTCAAGCTTACCATCACTTGCGTGAGTATACAATGGACATCATAATACTCATATCTAGAGTTATCATTCAAATACTTCCTAAGAAGTCTTCCACTTGATAACAAATGATAGAGATTAATTATTCAAATAATAAGCCACATTTATTGCTTCGGCCCATGCCTAATTCTACATATGAAAGCATGTGCTAAGCTCACTTAAGTAGGGTTCTATTCTTACGTTCTGCGGTGTCATTTTGTTGTGGTGTCTTAGGCATTGTCCGATTCTCACAATCTCTTCTTTGTGGAAAAACTCATAATCATTGCCAAAGAGCTTCATATTGTTACATATTCTAAGGCACTTGATTTGTTTACATAACTGCTCTTCAATTAGCATTAAAAACCTTGAACACTTCAAACACCTTAGATTTGTGCTTCAAAAAGTATATTCATACCTTTCTCAAATAAACATTGATGAATGTGAGCATATATCCGGAATCTACTTTCCAAGGAACCAAGATGAGCCTCAAATGTCTAATTGAATGTATTCAACATGTTAATAAGCATACTATATTGAATTTAATCAATCATTGCTTCCAAAAGATGGAGTTCTCACACAAGTCATGCTTCCATGTCTTCTAACCCTTTAGCATTCCCACTCATTGGCATCATTATGTTTATTTTATCATCTACCACAACTTTATATGCCATAACAAAGTCAAGCTTGAGTTGACTAACCTGATGACACTACAACTGCTCTTTTCAAGATCTCTCTCAATAGATGATAGAAAGAATTCACCTTTCCTATCATCATTGTCTTCAGCACTCCACCTTGAGCAGTGTCCTCACACTAGAATTCATCGAGTACTATGGAGGAATGAATTCATCTTGAGCTAGAACATGCCTCATGTCTACCAATTCGTGCTCTACCCCGTTATGCATCAAAATCTGAATTATCCTTATCTCTACAAACTTGCAAGTTATGTTATTCCCCATCAAAACTTTAACACCATCTTAAGGTTAGTAAGTAGTAAGCCAATTCCTATGTAGACATCATATGATTATATACCCCAAGTCTAACACTTTTTTTTTTTTTGGTGACCCAGGGAACCCCGCACCCCGCCGGCAGCCGGGGGAGTAAACCCTGGGGGCACACGTGCTAGCCACCACACACGTGCACCGGATAAGTCACCAAGCGCCTCCACGAAGATTCGAACCCCTCCCCTTTGAGCGAAAGGGTCACGGGAGCCTATCTAGCGGAGCCACCACTAGACAAATTGATAATTACACACAAGATGCTCTCCGCATTACTAGTGCTCTCCTTAGTAGAACTCTCCACCCTGCTTGTGGCATTCTATCTAAAACCTATGTTTCTCAATTTTGGACAATCTCTCCTCATGTGGCCCTTCTCACGATACTTAAAACACTTCACACCACCCTAGGATTTCTATGACACGGCTTTAGCATGCTTTTACCCCTATTATTGGATCCCCCATGCTCATCTCTACCTTGACACATTAGTCCTTGAGCTACATCTTACACTAAACTATCATCTCGCAACTTCCTCTATCACTTCTTAAAGAAAATAAAGAATTTACCTATTTCGAGGTGATTGTCGATATAGAAGCCAACAATAACATGTCCCATTTTTCATCTGTTAGGGCCTCATCAAAGTTCTTCAACTCAATCATGAGTTTGTTAAACTTGTCTAAGTGGGCTCTATTGGAAGTATCTTTGACAAATTGAAACCAAAACATCCTCTTCACATATAGAGGTGATTACTTAAACCCTTTGTTACATAAAAGGCCTAGAGTTTTTTACCCACAAAGCCATGGCATCCTTCTTCTCAACCAATCTTTTAATATTACCTCTGATTGGTTCAACATGATCATACTTTTTGGCCTCTCTATTAGCTCATCTTATTGGTCTAATTCATCTAGTTGGACAAATTATCCTTATCATCCAAAGCCTTAAGCCAAATTTTAAGTTGTTAATAGTGCTCTCAAGTTAACGCTCCACAACCCCAAATTATACCTCCTGTTAACCATCTCAATCTCTACCGTTCCTCTAGACATAATTGGAACAATAGAATTTTTAGACGGTGGTCAAATAAGTGAAAGCTCCAAATCAAATCTATTGAAAAAAAAAACTAGTGTTAGCTTTGATACCAATTGTTCCCAAATAATGTGGAAACTAACGAATCTTTCAATTTAAACCTAATGCGACAAAACAAAATTGCCAAAGAAATCAACAAGGAACAAGAAAGAATATGAGAGACTCATCCAATTCCGTCCAAATGCCAATACCTACTTTATGGGGAGAACCATTCATATAGAATCCACTAATCAATTAAAAGAATATCAAAATTACAATTGCTCACCCACGCAAGTATTTCCTAGCTCTAGATTACATTTAAAGTAAAAATGTTTAATCTCATGTAATTGCTAGAACAACATGACCACTTCTTAAAGTCAAGGCATAGACACACTAGACAATAGCACCCCAAAACCAAAAATTAGTTCTCTTATTTCTTCCCAAATCTAAAGGTCCCACTAATTCATTACTTTGAATAATGTGAATCTCAATCAAGAACAAGAGGGTGGCTGACTTAACTATACAAAACTCAATTGTGATTTATATTTCGAAGACTCTCTTTTTTGGTCAAAATTTTTTTAAAAAAAAAACATTTAATTGAACTCAAGCCCATTTACATTAATAAAGGGCATCAAAAAATAGGATCTCCCAAAGAGGGGAAGGAGGGCTAGTAACCTAGTTTAGGGGAAGGGTCTTACATCTAGAGGCCTTTACAACCCAATGCTAATCTATTTGAATTATGAGGGCAAAAGACTACTTCTAGACTCTCAAAAAGGACCAAGAGGCTAGTATAGTCAGAGATAAGTGGCTCAACAGCCTAGAAAGAAAGGGAATAATCTTTCAGACAACTCACCAAAGATAAACAGTCAAACTCCAGTATTAATTTCAAATGATGTCAATCAACAAAGTGGCAAAGAGCATAAAGACAAGCAAGGGTTTTGGCTTGAAGGGAGAAAGACGCTCGAACTAGTTGTGCAAGGCCTTCCATCAATCTTCCTTCTAAATCGCGACACATGCATGCAATTGCCCTTTCTGTAGTCCTTGACAGATGAGATCCATCGATGTTTATCTTTAGCAAATCCAAGTCTGGTGGTCTCCACCTTGGTTGTAAGTTTAGCAATATGGCCCCATGCTCCAAGTTGCTTCTATTCCACTTTGCATAATTACAATGCATTTTCAGAGTAGAGCCTATTATGCCGATTGGGTCTGACCACTTGTGATAGAAGACGAAGGATTTCCACGCTAACTAGATTTTCTAGAGAGTGATTGAGATAATCTCGAGTAGTATAATCTTCTGGGTTATATCATTGTAGTTTAGCAACCACTCCTCAAATCTAGTAACTTGTTGATGAGAAAATTAGATGTTAAATTCGGGATTTGACCAAACTTGCTTGGTCTTGTCACATAGAAGGAATAGATGTTTAACTATCTTAGACTCGTTTTGACATAGGGGACTAAATGGCTCAGGTAGTACACTTCTCACGAACAAGTTTATCCTGCTTGGTAATGCGTCTTGGCATATGCTCCATACAAAAAGCCTGACTTTTGGAAGTGTTTTCATCCTCCATATTTTGCTTCACAAAGCATTAGGTGTTTGGTAAGAAGGAGAGTCATGCCTAAAGCTATGTGTGGTTTCATTCTTTCAAAGCTCATTATATCCACTTTTGACTTAATAGCACCCGATCTGATTTGGTGACCACACTAGTGAGTCTTTTGTTAGGATGCCACCTCGACCCAAACCCAAATAAAACCTATGTTATTCTAATTCCCAATAACCATAACCTAGAAAGTCTAGACTAGTTTAGGCCCATTAGCTTATGCAACTTCAGCTACAAAATTATCTCCAAGGTCCTGGCGAATCGCTTAAAATGTTGGCTACCTAATGCAAAAGTAGTGGAGCAAAGGCTTTTGTTAGTAGTAGAGAAATACAAGATAATATCCTAGTTGTCCAACAAATCTCACATCAGCTAAGAATTAGGAAGAGAAAAAGGAAATTTCAAGCCATCCTCAAGTTGGATATTAAAAAAGCCTATGACTAGGTTGAGTGGGACTTCCTTGAGGCATGCATGACAAAGATGGGTTTTAGTGGGTTTCTTGGATTATGTAGCATGTCACCTCAACCTCCCTTAGTGTAATGTTTAATGGGGAACCCTTTCCCTTCTTTGCACCATCAAGAGGTCTTCGGCAGGGAGACCCTTTATCCCCTTACTTATTTATTCATTATGGTTGCAAACATGCTCTCCTCACTCATGAAAAATGCTAGGGATGATGAGAGTGTTAAAGTAATCAAACTCAATAGGTTTTGTCTGACACTTTCCCATCTACTTTTTTACAGACGATTCTATTTTCTTTATGGAAGGAAATGTTAGTGATTGTCAAAATCTAGTCTTCATTCTACATCAATACTGCTTTGCTTCTAGTCAAGAAATAAACCTCAGCAAATCGAGAGTGTTTTTCAGTGCAAGGACCCTGCATCAGTTGAGATGGAATATGCCCAAGAATCGCAAGTCCCGGAAATTGACAAAAATGGGAAGTACCTAGGAATCCTATTAGATTGGGGCCAAACGAAAAAGCAAATGTTCCCATGGATTTTGGTAAGAGTAAACATGAAGTTGGAAGGGTGAAAAGAAAGTTTCATATCTCGAGTAGGTAAAGAGATTTTAATTAAAGTAGTGGTACAAGCTTTACCACAATATGCAATGTCTATATTCAAAATCTCATTGTCTATTTGCATGGCAATAGAGAGGGAAATAGCTTTATTTTGGTGGAAACACATGCCTCAAAAGTTGGCCTACATTGGAGAAAATGGGAGATATTGAAACAAAGAAAAGACAAAGGAGTGCTAGGCTTTAAAAACCTCCTCACTTCAACAAAGTGATGCTAGGTAAACATGTGTGGAGAGTCTCTCAAGCTTTAGATGCATTATGGTGCAAAGTTCTAAAAGGATGTTATTTTCCAAATAGTGATTTCTAGAATGTAGCTAAGGGTTCTTGCCCATTGTGGGGCTAGCAGAGCCTTCTTATCGAAAGAGATGTCATTTCTAAGGAGGTGAGGTGGAAAGTGGGTAACGGACAGCATATTAGAATAAGGGAAGATAGGTGGTTGGGAAAAGGCATATTAGGAGGACCGAAAAACCAACGTAAACCCAACATGATCGCAGAACCGATTGCCTCGACAGAACCTCTCTGGAATTTGCAACTTTTACACTCCTGGCTCAACAAAGAAGTTGTAAATGAAATCCTAGCATATTCCGAAGACTTTTAGCCAGCTTCAATAGAGAGTGTACGTCCTTGTTTTTCACAAACCAAAAAATAACAGTAACAATTCAGATTTTCCTAAACAATTTCATTGATCCATGTTTAGCAACTCAAACTTGAGATATATGTTGAGAAATTTACAATGCAACATGGTATGGCAAATTAGTTCCAAAACATTATGACAAAATGATATGATATGGTAACAATCTCATGTAGCATGATATAACAACTTAGCAAGTCTTATTCTTAACATGATGACAAAATGTCTACTACGGCAATAATCACATATAGAGTTATGGCGAAATAACATGACATGGCAATATTCAAATATAACATGCCGGGCAAATTATGTCCAAAACTTGATAACAAAATGACATATCATGACAATATTTACATGTAACATGACATAGCAAATCAAATTCAAAACATGATGAAATGATGTGTGGTATGAAATTTACACTTCGTAAGGTGTCATTCTCATTCAATTTATGACTTTACTCGGACATAGTAATATTTATATAGAAATGTACCTTTTTCCTTTCGGCCAATTCAAACCAGGATTTTCAATTTAAAATCATGAAATGAATTGTTTACATGCATAAGGCCTCCATCCATAGGTTCATAACCCGCGACGGCTATTGGATTTTGACCTCTAATCGTATTGTCATAGTCTATCCAGCACACGAATACAACCTTTCGGTAAATGACCTATAAGTTATCTCACAGATAAAGGGGTGTATTCTAATGCAGACACTTAAATATATTCACCCTCTTCCAAATGGCACAATTTATATAGAATAAACAACATGAGGATGCATTTTCAACATAGCTGGCATCTCAATGGCCTAATTTTAGATCTAAGACTCAAAATAGTGATTACCATAGTCTAGATACATGCCTTCAATTTATAGCAAAATTTTAGCAGCATAACAAATACGAGAAATTATTCTGGCATTACGAAGGCCTAAGAACATGGGCTTCTGACTTTTTAAACGGGCACCTAAGAACATTCGCTTATTTGTTTTTAAACGGGCAACTATTGACGTATTCTAGAATCTAAGATTTGATTTCAACATTACAACATAAGGACGTATTCTTAAATCTTAGGTCTAAAAGGGGCATTACAACATTCTAACATGCACTTTCATTTGAAAATTAAAGACAGGATGTTTATTGGAACTTAACTTGAGAGAGCGACAACCATGTTACCTATGAGCACAGAGGAAAAACACAGAGAGAGAACATAAGAACCGCTATCGAAATGAGACAAATTCAAGATAGATAGAGCAAGGCAAAGACTGATCATGGCTGAAAAATGAAGGACGGTGATTGTAGCTTGAGGCGTAGCCGTGTTGACTTGAGGCGTCATCGTCTCAAGTCGAGGTATGCAACTTTCCTGTCACGTAACTTTCATAACTAGTATCTGATTTTCATGTCCAATAATTCCAGTATTGATAGGTAAAATCACAAAATAAAGAACCCGAGGTTTCAAGTCATACCGAGGCCTGAGGCTTGGATCTATAAATCAAATGTCATTTCGAAGACTTAACATTCACAAAAATCACTATTTACCATAAATTAGAAATCTAGAAAGTTTCATTCTATTTTGAGACTTGAGCATCGCTAGGTTTGACCAAAATTTAATTGGTGCTTACTTCATCATCTAAAATTAAATCGACCTGATTTTGTCACATTAAAGCACTACATTTGAATGTGAATTTCCCGACTTAGAGAAGATGGTGATTGATCGGCCCTTAAGGGTAAAAATTGAATGTCGGATTTGGATGGTAACACAGGCGTTGCAAGACTCGTTTTGATTTACACAACCTATGTTTTAGGTTTAGAATGCATTCTATGAATTGTATATAATCGGTCAAACTTAAACTCTTGTTGTTTTTAAATGCAATTTTGATGTCAATATTATCCGTAAGGTTAATTTTTTTACCTTATAAATCTCGATGGCTTTTTAGACGTATAAGATCTGAAGTTTTTCCCTTGCTACACCTTCCTCTTTCTATATCAAATTTTCTTTTTTGGTCGAACTTTTTTCCTCTTTCTATTAACTTTCTTCTTCTTGGTTGTAGGAAAATCTCTCTCTCTCTCTCTCTCTCTCTCTCTGTGGCTGTCACAGCCATTTATACACAAAGCGTATTCAATCCGCAAGCAACATCTCTTGTTCAAATAAGGAAGCCTCTTGACTCCTTCCTTCGCTTCGCGTTCAATACATACTTTCCTCATTGCATGCCTCACTCTACCTAGATTCGCCAGCTAGACCTTCTACGATATTTTCTTCTTGAAGGAGGAGATTGTAAGCCTTCTGTGTGACCTCTAGCCATTGTTCCAAAAGTTTAGCATAGAAGTCTTCCATGTGAAGGCAACTACATCGAAATTATAAAGGTATCCCTAAAATTCACAGGTATAATTGTGAAAAATAGCAGATATCGAAAATCTATAATTTCATCAAAGCGTTTAAAGACTACTCTCTTTCTATTATTTCCGCAAATGTTGGGAAGCCACAGAAATTTCTTTCCAGGGCATCTACTACAATGGCCAATATCTCGTCTGTAGTAAGCTCTGGGTTTTTATCACATCAATTTTTTTGAGATAATAAGAATTTTCAAAAAAAATAATAATAACGTCACCTAAGCTATAAAGCACCTAACCCGTATCATCCTACTTCTGTTGTCATATGAATTAATGTGGCCCATTCATTTATCCAGCTCCATTCAATTCACAAAAATTATGCCGTTTCCAGAAAGCCATTTTTCAAGAAAATGATAATATTTTTTAATGTGCGGCCAAAACTCGAAAATGAACTTGAAAATACTTTTCTCCATTTGATAAGGAAAATCTTTTTCTCCATGAACCCCTTTCAATAATTTTTTAAAATCGACGTTTTAACTAATTTTTTATTCTTTTTCCTTCCTTTTCTTTGTTTCTCTTTTACTTCTTCCATGATCGATCACCATCAACGATGACCAGCAGTTGATCATAGGCGAACTCGAGCCCACCCAAATCCGACAAGCTGGGGCAAGGCTTGAGGCCCAAGATCGCAAGAGGTTAGCGAGGCTTAGGCAAGGCTCAAGCCTAGCTCAACTTCCTAGATCTAGTGACTCAAGGTCATTCGGTGAATTGGGCAAGACTCAAGTCTCACATGATGTCACCAGACATTAACAAGGCTCAAGGCTTGAGCCTCGCCAAACTCATTGGGTTTGGCAAGGCTTGAGCTTGCCAGCATAGAGCAAGCTCGGCCTGGCATGATCAAGCAAGACAAAGCCTCACTATAAGCCAACAAGGCTTGATCTTGCCTTGCGATAGGCTGACAAGGCTTGAGCTCGCCTGTGGTTGGGGACCGGCCAAGGAAAAAGAAAAAGGAAGAAAAAGAATAGAACATAATTAAAAACTTCAATTTTTAAAAAAAAATAAAAGAAAATTAAAAGGACAAGGTTTTTGGTAAAAAAATATATATAGAAAATATTTTCCTCTTTTCGAAAAACAAAAAATATTTTCTACTATTTTAGAAAACTTTTTTTTGTTAATGGAAAATATTTTCCCCACCCTATTCATTTTCTTTGAAATGAACACTGAAAAATTTGGTAAACATTTTCTTCAAAAGTATTTTCTATGAAACAAATGAAGCCTTAAAGTGCGTTTGTTTGACTAAAAACTCAAAATTTAGAAAACATTTTCCAAAAAAATGATTGACTATATTGCTTAGGAAAATTAGTCGACGACAAATATTTTCATTGTCGACCACAATTTATGTCCAATTATTTTTATGGGTGATGAGAATATTTTTCATATATTTATTTTTATAAGTAATATAATCGATCATTTTTAAGAAAATATTTTTAATTCATGAATTTTTGTAAACAAACCCTTGATACACGTGTTTTACAATCACGATTCAATAAAGCACCAGGACTGACTATAGGCCTTAATGGACCATCCTGGTGGAACAAATTTTGGATTTTGGTTTTTGGGGTAAAAAGCTTATTAAATGTTCAATCATCAAAATATAATTAGAGCTTCTTCAGCCATTCCTAGATCTTGCATGAGATCTTAAGCTAACTTAATAGTATTAATAATTTATGGGTCAAATCATAATTACCATTATGATTAACCACTCTTTTGGCAGGATTAAAATGAACGGCGCTACCTTTGCTTGCCATATTTTTTCACCTTCAGGGACTTAATCTCAAAATTAGTCGTCCCTCAAGCTTGTTTAAATTCATCTCCTTTCGCGTAATATTAAGTCTTTCGTTGACCAACAAGACCATCTCTCCCTTCTTTTGAATCAACCCGTTTTTATTTATCACAAAATTTATTTTTTATCATAAGAAAGAATGAAAAACTAGGATTTCTGCATAAAACATAGCCCGATAGCAAACCTGTAAATACTCTAACTTTACTTTAACCCAAAAAAACCATCTTTAATGAGCATATAGGAGATAAAATACACGGGCATCAAACTGGATTTTCATTATGTTCAATTAGATAGTTAATATGTGAAAATGTCCAATTACAAAACGAACTAAACCCACATGTCACTAAGTATTCTTTTATGCAGCGTGCGAATTTAATAATAATCCAAACCGGGTTTTCTGTTCGATTATCTTCCAAGAGATTCTATAAGTTCTAACCAAGAGACTGCATGAGGCTCCCTATTCTTTCTTTGGCCCCATCATTTCGTGGAAAGGACGTGACGTGTTTAGTCGGGTCCAGCTGTCTTGTCCAATATATCATGGAGCAACTTTTTCTGCCCTTAGTTAGAAATGGGTGGCCACGCGTAGTTTCGCTTCTGGAATCACACACGAAACTTGAATTTCCATTGCGTCGCCTTCCACGAAATGCAACAATCTCTCTCTATGATAGATGATTTTCTTAATGGAGTAACGTCTGAGACAACTTAGTACGACAAGAAATTGTTTCTTTTTGTTTCTTTATTGAGTTGCGTGTGAAATGAGAATTTGGTTGCTCCATGCAAGGTTTTCATTTCTCGATTAGATGGAATTGCCCCTTTCGAGAGATTGACAAATCAGCTTACTAAGGTTTCAATCAATGAGGTTTACATTATTTTTCCTATTTTTTTATCTTTTTTTCCTGTATCATCTCTTTCACAAAATCACGACAAGAACGTGAGGAAAAAAACCCTAATTTGAACTCCTTATTGTTGCTACTGGCCACCAGTAATGTTGCTAACGCAAGCGGACTCACACGCCCAGTGGTTGGACAGCTGATGCGAAGTGGTAGTATCATGTGAGAAAATTACTCAAGAAGTGACTTATCATACAAAATTTAATTTTGTTATAAATCTTTTAATTAATAAATATAATAATATTAATTATAAAATAAATACATAAATGGATAATCATGATCACACCGTCACCATTAGCCACACCACTACCATAGTGTTCACTGATGTTGCGCTCCACCATGACATCATTGGCTTAGCCATTGCCATAGCATCTACATTGTCAATTAATTGGGCAACCTTTTTGTTTTTGTCGATTTTATTTTAATTCTCACTCTTAAACTTTTATTTTACTTCCTTATAGGGTGTAAGAATCAAAAGACACAACTAAAACTAAATTGTCCATACCTCAATCCCTTTTAAAAAGTGAAGATTCAAACTCTCCACCTCTCTTTTTTCACGTAAAAAGGATAACCATTGAAGCAAATCACAGTGGCATTTACATTGTCAAGTAATTGGGCAACCTTTTTTTTTTTGTCGATTTTATTGTAATTCTCACTTTTAAACTTTTATTCTATTTCCTCATAGGGTGTGAGAATCAAAAGCCACAACTAAAACTAAACCGTCCATACCCCAATCCCTTTTAAAAAGTGAAAATTCAAACTTCCCACCTCCCTTTTTTCATATAAAAAGGGTAATTATTGAAGCAAACCCCAGTAGTTATTGGACAATCTCTCTCTCTCATATTTTAATTAATTGTCATACATTTACCAAGCTGTCAAGACACCCAGATCAATTGGTATGGATAAATTACCACATAAAAGTTTTATCATATACTAGTTCAATTGAGGTTTAGGCCTTAATTGAATTTCGTATAATATGTTTAGAGCTTCCTAAGTACTTTTTTCCCATCGTGTGCCAGGAGGCAAAGGGCTACAATAGGTTGAGGATTGGGGCGAAAGAGAGAGATAGAGAGAAAAGGGAAGGTGAAAATTAGGATTTAGAATTTTATTTGAATTAATATGAATCATTAATAGCAGACAATATTGATGCATTGTTTATTTAGTGAAGGTAAATAGAACGTTAATGTAGTGGGATCTCTCTCATTTTGCTTAATAATATGCTCTATGAAGTCTAGCGAATCCTTCTGTTGCTTCTCGGAAGCTAGTACCATTCTGGAAGGTAGAACCCAATTTTGACTAAATGATCTTATGCACGGGCGCAAGCAAAAGTCTTTATCAATCAATTCTTCCCAACAGGAATCAATTCTCATTTCGTTTGTCCACCCATCAAACTTCAACATTTTGATCAAATCTCGTCATGCAAAGTGTCAACTAATCGATCTTTAGCGTGCTATCATGAATCTTTTCTCATTGCGAAAAGAAGGATATCATTGTCTATGAAGTGATATCAGAGGGAGGCTTGAATAAGATGCATTGGGTGTTGACCAATTGGTCTCTTACTTGAGATGCAAGTGTAAACATTAGATAAAATACTCGCTATCCTCGTTCTAGAAAAGGTCAAGCAATTTCATGCTTTTACTAGTTTTATATGCTAGGAATCGTAAAGGGCACAAGTAAAGGAATCGTCGATAAAGGGTGGGAACAGCAGGTCACGCGTCAAGGAACCTTCATGCATGCGGGCCGCGTGTGGACTGTAGACTAAGGGCTGTGAACTAATGAAATTCCACATCAAAAACGTCCAAATGCAAACCTCCGTGACCTTTCTTTATCTTAAACATCTAGAAGCACTTGATTAGACTCAACATGCTTATTTTATTATACATAAAATTTAAACCTTCCATCCACTTAAATTTACCTATAATGTTTGTGTACTCACCGGGAACCTTTTGCAATAATTTACTTCTAAATGTTTTTGTAATTGTAGGTACCGTTTGGTAACCTTCTAATTTTATTTTTTTTTTTTTTGTTTTCTAAAATAAAAAAAGAATAGAAATCCGTTTGCTAACATCAATGTTTCTAATTTCCAAAATAAAAAGTTGTTCCAAAAAATAGATTTATAATAGAAACAAAAAATAGAAAAAAGTAACGTATTATTTTTAGAACAATTTCTAAAAAGTTATTTTTTAGATCACCGCTAGTCATGATGCTGGCCATCGACACCAATGCCCAATCGCTAGCTGTCACCGCTAATGTCCAATCACTAGCCACCGCCACCAATGGCTAGTTGTTGGCCACTAGATCATGCGTCCACTAGTCATCGCCACTATTAAAAAAAGGAATAAAAATTATTTTAGTCGGTACCAAACGCACAATAATTATAATTATCGAGTCACAGATGTAAATAAAGTTTTTGCAAAATGGATGTATACACCATTGATTCAAGAAAGTGGGTAGTTATAATTATCGAGTCCTAATAAAATGATTTGCGTAAATCTTATTTCATACTCACGGTGCATTCTCTATTTTGCCTATTTTAATATCTATTTTACTAAAATGTCCTCCCTTACAAAAATAATCAGTGAGATAATCATTTTGCCATGATTATTTCAAGTTATCCATAGCCCTCTCAATCTTTTTAAGGCCCGTGATGTCCGAAGATCAAACGTATTGGCTTGAGAAAGTATTCAACCTTAAAATGTCCAGCTCAGCCCAAGTTGTCTCGTCGCGGTCCACAAGGGCCTTAATCAATGGGCATTTTCTCTAAAGCCAGCACGCTAGAGTACCAAAGAGAAGCTAACATGAGCCATCATTGCATGTTCGTGGAGTACTCGACGAGCTTAGACGATCGATGCCGGTTTCGAGCGAATTCAAATGATTTAAGGTAGAAATGGAGTTGGTTCAGATGCACCGGTGTGAATTTTTAAGCCCGCATGACCTCTCTGATTTAGGGTTTCCTAAGCATCAGCCCTAAGAGGAGTGCATCAAACAGATCTAGAACAAATACTTGCTAAATTCGAATAAATCACCGCCTCTGATTGACAGAAAGGATTACGACCATATAAATGGGCTCTATAAATATTGCTCAAAATCAAAAAAAAAAAAAAAAAAAAAAAAACCCTAGATACCATAATAAAACTAGGAATCACATATTTACTATTGTGTAGGAAAAAAGAAGCATTCGATTCAATCTTGACTATGAAATGGAAATTTCTTTAAATCCTAATAAATTCCTTTTTATAAGTTGGATAGTGTTGTTTTGATTGATTTGACGTCTCACTAAAGCGGATAGTAAGATGAGCTTCTTGACTAAGTACATCTCTAGGGATATGCAATAGGAACTGCATAAACTGGGAATTGCCCAAACTAGACTAGACTAGTCGGTTTTAGGTAGTTCCCACAGGTGGTAGTTTGGTTCCTAATTACTAGTTTTGGAACCGGTGGCCAGCATATCCGATTCCCTATTCTAGGATGGGAATCAAACCGACAATATATATTAATATTTTAATAAATGCTAACTTTTTCAATTCCCCTCTATTTGTCTTCCTCAAGTTAAAATTACAAGATCATGGCCTATCTTCATCTATCTACACATTTTGTTATGGAAAAAGAACTTCTTTTCTTATTCCAAATAGATTGATTGGGTGAAATTTTGAGCCAATTGAATAATTCTATAAGACTTGACCTAACTATGTTGACACCCAAATTTTTATTTATTTTATTTTAAATGTCCATTTATTTTTCATATATAAATATGTATTAATTTATTGGAAAGATAAAAATTTCTAAAAAATTAGCCAAAAAAAAAAAAAAAAAAGAATTTCGGCGGGCTGGCTCGGCCTAGCCCATTTTCTTTATTTGCCCAGCCTTTTCCTTTTCTTTTGAGCCCAGCCCATTTTCCCTCTGGTTTTTCTTTTCTTTGGGCCCATCACCTTCTTACCGGGGGATCCTCTCTTCTTCTCAGACATCGGACACAGACAGACAGGGGGAGAAGGGGGAGAGGAAAAAACGCTGGACGACAGGCGCACAGAGGTGGACGCACACATATCTGAGAAAAAGGGAGCAGCAGCCGGAAAAACGTCGACGACACCGTTCACCTCCCCAGCGCAGCGTGATCCGCGTGACGCCAGCAAGGGAATCTCCCCTTGCTGCGCTGTCACGCGGAGAATCGGATAGACAGAGGGGGCGCTTGTCTGAGAGAGCAGAGAGAGAAGGGGATCGACAGAGGTCAGGAGCAGGAGAAGACTAACCAGGGGGGCGGTTTTGTTGGGACAGTGGGGAGCCGAGAAAGAAAGAGGACGAAGGCAGAAGAAAGAGAGAACACAGAGGAGAGAAAAAAAAAAAAAACAACAAAAAGGGAGAAGAGGGTAGCGTCTTCATCTTCTTCTGGGGTGCAGAAAAGATCTCGAGACAGATAAAAAAAGGAAAAGGGATAAAAAAAAAACCAAGGGAGCTTTATCTGGTTTTACGGAAGAAAAACGCAGAACGAAAGAGCAAAAACCAGAGAAAAAAAAGAGAGTGAGGAGGTGGTTTCTGTTTTTTTAGAGAGGAGAAAACTGGAGAGACGAGGGGACGAGCGAAAAAGGACAATGGAGCAGATCTGAGCGGAGGAGAGAGGAGACGACGTTGGCAAAGGAAGAACTCGGTCAGCAGCGAAGAAAAAATGAGAAGAGAGGAGAGAAACGGAGAGTGAAAACCAAAAAAAGGGGGCAGTAAAATAGAGAAAGAAAAAGCAGGGGCAGAAGTCGGAGGTCCGGCGACCCTTGCACCTGAACCTCAGTCGACGGCGCAGCTTTCCTCCCTCCCCGACGCGCGTTTCCAGGTCAGCCCCTCCTTCGTCTTCCTTGGTCTCGAAACTGTCCCGTCCCGAGGATCTTGGCTCGGAGGCGTTGCGACGCGACTGGACGAAGTCCATTATATTTAAAGCTCGCTTTCTTTCGTCGTCTTCGAGCCGGTTAGGGCCACCTCCAGCAGACGAGATCACGCTCATTTTTTTTCTTCTGTCGGACGTTTTATTTCTCCCGTTTTGGTTCAACCGAGACTTGCAATATATGTTCTATGTTTATGCTCATGTTTGAACGCGTAAAACCCGTCTCTGGATTAATTTCTTGTCTACATCTAGTATGACCGATCCTTACCCGAAGCCGTGTCTCATATGATGCTTTGCTCCTCTCTGTTGTCGACGCACACCACATGTTTGCTAAAATGCCCGAGTGAAGTCCGGCGGGAATGCCAGCCAACCGTTGGCCGGCGGCGCTCGGCGTCGGTCGGACGGAACGACTCACGCCCGGCGACGCTATGAAACCCCTTTAGGACCGGTGAGGGCCCACGGCGGCGTCGGCAACGGCGCTGCGGAAAAGTTGCAGACTTTGGGCGTCCACGCGAAGAAGACGACCAATAAAAAAAAAAAGAAGGAAAAACAGAAGAGGCCGAAAATTTGCATGTGGGTTGTTTCGAGTGGGCCTGAGTTGGGGAGTGGGCCGAGTTTTGAAAAAGTGGAAATGGGCTGCCTTCTTTTTGTTTATGTATGGGCCAATTCTTTTTGAAATATTTTGACCGGGCCGTTCGGCCAGCGGTGGTTGCTCCGGCCCGGAACGATAGGGTCCTGGTCGGATTAGTAGGGCCGGGTCACCGGACCCGGTCCGGATCACTTTTTTAATATTAATTAAAAAAATTCAAAAATTCAAAAATTCAGAAATTCTAAAAAATATTAAAAATTCTAAAAAAATTAAAAAATTAGAAAATCCATAAAAATTAATTAAAAAAATTATTTCATTTTAAAAGTTTTATTTTATTTTATTTTATTTTATTTTATTTTATTTTATTTTATTTTTCTATCTTTTTTCGAATATTCCAAAATTCCCAAAAAAATAAAAAAAGATTAGAAAATTCCAAAAACAGTAATAAATGTTTTTCTCAGAAAATTCAGAAAAATATAAAAATCTTGAAATCTTGTTTTCTTTAATTTCGGAAAATTTGAAAATATTAAAAAATTAAAAAATATAAAAATATATAAAAAAATTCAGAAAAACTCAAAAAATCAGAAAATTGCAAAAAAATTGGAAAACCCTTAAAAAAGGAAAATGATCAAAATTGAATAAGCTTTTAGGGCTCTATTTTTCATGGTTTATGATATTAGGTTATTCTTGCACATTGTTTTGCAATGATATTTTGGACACTATTTCCTTACTTTAGAACTATTATGACAAACCGTAGTTTTTTCGAATACATTGCCGAGGTCTCACTGATGCACGATCAAGTTAGGTATCGAAAGGGCATTAGTTGCATGACTAACGTAATTAAATCCCTAACCCTAGATCTTCTGGTTCCATAAAAGGTGAGACACGCTCCCATATGTCATATGGTTCCTAGTCGACCTCAATAGATTAGTGATGACAACTCATTGTTTGAAAAATTTTATGAATACCCAACATCTTGTAAGGTATGGGTTTGGGAGAACCCGAGTTAATTAAGGGCCGTCAACCCGAAATTAATAATACCCCTAAACTTACTTATATATTATTTCAAAAATTTAGGTCACGACAAAGTAGTTAGTTGATACGATTTCTAGTTCAAGGATTGGCTAGTTTAGTCCCCAATCCTACAAATTGGGAACTAATTCTTCCGATCCAATACAGTTCCATTTGGTCCAATCCGAGTCCAAGGTGGAACCGGATCGGATCAGGAATCAATCACTCCAACCTTCCACATCAACATTGGGGCTCCATTTGTTTCACCCAAAATAAATGTTTAGAAAATATTTTTTTCACTTACTAAAAAGAATGAATGAAAAATATTTTCAACATCCACAAAAAATGTTTAGATATAAATTATTACCGATAATAGAAATATTTTCAATTGGCAAATTATTTTAAACGATATGAATAATCATTTTATAAAAAAATATTTTTTAAATTATTTATTTTTTACAAAATAAATAGAATCTAAATGCATGACAAGTCATTTCGAGCCCGTTGGAAAAGTTAGAAGCGTTTTGGGCTCGTCTCTTGCAAACCGAGCCTAATCTACACTCTACAGGCATAGGCCTTGTAAGAATGGCCCGGACTTAATAAATTGGTTTGGGGCAGGCCTTATCAGGCCGAAGCATATTTTTTATTTATTAAATATACATTTTTAAAATGCCATTATTAATCATCAAATTTTGAAGCTTGCACATGTGAATTCAGCAATTACCAATTAAATTACTTAAAAATATATAAATTTCAGCGACCGAAAACAAAATTTGCACCATCCAATGAAAATGAAATTCATTCAAGTGGAGTTATAAATCTAAATTTGCTTGGATAGAATCCCTAGGCCTGGGCCGAATTGGAAACACATCTCAAGTCACTTTCAACCCCCTGAATCTCACCCTTAGGCTCCATTTCTTTTGCAAAAGATTTGAAAAATATTTTCATAAAAATGAGCACTTTTATCATTGATAAAAATGAATGAATAAAAGACATTTTTATCATCCAAGAATATGTTTAAAAATAAATTGTTACTAACAATGAAAATCTTTTCCTTGACTAATTATTCCAAGCCAAACAAATAGCCAATTTTAAGAAAATATTTTCTAAATTATTTATTTTTTGCCAAACAAGTGAAGCCTTGATACCGGAATGTTTTCAACCATGTCATATTCAATTTGTAATTTTAATTAGTTTATCCCATTTGAAAAAATTGAAAATAAATAAACTATTTTTCTATATGTTCAAACCGAATTGTTTGGTTGAAGAAAAACTGTTTTTTCGAAAAATTATTTTCCAACTTTATAGTGTTTTGGATTGTCATAGAAAATAATTGATGTACGGAGTTCCCCTGGGTTACCAAAAAAAAATAAAAATAATTGATGTACAAATTTTTTTTCCATGGATTGAAAATAACAATATGAGAAACAACTTTTCCTTTTGGTGAGATGGAAATCACATTCCCCAAATGATACTAAAAACAAAAAAATCACATACCCTAATTCTCAAGCAAATTAAAGCTAATTATTCTCCCTTGAAAATGATTTTTGTGAAAAAAATTTTCTGAGTAAGTATGTTTCACTAAAAATTTCATTATAAAGGAAAATCTTTTCCATGAAAATAATTTTCAAGAGAAATGATTTATTTTCATTTATTTGATGGCTTAGGGAAAGTGATTTCATTCTTGGAAGAAAGGGAAGTCATATCTCCCCAATCTAAACTTGTGATGCATTGATTAGTTTTCCTCAATCCAAATACTGAAAACGTCAAAAAATAATTTCCCGAAAAAAATTAGTTTTCCCATAAGCAAATAGAATCCACATGGGAACATTTATATTTCTCCATTTCTTTATTTTTCTATTCTCGAGAATAAGTTTAGAACATAAATCTGTATTGCAAATTCATTTTCTATTTTTAGAACAAATTTCTACTCTAGAAATACATTTAGAATAGAAATAATAAGTTAAAAACTTTTACTTCTCTATTTCTAGAACAAAAGTGAGAAATAGAAATTCTTCTTATTACCTACTCTTGTTACCACTTAATGCCCACTTGCTTATCATTGGGCCACCGCCTGTCACCTCCCGTGGTCACTTGGGAATGAGAAATTTTATATCATTATTAAATGAATTTTATTACTAAAATTTTTTTTTTTATATCGGTGTCAAATGCTCATTTTGTTTTAGAAACTTGTCTGGTGAATAAAAATAGAAAAAATAATTTCTGAAATTTTTTGTAATTCGTGCCCTAAATTTTACTTGCTAGTTGCCTAATGCAACAAAATTTCATTTTCATGGTAAGCAAATCAAGACTATATTCATAAATCAACAAGGCATGGATTTTAGAGTGGGGACATTGAAGGAAAAGGTAACATGGAGTGTGAGCCTAAAGGCCACAACCCATATAAAAATCAAGTCCAAGCCCATGTTGGGAAAACGCTCAGTGGTCTGGGGAGACGGAAATGATGCCATTTCAATACATTCATTGGCAATGGCATGTTCTTGGTCTTAGAGTTTACGTTTTCTCTCTCAAAAATTGAGGGAAAATGGCCTTCCCTTTTGGTAGGAAAGAAATTACTTTTTCCAAACCCCAAACAAATGAAAAGTAATCATTTTCCCTTGAAAATGATTTTCATAAAAAAATATATTCTTAATATGTTTGTTTTACTGAAAATTTCATAATAATGAAAAATATTTTCCATGGAAATCATTTTTTAAAGGGAAAATAGTTAAGTTTCATCTATTTGGTGATTTAGAAAAATTGATATTGTCATTGTCAAAAGATTATCTAAATTTATTATGCATCGATTGGTTTTCCTTCATTCAAACACCGAAAAAGTCAAAAAGCAATTTCCTAGAAAAAAACATTTTTCCTTCAAATAAATGGACACTTAATTTCACTTGCTAATTGCCTAATGCAGCAAATTTTCATTTCATGGGAAGCCACAGATGATATTCGTAAATCAACCGCATGTGGATTTTTAGAGCGGGCACATCAAAGTAGAAGTAACATAGGATACAAAAGTAAAGCAAAGCCGAGGCCGAAAGGCCAAGCAAGAGGTCCAGCCCAAGACCAAGCCCAAGCCCAAGCCCATGTTGGAGAAGCGCATATTGATTTGGGCAGGGCCGAAACGACGCCACATTCGCTGGCCATGGCATACTCTCGGTCTCAGGGTTTTCGCTGTCGACCGTCTCTCTCTCCCCGGAATCTTCGACTCCAGAGGGGTTTTACTCACTCTCTCTCTCTCTCTCTCTTTCTGCTCTCTCAATCGATCAGACGGCCATGGAGTCCCTGGCGAGACTCCACTCCGCCCACGCGCCACTCCACCTCTCTCTCGCCCCCAACAACAGCCGCTTCCCCTCCAAGCCTTCCTCCTTCAAAACCCTCGGGCTGCCGCCGCCCCCGCCGCCGAAATTCACCTCCGTCAGGGCCTCGTCCTCCCGCGCCCCGCCCCCTCCGGCCCTCCTCACGCCCTCCAAACCGCCTGCGTCGCTTTCTCTGCCGCCGCCGCGCTGTTCCTCGCGCGTTTCCACCACCTCAAGCCCGCCGTCGCCGCCCCGATCGCCACCGCCGCCCCCGAGGTGGAGACCCGCGGCGATGAGCCGGGCAGGGGTGGCGCTTCGTCTGAGGAAGAGGAGCGGGCCATCGAGGAGCACTTGAGCCAGTACGGGGACGACGTGGAGGCGCTCCGGTCTCTGATGGAGGCCAAGATCAAGTCGAGGAAGCTCCAGGAAGCGATCGGGATCCTCGATCGCCTGATTGAATTGGAGCCGGAGGAGCGTGAATGGCCGCTGCTGAAGGCGAACATCTGTAGCTACAGCGGGGATTTCGGGTCGGCGAAGAGGGCGTTCGAGGAGATACTGGAGAAGGACCCGCTCCGCGTGGAGGCCTATCACGGCCTCGTGATGGCGGCTTCCGAGTCGGGGGATGAGTTGAAGGAGCTGTTGGAGAGGATTAAGGTGGCAATGGGGAGGTGCAGGAAGGAGAAGAAGAAGTCCGAGGTGAGGGACTTCAAGCTTTTGGTCGCTCAAGTTCGGGTCATCGAAGGGAAGTACAATGAGGCTTTGAGTGTGTATCAGGAGCTGGTGAAGGAGGAGCCTAGGGATTTCAGACCCTATTTGTGTCAGGGGATACTCTACACTTTGTTGAGGAAGACAGATGAGGCGGAGAAGCAATTCAAACAGTACAGGAGGCTTGTTCCAAAGAATCACCCTTATGCGGAGTATTTTGATGATAACATGTTTGCCACCAAGTTTTTCGCGCAAAAGGTGGAGAGGGAGAGAGCGGGCATGAAGAGCTGAGCTGGATTAGCTGATTATTTGCTGCTGTGATCAGGTCTGCCTTACTTTATAGAAGGGCTCAGATCCTTTTCTTACCAAGTCCCTTGCCTTCCATACATATGGCAGAATACATCTTTGTGGACCTGACTTTGAGTTATGCTGTGGATAGGAGCTTTCTTCTTGGTAGAGTTTAGGGCCTTGGCGTGGCATTCCCCAAGCAGAGGAGAGGTTTTGGAAGAAAATTTGGCTGCTTTTGTAGGTCTCGACTTATCTATTTTTGATGATTATGGGCATAACTGCTGATCTTCTGATTTAATGATGTTAATAACTTCTGTGGCCTTCATTTTGGATAACTTCTTTTGTTCGGATATATCAATACCTGATCAAAGAGCCTTTGGTCGCTCTATCATAATTGGGTACTCAAATGCATTTTCTTTCTTATCTCTGTTCTATCAACTAGTTAAAGTGGGTAGTTATTAGAAATTTATGGATTTGATGTGATCAATAGTACCAACATTTGGAAAATGTGCGTTATTGTCTGACACTTGTTCTCCAAATTGTTTTGGATTCATTATATCTTGTTAGAGGTCTGGCCTCACGAGAGTAGGTGGTTTGATGAGAGTTCAATGGTGCATACCAGTGTGTCAATACAGATAAATTATGATGGTAAATGAATTCCTCATTAATCAAGACTGTTTTGACAAATTACTATCTGTTCTGCAATTTGGAATATTATTTTTTTTTTCCATCATGTTTTGATAGTTGATGTCTATGGATTACCACCCTTTTCTTTTTGAGAGGGAGGGAGGAAGGGAGGGAGGGAGTTTTTTCTATATAGTAAAGCTTGTCGAGGTCCTAAACTTTACCCTTTGTTTCATATTTTTGGTTTATGGTTTAGAAGTCTTCTGAACTGTTTTATCATGAGCTGATATTGTAGATCCTGTGAATGTTGAGTTGAAGGGAAACAAATGTGATCTCTCATACCTTGCTTGCTCAATTCAAGCATGCTTTAAATTTTTATGCGTTCCCTTCATCATGGTAACCTTTGAAAAGATCATCCAATCTCAAGTAACTGTGCTGATATGACCAAGGAGGAACTGAAGTTAAGTAGGAGAGATTTTGAGAGAAAGGAGGTGAAAATGGAGAAGAGGAGGAAGTTAGAGAGATAGCTCTGTGAAAGAATAAGAGCAAGGAAAGAGCACATTCTGAAAATATGTGAAGGGTTTTTCTAGGCAGGGCACTTGTTATAATGGAAGTTTCAAATTTTGTGGCTCACCTTTTTCGTGATTTGCATGATTATAGTTTTGTAAATGGAAAGTCTTCTTTGTATGCTGATAAAGTGCTCGCTTGTTCACATGATATTTAAATTCTCTGTGATACTTGCCTGGCACTATTTGTTTGCTCACTTTAGCTGAACAACTCTCATTTACCAAACTCACATGAAAAAGGCTCGCATATGTGCTATTAACTAATGACGAACCACCGACTTAGCCTTATCAGTTCACGTCTTGCATTAGAACAGCATATTCTTGTATAATGTGCCAGAGTAGACACTATGATTCTTCTATTAGAATTGCCATACTAAGAAATCAGCATTTTTCAGGTCTCTCCTTCACCTATTTTTGTTTACTTCAAGCTATTCTGTTGGCTTGTTTATGGCTATGATAAGGTGAATACTGCAGTGTCTCCTCTCGTTTGATTGCTACTTGTACTGTTTATACCGTCTTATCATCGCTAATCTGCTGCAGTCTTTTATCATACTTATTTGTGCTGACCGTTTAGGAAAAGGCATTTAGGATGGGATCATGACAGTTGTAGTGTCCCAGCCATCCATAGTTACTTGCCTGGCCTCATTGCTGGCTAAGCAGATTGAATTTGAATTGATCCTTTTAACTTATTAATTCTAAAAGATTAATTCAATGCTGGTTCAGTGCATGGGTAGATGAGAGCCTTGTGACTTGTCTGGCTGTGTAAACACAATGGTTCCTTCTTAACATGGGTACACTAGTGGCATTTTAAAGTAACATAAATTTGTGCAATGAGTTCCGAGCATGGAATGCAGTTATACTCGCACGACCTGATATTGACAGATGCCTTTCATTCTTCATACGGCGGGAAATATTAATATTTGATTGTGGAGTCAGTCAAGGAACTAGAACTTTCAGCTGTATTGAGTGCTAGCGTTCTTTTCTGGCTCTGTTCAAAAAGAAATGGTGGACGTTTGTTGTAGTCTCAGCAAATCGATACGCATGTGGAGCGACATCTCACACTAAATTGGCATGATGTAAAGGAATGAATTACATTGTGCACAGGTTCCAGATGATGGAGATATTCCGTGAGCATGCTTTCCTGGTGAAAGTTTTTCAGTGTTCATCTTGTTTAATTGCTCTACTTGTGCTTTAGCTTGAGGGGTAGCGCACAGTTGGATCGATCTGCTTCATTAGCTTCCAAGACGTGGTGGAGTTTGCCGGTGATTGTTGTAGCTGGTGATTGTTGTAGCCGAAGAAGACGCGAGAACTTACTTTAATTGCACTTCATAATTTGCTTCTTGTTGATGGCCATTGACAAAGAAGTAGAAAGAAGAAATTACTTTTACGGTGAACTACGAAATATTGTGAAAAGGCAGTTTTTAATAGAGATATTCGAATTGGAGAATGATGTCCTATTTGGACATTGGTCAAGACTATGAGCCTGTTCTCATAGTTGTTTTATGGTACACCTGTTAAAATGGATTATAAATGGGTCAAGCTTTCTTTTAGTATAACCCATTTATCATCAATTTAAAGAAAGCCTGATCTATTTATAAATATTAAATTAAATGGGTCATAAATGGGTTATATATCTATTTTAATAGGTGTATTTATAATGTGTTTAAAAATTAAAAAGACTAAAATACATGGGTTGTTAATAAACTTGAATAAGTTTAAAATCTTTAAAAAAGATTATAATAATAAGTTTTCCTAAATTTAGTTAGATAGAGAAATGTTTTAACAATGAGTCTGATCGGGTATGGGTTTGTGTCAAAAATTTTATACTATGCTTAAATGAGTCATAAACGAGTTAGTGGGTCAATTTGGGTCAAACCATATATGATCCGAACTCAAATCCGATCTGACCCACCCGTTTAACAAGTTTATTTTATGGGAAAGAAGGCTACGAAATATTGCGGAATGTCTTCTCCTAAGCCGACCCTGATGAAAGACGTGCTGGGATCACGGAGGAAGTTGCCCAGGGGCTGGCTATAGTCGGCCAGTGCGCGGCCGTAGAAGAAAGAAGAAAAGAAAGTGGGGAAAACATGGCTCTAGATCAAAATGCACCTTTAGTGCCATGAAAAGTCATAAGTGCTCGCCTGCCAGCAAAGATTTAGTTGATTGGTGAGCTAGTGGCCTCATTTGAGATCAAGTTGGCTACTTCGCATTTATATTTGAGACAATATTAACTTTAGGTCATCTATTGAAAAATGAGGTCAATTCAAATTTTCTAAAACTTAAAACGGTGAAATATCACATAATCTTTGTAACTTTTAGATTTAATCAATGTTTTTTTGAACTAATTATTGGTAAATAGTAAAGTCTATGGGAAGATTGGCTCCCTCTTAAGAGAACGAAGTGCATATTATATGTTCGCATTGGAAGTGATCTTCACATCATTAATTGTTCACACCATTAATTGTAAAAAATTCATGTCGAGACTCTCCATTCGGCTTTGGCCGGTATGTTGTTGGATACATGAGATTAGTTGGGAATTGAAAAAATTTACCATATTCTAATACAAAACATAAAGATATATTTGCTTTGTGGCTCGTCACACACAACCATAACGAAAAATCAAACACTAAAGCGCCAAAACTCATCGTCATCATATCGAAAGATCATGTGAAGATGAAAAGCAGCAGAACACTTTATTTCAAAATCAGAATAATATTACCAAACGAGACTGCAACGAAACATCGATCAATTTATTCCAACATGCAACATCATCCAATAGCAATTAAACATAGAAACACGGGGATTGTTGCTTTGGCACGCATTATGCATCCATGTCGAATCTCAAGTCCTAAGTACCGCCGGTGGCGGTGGCGATGAGCTACCGCGACCACTGGGTCCAGAAGGCGGAACAATCGATCCTCTGGGCAATACCCTGAAATGGAAAGGCCTTCCCCAATTTTTATGGGACTCGCGAGATTTCTTGAGGCGAGATTCCTCGCCTCAATAGGAGGAGGGAAAGTTAAGCCCAAAGCTAATGCCATCAAGAAAATCATCCATAAGCATTTTCTGCTACTGCTCTCCATGGTTTTTGCTCCTCGCTAATCTGATGCATATTAGACTACCCTTGCGTCTGTCTATTGATATACACAATTAAATCTCTTGAAAAGGAAAAAAATCTTCATGGGTGGGATGTAGTTGCCATATAGAATCAAAATCTGAATCAAAATCTGATTTGTTCCTATATAGTATATATGCCCCCCTACGTTATGGTAAGGAGTTTACCAAAAATCTACAAAACGAAAGCAATTGCATATTGAACAAATCTAGAGTTTTGCTACTCTTTTTTTTCTTTTTTTTTTTTTTTCCATTTTCCATTTTACTTAATAAGCAATATTAAAGGGGGAAATTACCCATAAGCCTTAAACTTATTATATGTATTTCTATGATTTTCATTTAAAGAATATCTCGTGGAAGGTTTTGTTTTGTGTTTGAACCCTTTTTCTATTTTAATTTCAGGAAGTCTACCACGGTAGAGTCCCATGAATCTTCGGTTTGCACTAGGTCACGAATATGATAATTAATGCCTGAAAAATTGCGGAGGACCAAGTTGCGTCTTGCCCAACTTGAATTTGTACCAAATGGTATATTGACCGGTAGCCACCATTAGGTTATTGTTTAGTCGTTCAAATTTCTAATCAGAGTAGGACTGAATATGATATGATATGATATGATATGATATGAAATCTAGAGAATTTACTGTATCTTATTATTACTATTATTATTTTTTTAATTTTTGGTCAGATTGCTATATCCTATTAACTATTTAGTGAATCACACTAATGAGGTCAGGTATATCCACATCATACCATATATACCTTTTGGTATAAATGGTATATCAATGTAAATGAACCTAAAAGTTCACAAACGAAGTTGGTAAAAATCGCTCGCGACACTATCGCCTAATTTATTTTTATTTTATTTTTCTTCTCTTTTTATTTTTTTTAAATTTTAATTTATTTTTTCCCCTTCCATCATTTTCTAATAATATTTTATTAAATAGTAAAGTGTACTAATATACCTCAAATTTATAATAAATCTATTGCAATTGTGTTAATTTAGTCATAATCTTCCATTCTAAATTGGTGGAATCCTTCTAATATTGGGAGTGGAGAAAATTACTAAAAAAGTCATAAATTTATTATAATCGTGTCAATTCAATCTTAATTTTTTTTGCCAATTTAGTCCTAAACATTTTGCAATTGTGCCTATTCAGTAATCTACCAATTTTGGCTGATTGGCGGTGATGTTGACCCCAGCTATTTGACTAACATTGACGTTGATAATTTTTAACAATAATTTATATTAATTTTCAATTTTTTTATTAATTGTTTTCTTTTCTTCCTTCTTTGCTTCTTTTCCCCATAGTGGTTGGTGAGCCTCCAAGGAGGGTCACTAGCCACTAAGCAAGTCCTATTGGCTACGGCTCTCACCAGAGCCTTGCTGGCCACTTTGGGGAAAAAAAGCAAAGAAGGAAGAAAATAAAAATGAAAATAAAATAAAAAGAAAAATAAAATAAAAGGAAAAAGAAATAAAAAATATTTCGAAAAAAAAAAAATAAAAAAAATATTAAAAAGTTGTCCATGTCAAAAAAAATATTATAATAAGTTGTCCATGTTTATGATTGAATTAGCAAAACAAATATTGAAGACTAAATTAATATAATTATAATAGGTTTATGATTTTTTTGGTGGCTTTTCTTTGACGTATGGACCCTAGGAGTGCCATAACTTGGCACGGATGGATATTTAAGTGTAAAAACTTACAAACGATACACTTAGGTGCCAAAATTGAAGCAAAATGGATCAAATGCCAACGGTGAGAAAATCCGGCCAAAATGCTAACATGGCATTTTTTGGCAATTGAGGCCAAATGGTGTTGTTTTTGTTCTTCGATGTGGCGAAATAAGCCCAAAATGATACCGTTTTGACTAAAATTTATGTTTTAATAAATATTAATTAAATAATATAAAAGAACGAAAAATTTTAAAAAAAGGAGGGTGGGGGCAGTGGCTGTGGTCGTCGCCCCATTGCTAGTGGGGCATCGGCGATAGATAGTGAGGGCCAGGTGAGGGTGGTGACCCTCTCCCAGATTTGGGTGAGGGTTGGCCGCCCTCGCCTAGCTTGGGCGAGGGTCACCGGCCCTCGCGCAGTGCCGCCGGCCTTGCCTAGCGTTGTTGGAAACTTAGCGGCGCTAGGCGAGGCCGTCGGCCAGGGCGAGGGTTGGCCGCCCTTGCCCGGCGCCGGTGACCCTCACCTAGGCCGGGCGAGGGCGGCCAACCCTTGCCCAGATCTTGGAGAGGGTCGCCGTCCTCTCCCGGCGTCTGGCGAGGGTCGCCGACCTACGCGTAGGCATCAATAACCCTTGTCGTCCGTCATCGCCGCCCCACTAGCGAGTGGGGCGGCGGCCATAGGCTACTGCCCCCTCCCTTTTTTTTTAAAAAAAATTTTCGTTGTTTTAATATTATTTAATTAATATTTATTAAAAAATAAATTTGAGTCAAAACAAGTTGTTTTGGGTTTATTTCGCCACATCAACAACAAAAACAATGTCTTTTTGACCCTAGATTGTTGGAAAAATGCCATGTTAGCATTTTGGCCGGATTTTTTCGCCGTTGGCACTTAAGTGATCCCTTTTTTCGATTTTGACACTTAAGTGTCCTTCGTGCCAAGTTATGACACTCCCGCTGTACTTATGCCCTTTCCTTGGAAGAGTGAGTAGTACAACATGGGGCAAAGCCACAGTGAATTTTGAAATTCAAGGTATGGAATGGTGACGATTAAAAACGCACCTTCCATTGGAGAAATGCGGTACATGTTCCAACTCCAAATGAACCATTCAGAATCTAAGATAATTATTATAATTTTTCTTTTGCATCAAGATATGTTCGAGTTGTGACCCAACGAGGGAATTGGCTGAAACGGTCCAAATGATAGATGAAAATAACTGATCCCTGAAAGAGAAAGAGATTGCATCTGTTCAAGAATCGGCAAAAGCAATAGTCAACAAGGGCCAATTCCTAGATGGAAAGCATTAGGAACAAGTATAGCAAGATACCATAACTTTCATATGATGTTTACTTGATGGTGATAATTTTTCTTCTACTCACTTAAGTGCCATTGGCAATTTGCCTTGCCAGAAAATCTGATGTCGATGTGATCATCCTGTATGGCACCACTGGCGCCGATATGGATAATTTTTTAAAATTGTTTTGCTTGCTTAAGTGTCATTACTTTAGTGTCATAAATTTGAAAAACTGATCATTTAAATATCATTAATAATTTGCCAAAATCCGCCACCGATCTCACCTATATAGGGCGAGGGCATGCCCTCGCCCATGACTGGCAAGGCTGCAACGGGCATAACTACCAATCTTTTAATCTAATGACGTTAATAATTTTTGTGGCCTTCTTTTTGGATCAACTTTGCCTTGTTCGGATACGTCAATATTTGATCAAAAAGCATTTGGTTGCTCCATGATAATTGGATACTTAAATGCATTTTCTTTCTTATCTCCGCTCTATCAACTAGGTGAACTGGGTGGTTATTAGGAATTTGTGGATTCGGTGTGATTGATTGTACCAATTGGAAAATGTGCGCTATTGTCCAATACTCGTTTCTCCAGATTGTTTTGGATTCATTATATCTTGTTAAAGGTCTGACTTTACGAGAGTAAGTGGTTTGGTGGTAGTTCAATGGTGCATACGGACGTATCAATACGTATACATTTTGACGATATATGAGTTCCTCGTTACTCAAGACTATTTTGCAAATTTCTATCCGCTGTGTAACTTGGAGTAATGTTTGTTTTCCATTATTTTTTTCATAGTTGATGTCTATGGATTACCGCCCTTTTTTGAGAGCGAGGGAGGGAGGTAGGGAGGGAAGGAGGAGTTTTTCTATATGGTAAAGCTTGCTGAGGTTCTAAACTTTGCTTTCATGTTCTGGTTTATGGTTAGAAGTCTTCTGAACTGTGATATCATGAGCTGATCTTTGTAGATCCTGGGAAATGTTGAGTTGAAGGGAAACAAATGTGATCTCTCATATCTTGCTTGTTCAATTCAAGCATGATTTAAATTTTATGCATTCCCTTCCTCATCGTAATCTTTGAAAAGATCATCCAATCTCAAGTCAATGTGCTGATATGATCAAGGAGGAACTGAATTTAAGTAGGGAGAGATTTTGAGAGAAAGGAGGTGAAAATGGAGAAGAGGAGGAAGTTAGAGAGATAGCTGTGTGAAAAAATAAGAGCAAGCAAAGAGCACATTCTGATGAAAATATGCGAAGGGTTTTTCTAGGGAGGGCACTCGTTATAATGGAAGTTTCAAATTTTGTGGCTCTCACCTTTTTCGTGATTTATGTGATTATTGTATTCTAAATTAAAACTTTTCTCTGTGTGCTGAGATGCTCACTTGTTAACATGATATCTAAATTCTCTGTGATGCTTGCCTGGCACTATTTGTTTGCTCACTTTAGCTGAACAACTCTCATTTACCAATCTTACACCAAAAAGGCTCTCATAAGTACTATTAACTAACGACGAACCACCAACTTAGCCTTATCAGTTCACGGCTTGCATTAGAACAGCATATACTTGTATAATAAGCCAGAGTAGACCCTATGATTCTTCTATTAGAATCGCCATACTAAGAAATCAGCATTTTTCAGGTCTCACCTTTCACCTATTTTTGTTTTCTTCAAGCTATTCTGTCGGCTTGTTGAGAGTTATGATGAGGTGAATACTGACAGTATCTCCTCTCTTTGATTGCTACTCGTGCTGTTCTTACTGTCTTATCACCGGTAATCTGCTGCAGTCATTTATGATACTTATTTGTGCTAACCATTAAGGAAAAAAGCTATTAGGATGGGATCATGACAGTTTGTAGTGTTCCAGCCATCCATAATCACTTGCCTCGCCTTATTGCTGGCCAAGCAGATTGAATTTGAATTGATCCTTGGAACTTATTAATTCTGAAAGAGTAATTCAATGCAGGTTCAGTGGACAGGTAGATGAGAGCCCTGTGACTAGTCTGGTGCTGGTAAACGCAATGATTCCTTCTTAACATGGGTTTTTTCTATTTTTTGGTCAGTCTTAACATGGGTTCTCTAGTGGCATTTTGAAGTAACAAAATTTTGTGTGATGAGATCGAGCGTGGAATGCAGTTGATATTGGCAGGGCCTTTTTAGTCTTCATACAATGAGAAATATTGTCATTTGATTGCGTAGTCATGGAACTAATACTTTCAGTTGTATTGGGTCGTAGCAGTCTTTTCTGGCTCTGTTCACTAGAGTTTCTCCAATATATCTGTCCAGCTCTTTTTTGCTTTGATAAGTTATAAATTAGTCGCAGTTCAACAAACAAAGGTTGGACGGTACTAAGAATCGACCAAATGGGATTTACTGTTCACCGTCTTCTCTCTGTTTTCGCTGTACCCCTGTAGCTCTGGTTCGGAAGCCCTCCGTGCAGCGACTTAAACTCCAGCGCAAGTTGCGGCGTGGAGGAGAAATCGTGTTGGTGCTGGCCTCCATCTCTGCAACTCCATTGCTCGGGTAAGCCCTTCCTCCTCGCGGATTAACAGCGATGCTAGGGCTGGTAGTCTGCTGGTAATCTGGCTTCTCTAGATCAACGATGGATGCGGGATCTCTTAGAGGGAAATTACCTTATGGGAGGGGATATGATAGGAGCAGGAGCCGAAGTAGGGCCCCGGGCTCTCGGCAGCCCTCCCGTGATCAATCAGTAAAAGGGAAAAAATCTAGCCCTTTGGTTACTGCTAATTCCCGTAACTTAGAAGGTAGAATAGAACCTTCCTCCTCTGGAATGGCAAATGTTGGTCTGCCTCCGAAGCATAAAGTCACAGCTGTGGACCATCACCCAGACACGAGGTTGCAGCATCCGCCCCAAGCTACTTGATCCTGGGCACATGTTGCAAAAGCTGCAATGCAAGGGTATTCACTTACCTTCTTCCCTCCTTGCCCTAATGAGGATAATATAGTGCATTGCTCTGAGGAAGACTTGGATGCAGCTGACCCCATTTGGCATCAATACTTGGTCGGCTACTTTGTTGGGAAAAAACTTCCCTTTAGACTAGTGGAGACGGCTCTCAAACATCTCTGGGGCCATCGGTTATTAGAAGTGAAGGCGAATGACCAAGGATTTTACTTCTTCCATATCTCGGATGCTGAGTTTAGAAGGGAGATCCTTGAGGGTGGTCCGTTGATGGTGGCGCGTGTGCCCCTCATTCTCCAACAATGGAAGCCCATGTTAGAACTGAAAAAGGGTGAGCACTCTTCAATCCCGGTATGGATAAGATTGAAGAACCTTCCTTATGGATTATGGTCGGCTACAGGACTTAGCAAAGTAGCTAGTGCTATAGGTAGACCTCTCTATGTGGACCAACGCACCGAGCAACTAAAAATGATCTCCTTTGCTCGCGTATGTGTTGAATTATCGGCTTCAAAACCCCTGCTATGACTCCATCACCTTTGTCTTCCTTAATGGTGAAACTCGCATTGTAGATGTGGAATATGAATGGAAACCCGTAGCTTGTCCAAGTTGCGGTGTATTTGGACATAGGTGCCTTGCAAATGCCCCCACTGATGTGATCAGTCAGCCCCCTTCTAATGCTCACCCGAATAGGACACCTGAGCAGGTTTGTTCCCCTGATTGTGTGGTCGATCGGACCTCTTTTCCACCAGCTACAAATGCTGGACACCCCTCGAAGCGCTGCGATCAAGGCCTTGATGACAGCGGGGGTTCGAGCTCGCTGTCCAACCGAACCAGCCGGATGGTGCTTGGCAGCAAGTCTACGAGAAAGGCGGCAGAGGCCGCCGGTCAGCAGCCAAGCCCAGCAAACAACCTTGCAACTCGAGCAAGACACGCCTGTCATACTCCAGCAGCGTCCCCTCCCCCGAGCAGCAACCAGCAGGTCTAGATGCGAGACGGGATGCACAGTAAAACAGCAGCTACGGTCTGTACAGCGGCTCTCTGCAGAAACCAGCAAGACCAGATGCAGAAAACCAGCGGTAACCATGGAAAACAACCTGTACTAGCTGCAACGGGATAGCAAAGCAGCAAGCAAATCCATCGTACGGTCGGGTGTGGTGCGGCCATCTCCTACCGGACCCTCAGCATCTACAGCAGCAAAAATTTTGCAGAACAATCCTTGTGGAGGCCCTCCTGCAACTCAAATTCCAGCTGCTGTGCAACCTTCTTCCCCAACATCCTTTGCCTCAGTAGATGACCTGGATGAGGAGCCTGCTGCCCTGGTTGATCAGACCACGCTGGAAACCCGTGCAGACCCCCTGCAGGAGGATGTTTACTTGGAACTACAGCTCACTGAGGTGAGAGTTGAGCAAATGACCAGCCTGGGCCTTCCATCTGTAACTCCCCCCATCAAAACCAAACCCTCTATGCAAGCTAGTGGGTCATGGCCATCCTTTGGGTCCCTTGCTGTCAAGGCCAAGCCAGTTGTTAGCAAAGGGCGCCCTAAAAGGAAGTAGGCCTCCTGTCCCATTTTTGTTTTTTGACTAGCTCTCACATGATTTTTGGATGTTGGAATATTAGGGGCCTCATGAATCCCGTCAAACAAGCCTGAAGTGAGACGGTTTGTTCGCCTTAATAACATTTGTTGTGTAGGCATTTTGGAAACCAAGGTCTCTGCTGCTAATTTCATTAACCTCTCCTCTGGCTTAATCCCTGGTTGGGAGTGGATTTCTAACTATGAGTACTCTCCTCGTGGGCGTATATGGGTTGGTTGGAACCCCGCCTTGGTCGCTTTTAATGCTCTGCTGCGTACTGACCAACTTATTCATGGTGAATTAATCTTTCTGAATTCTGGAACTGTACTAACCCTTTTTGTAGCCTATGGGGAGCATACTTTTGTTGCTAGGAGACCCCTCTGGAACCATCTTATCAATTTGAGCTTGGCTCTTAAGGAAAGCCCATGGATGGTGGCTGGTGACTTCAACGCCATCCGGGACTCCTCAGATCGAATGGGCAGCCAGACATATGGATCCTTGCCTTTGATGAATTCGAGGAATGTCTAGATCAAGTTGAATTAATAGATCTCCGCTATGTGGGATTCCGATATACCTGGTCCACCTCCTCGGGAGCCAACAGGAAGCAAAGGAAAATTGATCGAGTTTTGGTTAATAATCATTGGTGTTCAGTATTCTCATTATCAGAAGCATCTTTTTTGCCCTCGGGTATATCAGACCATACTCCGATGGTTGTGAGGATACTTGCTCCTGTTTCCTGTCGGACCCCCTTCAAATTTTTCAACTTTTGGTTGACTCATCCGGAGTTCTCTACACTAGTGGCTCAGGTCTGGGAGGTCCATGTAATAGGTACCCCTATGTTTAAACTATATATAAGGCTTAAAATCCTAAAAGCTCGTCTCAAGTGCCTAAACAGAGATAACTTCTCTGACATTTCTATGCGGGTGAGTGCGGCAAAGATGGCTCTTACAGACTACCCAAGAAGCTCTTCAACAAGACCCTCGGAGTAGTGCCTTGCGTAAACGGAAAACTCTCAACTTAAGGCCTACTCTGATTTGCGTTCCCTAGAGGAGTCATTCTTCAAACAAAAATCTAGAATTCGCTGGCTCAATGAAGGCGATAGAAATACTAAGTTATTTCACCACTCGGTTAATCACCGGCACCTTCGAAACCGCATCATCTTAGTCATGGACAGCACTGGCCATTTGACTACAGAGCTGGTGGAAGTTTACTAGGTATTTGTCTCGTATTTCCAGGACTTGCTTGCTCGAGATAGTATGCCATTGAGGCTAGCCGCCCAGGATATTATGGAATATATTCGTTCCCCTTTACATGAGGATCAGATTAATTCTCTTTCTCAACATTTTCTCCCATCTGAAGTTCGAGAGGCCATTTTCTCAATTGCTAGAAATAAAGCCCCTGGCCCTGATGGTTATAATGCATACTTTTTTAAAAAGAACTGGGACAAAGTTGGACCTTCAATCACTGAAGCAGTTCTGGACTTCTTAGAATCAGATTGCATGCTTAAGGAGATTAATAATACCATCATCACTCCGGTGCCTAAAGTCCCCAACGCAACGTCGGTATCAGATTTTCGTCATATTGCATGCCATAATACTATTTACAAGTGTATTACCAAGATAATTTGCGAATTGCGACGACTCTTCCAAGCTTGGTCAGCCCGACCCAAACGCTTTTGTAAAGGGTCGAAGAATCGGTGACAACATCCTTCTAGCCTAGAACTGTTCAAAGTGGATTTCTCAACAGCCCTCTCGTTCCAAAATGTGCGATTAAGGTTGACTTCGGAAAGCCTATGATACCCTTGATTGGGACTTCCTTGAACAAACTCTCCTAGCGTTTGGCTTTCCCAACCATCTCACCAATCTCATTATGGTGTGTGTTCACAACCCTAAATTTTCCATTTCTATAAATGGCGAACTTCATGGCTTCTTTCCTAGCGTCCGAGGATTAAGACAAGGCGATCCCATGTCCCCATACTTATTTACCTTGGTCATGGAGGTTTTTTTTGGGATCATAGATTCTCAGACTCGGCATCTGAACTACCGACACCACTGGCGGTGTAAGGCCACCCGACTCTCCCATCTATTCTTTGCGGATGATGTCTTCATCTTGATAAAAGCAAGCCTCCCCCTCCATCAACGCATCAAAGACGGGCTCACTTTATTCTCCAATTGGAGTGGATTGATTCCAAATTTGAATAAGAGTGAGATCTTTATATCGGGTGGCACCGAGTCAATAAAGGATCAAATATTACAAACTTTTGGCTTTTCTCTGGGTTCATTTCCGGTTCGCTACCTGGGTGTGCCAATTATAACATCCCGGCTGAATAAAGTGGATTGCAATGCTCTAATTTGCCACCTCACTTCTCGAGTACAATCTTGGACACATCGGTTTCTCTCCTTTGCGGGACGCCTCCAATTGATTAAGTCGGTTCTGCATGCCATTCAAGCCTATTGGGCTTCCATATTTTGGCTCCCTTCTTCTGTGGTAGACAAGATTGAGCAAATTTGCAGACAATTTCTCTGGAAAGACCCCTCCATGGGGTCAGGGGGTGCAAAGGTGTCTTGGGTCGATATTTGCCTCCCCACCTCGGAAGGTGGCCTTGGTCTGAGAAGAATTAGGGACAGCAATAAAACAGCCATGGCTAAGCACATCTGGCTTCTCTTCATCGATAAAGAATCGCTATGGTGCAAATGGATTCATGCCACTTATCTCAAAAGAAAGAACTTTTGGATCTCCCTGGCCCCATCCCTTTGCTCCTGGGCCTGGCGTAAGATTCTTTCATTGAGGACATAATTCCAACTTCATTTCAAGTGGCAAATAGGAGATGGTGAATCGACCTCACTTTGGTTTGATCATTGGCTAGACTACGGCCCTCTCAATTTGATATTTTCAGACACCTACATTTCTCAGTCGGACCTTCATAGACAAGCAAAAGTGAAGGATTTGTTTTCCCCTGACGGGCTCCAGCTTATCCAGGAACTGGCATTATGGCAAATATCAGTTCCCTAGCTCTCCATCAGTCAAGACACTCTCACTTGGATTGATGACCCCTCGGGCAAATTTTCCATGGCTTCGGCTTGGAATGTTACCCGGCGGAAACACAACCCGGTACATTGGTCTTCCTTTGTTTGGGACAAGGCTTTTGCTCCTAAACATCAATTCCTCCTATTGCTCACTACAAAGAGTCGTCTCCCAACTCAGGCATTTCTCATGGCGTATGGCAGAATTCCGAGCTCGATGTGCCCCTTCTGTAATTCTAGACCAGACTCAATAAATCACTTACTTTTTGACTGCTCTGTATCCAAATCTCTGGCTATATTTTGGGTAGCCAAATGTAACCTACCTTGGCGTAACTCCACCTGGTCCGACAATCTTCAATGGGCTATTAAATTTCTATCTCGGCAAAGGGTTCTATCAGAAATAACTCGGTTCTCATTTGGATCTCGTGCCAACTAATCTGGAAGACTAGGAATGAGATCATTTTCCAAGGCCTCAACCTTTTTGTTCCTGCCTTGAAGCTACATCTCTTCAAGGTAGTTAAAGATAAAGCCCTTTCCTTCTCTTCGGTGGACGATAGTCCTAGGAATGGAAGGCTGCAACGCAGTTGGGGGATAGACCCTAGCATCTTTGCTTTGGAGCTACTTATAGCTTAGAATAGCGGGTTGTGACCATTTGGCCCCTTGGAGCTCTAGTTTGGGTGTACTGTTTATGTTGTGGTTCGGGGTACCCGACCACTCCAGCGACATGTTGTCCAGCTGAGTGGCCGCTGGTACCGAGTCCCCCCTTGATGTACTAGATTTTGGTTGATTTTATATACACTTACCTTACCAAAAAAAAAAAGAAAAGAAGAAGGTTGGACGGTACTTGTAGTCTTGGAGATTTGATTATGTGTTGAGCGACATCTCCCACTAAAATCAGCATGATGTAAGGAATGAATTACATTGTGTATATATTCCATATGATGGAGATATCTCACGAGCATGCTTCCCTGGTGCAAGACCTGGGGTGTTCATCTTGCTTAATTGCTTCTGGGCACGTGGAGTGACTTCTTTACTAGCTGTGCCTTAGCTTGATGGTTAGGGCACAGTTGAAGGACAATTAACCTCGAAGTTTAGTTAAGTTTCTTGCTGCTTTTTTTTTTTTTTTTTTGGGGGTATATCCTCACAATTTGTCCGGAGTCTATAGGTGTTCCTGGAATAAACTCTTCCTCCATCTTTTCTCCCTTTCTTTCCCATAAAACAATTTTGAGAATGGGCTTATGCTCTTAACCAATGTCCAAATAGGATATCATTCTCTGATTTGAATATCCCCCTATTGAAAACTGCCTCTTCACAATATTTTGCAATTCACATAAAAGGAAGGGAAATTTCAAATTATAGCCTAAATTGCCATTATTTTCTCAAATAAAGATTTAAAGTTAATATTATTTCAAATAAGAGACTGAAGTACCCTCATTTTCTCATATAAGAATCTGAAGTGGATTTTGTTTTAAATAAGATCTTGAAGTGACTGTCAATTTCAAAGAAAGACCTAACTTTTCAGTTGATTAAGAGTATTTTCGTCCTTTACCTTTTTTTTTTTTTTTGAATTTCTTTCTTTCTTGTTTCCTTTATTATGGTTTTCCCTTTGTTCTTCGTTGATGGCCGGGTTGGCCATTGGCAAGGCTCAGAGAGGACTGGGTGAGGTCAGCCTTTGCTATATTTGGGCAAGGGTTGCCTCACTTGTAGCCGGTGAGGGTTGTTGAGCCCTTGTCAGAAGAGAAAAGAAGAAAAAAGAAGGGAGAAAATAGGAAACATAAAAATAAAAAAAATTTAAAATTAAAATCGTATTTTGACGATTGGTCAAAATATATAGTCAGCTGGCAACCGGCGAAGTCAAGCCCTTATTTGAAACATTCATAGCTATTTCAGGTGTCATGTCCCGACTCTCGAGCACGCAATGATCCCCTTATCCACTCGTGGTCAAAAGAGTAAGACGTCCCAAGATGTGTCATCGACCATTCTTTTTATCATATAAATATGCACATGCAGAAACAATTATTAAACCTCGATTAACATCATCAATAAGGATAGTCAGAAATATAGATAATTCAAAACAACATCGTTTAATCCTTAAGAAGGGGTACGCATACAACCTATCCTTGGACACTATTCTCACAACCATCAAAATTTATAAGGTAAAAGGGGTCAATCTACTTCCTCTCTTATCTTTAGAGTTTGAGGTCTAGTTTGTCCAAAAGTCCATAGCTAGGCATGTTCCTTAAGGACTTAAAAATGATTAAAAAATAACCAGTAAAATAAAATCTTAGTAGGTTCAAGCGTTAAGTCTCGGCTAGAACACCAATTCGCCTCGAGAGTACCTAACAGGCACATCTCTCATAATAACAACTAGTAATCAAATCCAATCACAAGCAGCCTTATCTTGCAACTACACATGCCCTACACGATATTAGTTACATGGCCACACAAAGGTAAGCAGATAATCACATAATTAGAACACCACACATATAACATTCCATGTGCATAGTGGTTAGGCATCTTCCAATTATGCATCTCCCTATGTCAACACGCTTCAGGGCTCTACTTTTTCTCTACGTAAACATGCATCAAGGCACAATCACTTCTATCTTCCCACATAACACACATCAGGCTCTATCTTTTTCCCCGCGTAAACATGCATAGGGCATAACCACCTCTATTTTCCCGCGTAACATGCATCGGGGCTCTATCATTTTCCCCATGTAAACATGCCTCAGGGCCGCCCTCCACCCTGCGCTCATATACCTCAAGGCACAAGTGGTCTCACAAGCACACATCCAAACGGATCCATATAATTCTCAAGCACTCGCATCATTATTCACATGGGACATGCATGAAATTTACATACAATGCAATCAATGTACCACCTATTATCCGTAATTCAACACATTGCGATAATCCGATAATCAACTATTTCTATAAAGAATGACCACATAATTCCCATATCCATGATCACTTTCCCTTTTTATAAGCCGATCAAAAATGGGTACAAAAGAATCCCTCATGTCCCATAAACCTTCCTAGGCCAGGCACCTGTATACTTAAACCCACACCACTCCCTGTTCTACCTAGCATATGCATGTTGATTGCTTGAATTGGTTCTTCAACATAAAGGGGTACTATGAACTAAATCCAGGTTTGAGTTGTAAACTTGTGACAAGTATGCTATCCCACACACGGCCCTTCTTGGCCTCAATAGGGATTGCTTGTCAATCACCAAGTTCCTTATCAAATTATGAACTTAAACCATAGTAAACTCTAGAATATCGGAAATTCTGATGCACAAGATCCCATGAGAGCAAGTGTAGAGCATACTCTGGGATTTTTCTCAATCATAGTGTTTGTTCAGAACCATTGTTTTGGACTAGAAGAGAATATGAGTGTTTAGAAGTAGAGTATACAACACACTTCTTATTACACTCTCTAGTTTTTACAATGGAGACTCCCTACTTTTATATAGGCAGAGGAGGATACAAATGACAAGAACGGGCAGATTAGCCATGCTCAAACACAATTATGGGAGCATACTAGCCACTTATGGGCTACAAACATAGGGAGTCCTAAAGAAATTCCGTGACAGGTTATAAATAGTAATTTTTCGCCTGGTGCTACAGTAAAAGCAAACTGGATGAACAGTGAACAATGTATAGTGACCGTTGCTACAGTGATTTCATAGCGGCTATTTTGGCCACGCCCCGTCTCTAGCATTATAGTCATAGTCTGAATCATCAGAGTTATGATGAGCTAATTGTGCTTTGAGTGGAGCATCTTCATTTACAGCAGACGGACTAAAGCTTCCGTCTTTTTTTCTTTTGAAAGCATGGATGAGATTCTCGATTTCTTCTGCTAACATGTTGGGTGGACAAGAGAAGCTAGCACCAAAAGGATCGAAGAAAGAGCCGAGAAAATGGGAGTAATTTTGGCTGTCTCCCAAGGATCTTGTGAAAGTGGTCCCTCCAAGGGTCATAGGGGGTAGAGGAGTTTGGATTGTTTTGTCTTAAGACATGGAGAGCTTCTTGGATATGATCTCTCGTGGAATTCCAAGCTTCAAGGTGGTCCCAAGAGACAGGGACCTAGGCAAATGGCCATGCTTTGGTGGGATGGTGCGATTTTCTTGACATAGGATCCTTTGGAGTTCTCGGGATGTAGGTCTGCTGGTGGTAACGGAGTAAGGAAGTGTCTGGTGAATTCATGCAAATTCTTGGTGTTAGGAAAATCCCTTACGATATTTTGAAGATGACAAAATAAATCAAAGGCTACTAACGTATGCTTTTGAGTCTAGATAAAGTAGACGGGAATTTAAGGAAGTGTCCGTACGACGCAAATTTGAGTCCGATCGTGCACGGAAAACTTGGGGACTTAGAACTTGAGTTTGTCAGACTCAGAATGAAACTATAGGATAAGATCACCAACGGTCAAGTATTTCACTTACTTTATTTATATTGATTCTGTTGTATCAAACCGATTGGCAGGATCAATCAACGGACAACATCCAAAGAAGAATAGAACACTTATGGAAGCCCGGATTCTGATTGTATGGGCGAACATAATCCAAGGGGATCCAATCTACCTCCAACGGTCAAAAGGACTTGCCTTATAAAGTCTGTCCAGGAAAGGGAAGATGAAACTCTCAAGGAAAAAGCCAACGGTCGAGTGTGGCTTGGAGAGTATATAAGGATAAGATGAGACCTAGGAGATTAGGGTGGATAGATATATTCCAAGGCTGATTCAATTCTTCACTAGTTGTCTGAAAAAGAGCGAAACCGAGTGATCCTAGTGAATTACCAAGAATAGTGACTCTGTGAGACTTATCATCATCGAATGCTAATACTCAAGAGTGTGTAATCACCTTTGATCATATAGTGAAATCCAGCCTATTGGCTGATCGCCTGGAGAGTGGACGTAGGCTTGTCTAAAGTCAAACCACTATAAAATGTGTTTGTAATCTTCTCTACTCTCTCTATTTAATTTCAGTTTATAGATTGCAAAATATTGTTATTGCTTGCGCATAAAATTCCTCTACACCTATTCACCCCCCTCTAGGTGTTAATACTAGTCTACAACAATTGGTATCAGAGCCCTATGCTCAGTATTTTGAAGTGTTTATTAGTTCAGAGTTAAAGATCCTCTATGGCTAGTATTCTTGCACCAGGTCTGATCAAGGGACAAAGCAACACCAGACCACCTTACTTTGATGGAAAAGAGTACAACATATGGAAGAACAAAATGAAAGCTTTTCTCAGATCAAAGAATCGACAAGAATGGGATGTAGTTGAGAAAGGAGTTAATCCCAGCGTTGAAGCAAGAAAAACTACATCACAAGATGATAGAAAAGCAACAGAGACATCAACTACCATTTCAAAAGAAGAGTTGACGAGAAGAGAAACTTTAGATGCTAAGGCCATCTACTCTCTTTATTGCGCACTATCTCCTAATGAGTATAATCGAATTTCCTCTTGTGAAACAGCGAAGGAGGTATGGGATAGGCTGCACGTTACCTACGAAGGGACTGATCGTGTAAGAGAGACCAAAGTAAATATTTTACTTGGTCAATATGAATCCTTCAAAATGAAACAGGGGGAATCCATAGGAGATATGTTCAGTCGTTTTACAGAAATTGTAAACGGATTGGCATATCAAAGACAGCCTGTTCTTGGACCAATGAAGGTCAACAAACTTCTAAGAGGATTGTCAAAAGAGTGGAACAATGTGAAGACCTCTATTAGAGAAACTCTGCGAATCTCACCTCTGACGGTCGATGAGCTCGTTGGTACCCTGCAGTCCTATGAAGCAGAACAAATGAACGAGGAAGTGGAATCTAGAGGTAAGAAATCCATTGCTCTTAAGTCTAATATTGATTCTGATGATACAGACTCTGAGGACGAGCTGGACGACAAAGAGCTTGAACTGATAATTAGAAAGGTAAAGAAGTTGAACGAGAAAGGAAGAAGGTTCGACAGCAAGAAACAAAACAAACAGTCTAGACAACGAAGAACTGAGGTTGAGGATAGTGAAGATGAATATGGCAACATCTGTCTAATAGCACATTTAGACTCAGACTCTGGAAGAGATTTAGAATCGAGACTCGGACTTTATCGAGACAAAGAGATTGAGGTTAGTCATTCGAGATATTCCTATTGAAGTTTCGATTATATAAATGAGCTTTGTTCAAATCTGAAATCTACTTTGAAAAGAATCTCGGACTGAAAAGGAAAATTTCAAGTTGAATCAATGAGAATTCTTTTCCGAAAGGAAAGTTTGATGATCTGAAAAATGAATTTTTGGAAACCAAGGAAAATCGAGATCTTTTACTAAATGAGAAGGAATCTCTCAAGAAGGAATTTTTGGAAACAAAGGAAAGTCGAGATTTTTTACAGAATGATAATGAGTCTCTCAAAAAGGAATTTTTAGATATTACTGCAAAATTTTCTAAAGGATCAAAAACCCTACAGAATATATACTTTCCATTCAAATTCCTTATTATGATAAGTCTGGACTTGGTTTTTATAAGGAAAATGATTCCCTGATTGATTTTCCTAAAGTCTAGGAAAGAATAAGACAAAGACCTCCTCGACAAGCTTATAGAAATCATTTCAAAAACAATTTTGTAAGACCTATTGGTAGAAACAATCTAAAATGTTCTAACTGTGAAGAAAGAGAACATTTTGAAAACAAATGTTCTAAAGTCTGGAGACCTATTCAGAAGAAATGGATAGACAAAGCATATACCACTAACCTCAATGGACCCAAGAAAATATGGGTACCAAATAAAACTTGAGTATGTGTTTTAATTGCAGGCAAATGAGAAAGAGAATTTGGTAAGAAATATATATTTTTAATTTGTTTTGCATGCATGTTTTAAATATTTTCATTATACTTGTTATTCGATATATCATTTTTATGCCTCGATTGATTCAGATTTTATAATGATTATATTCTATAATTGATTATATTGAAGGAAGAATCGTGTGCTATATTTTTGGTAGTTTCGTGAATTCGAATTTGATTCGTGTGATTGATTTAATATCCTGCTTGGAGATAATTATGATCGGATTTTATGCTTTCTTATTCTGTTATATTTTTGCAAAGAAAAAATTTGTCTTACGAGATATTATACAAGATAGCAAAGCATCGTTGAGTTTTTATGAAAATTTCATATTTGTGCTCTAACATGAAAGAAGGATCCAAATTCATGGATACCAAAAGAAAAAGAGATTACTGCAGGAAATTTTACAAAAGAAGAATGATTGCAAATCTACGCAAATCATTAAGCAATAAGAAGAATATCTCAAGTGATGATTGACGATGATCTTTTCTAAATCAATGGTATATTTTAAATATATACCTTGGGTAAGAAAATAGAATATTCCATCTTTATCATCCTGCCTTCCAAATTTATACACAAATTTTTATGGTTCAAGATGATTTTGATGACTCACGTGTGATTTATATTGCAAAAAATCTCGTTAGATATTACACATTTTTATTACTTGATTTGGCACGTGATAAAAATTCTACTTAGTTTTTGCATATTGCATCAATAATATCTTTTTGAAATTTATGCTTAGGGAAATCCCTTTAATCTTGAAAGATATTGTTGTATTTTGGGATTCACTTGCTATAATCTTAGAAGATATTTCATATTAGACAAGTTTGATCCGAAAATTGAAAGAAGGTATGTGCGTGATATTTTCTATAATTTGCAAAGATTATTATCTATTTTACAAGGATTTGCAGGTGGCAAAATATATTTCCATATGAGGTTGGGAAAGTTTAATCCGAAATTATGGAGATTTTTTAAGGCTTAGAAATTCTATTCATTGCACAAAATTTTCAGAATTTATTGAGCAGGCCACTAATGTGTCATATGTAAGGTTGAATAGCTTTGAATTGAATTTTTTTTTATATTGTCATATATGCTTTTCAATTCGCAAGAAAGGGCATTATATATTACGTGAAATATTATAACAATGCATTTGTGCAGAAAGTTTATGCAGATTAAATTTGAGGCATGTTTGATTGAAGAAAACAAACTTCTACCTCAAATTTCAAAACTAAGAGAATAGTGCAATTGTAGTTGTTACAAAGGAAATAAAGGGACAATATTCTATTCAACGTACACAAGTTGTGATAAGTATTATCACAAATACTGTCATGAGGACAGGGGGAGAAAGTGAATATAAAAAGAAATGGAGAATCGTGATCATTTCAAAAAGGAAACAAATTAAGGGGGAGCATTGATTAAGTATGGCAGATTTTTTTTTTAATTGATCTTGATCCTGATTACTATGGAAAGAAAAGGTAAATTGTGTTCTACATAATTTGGTAAGTATATCATCCATTTTTTTCCTTGGCAGATTTTTGTTGATATATATGAGCTATATTGAATATTTTTTTATGTTCATATCAACATGATATTATGTGAATTTATTCTCCATGTGACACCCTTTTTAATTATTATCACCCTTTGATTATGACAAAAAGGGGGAGAAAATATGTATATGCATATGTGCTAATTGATTTATATTATTTAGTGCATAATATTGAGCTGCAATTATTTCTATATATTCTTTTGCTCAATTTTGGAGATTGCATTATGTGCTTATGATGCTTTGATTTATCAATATATTTAAAAGCATAATTGCATATTCAGAGATTGTTTTGTCATCATAAAAAATGGGGAGATTGTTAGGAAAATCCCTTATGATATTTTGAAGATGACAAAATAAATCAAAGGCTACTAACGTATGCTTTTGAGTCGGATGAAGCGACGCAGAACTTGATGCCCGGCGATTTCGAGTCCGTCCCACGACGCAAATTTGAGTTTGACCGTACTAGACGGAAAACTTAAGCAGACTCTCAAAATGAAACTACAAGATAAGATCACCAACGGTCAAGTATTTCATTTACTTTATTTATATTGATTCTGTTGTATCAAACTGATTGGCAGGATCAATCAACGGACAACTTCCAAAGAAGAATAGAACACTTATGGAAGCCTGGATTCTGATTGTATGGGCGAATAGAATCTAAGGGGATCCAATCTACCTCCAACGGTCAAAAAGACTTGCCTTATAAAGTCTGTTCAGGAAAGGGAAGAAGAAACTCTCAAGGAAAGAGCCAACGGTCGAGTGTGGCTTGGAGAGTATATAAGGATAGGATGAGACCTAGGAGACTAGGGTGGATAAATATATTCCAAGGCTAATTCAATTCTTCACTAGTTCCTTCTAGTTTTGGAGCGGTTTAAACCATGTGAAAATATTCAAGAGATATTTCTTGTTATGATCATATGACCAGATGCGTCTTTGATAAAGACCTGCAAAATTTTGTTAGTGGGAAATTCAATGGTTATGGTGTACAGGTTGAACATGTACCAAAATAACCATTTCAGGTCTTCTAAAAATTCATCATTAGGAGACCATTGAAGAAGATGAATGAATGGATATTATGGATGGAGTCTATCTGGTCTGAGCATCAATTCGCCATGTTCGCGAAAAATTCATCATTAGGAGACCATTGAAGAGGATGAATGAATGGATATTGTGGATGGAGTCCATTTGGTCTGAGCATCAATTTGCCATGTTCGCGAAAAATTCAGAGATGATATTCCCACATTAATCCCGGAAGCCTTTCTTTCAGAACATTATGTTGAATTGCCAGTGGGATATCAGGAGGGTATTTGAGACTTGGCCAACCACACTGCATGTTAGTGGTGCGGTATGTCTCTGAGAGAGGTTCCTGCTTGACATCCATGTTGATTGCTTGAATTGGTTCTTCTTTTGGCTCGGACAAGAAGTTGGCAAGGACATTCTTAGTCCCCGAAATATGTTTGACTTCAAAGGAGTACTTGGAAAACCATTCAGCCCATTGAAGTAACTGTGGATGGGGAACTTGCTTTTATTTGAACTTGAGCATCTGAGAGAAGGAGGACATATCCATTTCAACAAGAAAATGGTGTTCAATGAGGTGAAATTCGAACTTTTTGATGCCATATTTGACTGCAAGTATCTCCTTGAAAGTGGAATGGTAGTGGATTTCTACTTGAGAGAATCGACTACTTTTGTAGGCACAAATATGCCTGATTACATCAATTTCTTCAAAAAGGATGGCTGCCTAGTATTTGTCACCGGCATCAGTTTGGAGAATCCGTTTTCCAGTGGAAGGGATTTTCAATGGAGGGAGGTGTTGCAGAGTCTGTTTAAGCTGAGAGATAGCTTGAGTTTGTTTCGATCCCCATAGAGGAGGATTTTTCTTAAACATCCTTTGGAGAGGTCTGAGGGTTTTAGAAATTTGAGGAACAAAATCTCGGAGATAATTGACAATGCCAAGAAATTGCTGAACTTGTTTGGCAGTGAAGTCATTTTTAGGGAATTTCTGAAATTTATTAGCAATATGAGGTTCAAGGCAATAGGTTCCGTCTTTCAGGCGCATGCCTAGGAATTCAATTTCCTTCTAGGCAAGAATCATCTTTTTCTGGGAAAGCATGATTCCATATTTCTTGACGATATCAGCAAATTATGTCAAGAGTTGGCAATGTGATTGTTCATCAGGGCTAAACAAAATGATGTCATCAATATATATTTGGGAGTGAGGAAGGATGGGTTCAAAGATTTTGCATATAGTCTTTTGAAAAAGGGAATGTGTAGTTTTGAGGCCAAAAGGAACAACTGTCCATTGAAAATGCTGGTTGGGGATACATAACCCGATTTTGGGTCTATCTACTGGGTCAATACCTAATTGCCAAAATCCTGCCTTAAGATCAACCTTGGAATAGATCTTTGCTTGGGCAAGGCTAAGAAAGAGATAATTGCGGTGGGGTAATGGGAATTTATCATCTTGGAGGAATTTATTCAGAGGTTGGTAATTAATGACTAACCTCATTTTCTCACGATTATGTTCAGCTCGTTTATTGACATAGAATGCTTTGCATGCCTATTGAGAATCAGAGGGTTCAATGAAACACTATGTCAATAGTTCTGCACATTCTCGTTGAGCAAGTGCAAGGTGTTCTGGGCTCATCCCATAATGACTGGCTTTTGTAGGATTTATGTCTTCATTCCTTTTAAAAGGAAATTTGACATAAAAGAGGAAGTTTTTCCATAAGGGCTTGGTACAAGTTTGGGAAAACTGAGAGTGGGTTTCAACATAAGAGGAGAGCAGACTTTGGATGATTGGGTCCAACATGGCTGGTTGGAGAGCATAGAATCTCTTAATATCTAAAAATTCATGGAATTGATGTTTGAAACGAAGTCCATTGGAAATGATTCTAAGCTTTGGAAGTTGGTCAAGATGTCCCAATCTATGATAATATCTTTATCAAGAGATCTAGAACCAAGAATTTTTGTGGTTATAGAACATTGGGATAAAAAATTGAATAGTGATGGGTTTACTGTGATACTTGGGGCAAAAGCATCACTAGAAGCGGAATTGAAATACTTGGTATATGTTTCCAAAATTCTACTGGGAGAATCTTTGTATCCAGGATGGAAGAGCTGGCTCTAGTATTTATGAGTGCCACAAGAGGGTTTGGTTGGTGGTATTTGGACAAGAGAATATGGATAGGGATGTATGGGTGATGGACCAGTTCAATGATCTAGATCTCTTCTGGAGAATCTTGAAAGAAGGTGAACATGTCGTTTTTAGAATCCGAGATGTTGAGTCTGAGCTGTATGTTTGAATTGCACATAGAGTGTCTTCTGAAGGTTGATCGTCTAAGGAGAAGACAGACTTAGTATCGGAGTCGTCAAGCTGAACACCAGTGCTTTTGGCGATTTTATCAATCAAGTGGCTTCCTCCTTTCTTTCGCCTTTAGACAATTTTTGGCAAAATGTCCTTTTTTATTGTAGACATAACATCTGTCTTTGCTCTTTTTCTTGGAGGAGCGATGATGGCGCTTGTGCAAGAATTTCCACTTTCCTTTACCTTTTCCTTTGCGCTTTTTATTGAAAGAGAAACGTTTAAAATGTCTTTTTTTTGCAACCTGTGCAGAAAGGATCTGAACAATCCTGAGGGCATTTGATCTTCAATTCTGGTTTTAAGCGTAATTTGTCAAGATGCCTATTTTCCTTGAGATAACTACATAAGGCTTCTCGGTGGAGACAAAGTTCTTCGATGGCAATGTGGATAGCCTGCTGGATTTCACCAAGAGTGGCTTCCGTTATGCTTTTCTATCGTTGTTGAAGAGTTTTTTCTGTAGCTAGGCGGACTTCTCTTGGGATGGATGCCAAAAAGATTGGTTTAAGATTCCAATATGCTCCAAGCAAATAGAATAGCTTAATCATGGCTTGGAAGTGTCTATCAACATTTTTACGTCATAAAGAACAACACTTTCATTCGAAGAACTCTTTTCGCTTGAGTTCTTTCGAATCTTCTAGCTTGCCAATGAAGTACATGTGGATAATCTGGATAGCATTATCCATAGGTTGTGTCAAAAGGTATAGTTGGTCTTGTTTTGAGGTAGTATACCACCAGTCTTTAAGGGCTCTGGTAAAACGGCTGGTGAATTCCAAGAGGATATCATAAGTGCTGGGCTCCAAAATATGCCTAGGGGTAGGCCAGGCATGGAATTCTTAGAGCCTTTAGGCCACTTATAATATGGAATATCATCCAGGGTGAAGTAGACTTTGGATGATGATGTAGAAAAAGTTTGAGATGCGTCGGGCTAGTCCTGGTGGTGTACTTCTGGTTCAGAAGACATTTCTTCTTCTTTAACATTATCTGCCATGAACAAAGTTTATTCCGAGGAGGATGATCCTAGTAAAATATCAGAATCTAAATCGGAAGAAGTTTCAATCTGCTTAGCCTGAAATGGCTTAATAGCAAAAATAGTAGGAACCTGGTGCTGAAGGAAGTTTTCAAGTGGATTAGAAATGGTCAAAGTACTAGGTGGTTGAGTATTAGGAGGGTGCTCTGGTGTACCAAGTGGTGACACCGAAGACTCAGTGGGAGTCAGGGATTTCTTTTGCTTTTGCTTAAGCTTGTAGAGTTTTTCTTGAAGAACCAAGAAATTATTCTGCGAAGGAGGGGCAGCCGAGTTTAAGACAGTAGCAAATGAAGAGGATGCCCCAAGAGAAGAAGATTTTGATTTCAATGGTAAGGAGGGAGAAGGAAAAAAGGATTGGTCAACAGGAGTAAATGACTGCTGGCTTCTGAGAATTTAGATCTGTCGCTTGAGCTTTTCAATTTCTGGTCTCTAGTCTTCTAGGTAATGACTAGGGGGGTGTCTGCTTAGTTTCTAGCAAATGAAGCCATTTTTGGAAGTTTTTCAACATTTTACAGGAGAGCGCAGTATTCTGATCTACATGTTCAAGACGTGTAGCAACAGTACCAAGAAGTTCATTCTGAGCTAAAGCATTATCAGTCTGCCAATTCAAAATAGTTTCTGTAGCAGACGGCTGTTTACGCTGTCCTTGTGTGTCAAGGCCAGTGGGATTGGATATCTTAGGAGAGTGCTAGTACTTGTGATGTGGATAAAATAATTTTTCTAATGGAGGGGATTTCCTTGCACCACTGGTTTCAGGTTCTTTGGCATCAAAAGAAGGAAAATCATTCGGTGAAAACATACATATGCTGGGTAGAATAGGGAGTGGTGTGGGTTTAAGTATACAAGTGCTTGGCCTGGGAAGGTTTATGGGACATGAGGGGTTCTTTTGTACCCATTTTTGGATCGGCTTATAAAATGGGGAAGTGATTATGGGTCTGGTTGATGGTGGTTGAGGAGAAGGGGTTAGCTTGTAGAGAGGTGGAGATGAGGTCACTATGGGAAGTTTGGGTGGTCCATAAGAGACAACGGATTGGTATTTGCCACTATATTTTCCAAGAGGTCCGACAGTTGGATCTCCATCAAAATACCTTTGGTAAATGGTATCTTTCTTTTTCTTTCTTTTGGAAGAGGGTTTGTCATCTTCTTCTTCAAATTTTGTGCAGGATGAACAGCTATAGTTTGGATCCCAAAAACAATGTCCGGTAGGATCTTTGAAATGATGGATGCTGTCCTTGAGAACCAAAAGAGTGGACAAATCGCTTGTCATCTGGTTCAGCTGAAACAGGATCAGCAGGACAAGGTGTAAAATGAAGGATGGTAGGAAAAATAGAGGAAGGTTCCTCTTTGGCTTTACTGAACTTGATGGCAACAATACCATCTTTCTTTCTAGTGAACTGAGGTTCACTGTACAATCATACAATTAGCACATCAATCAATTGGTGTCTCGTATGGTATTCATCTCCCAATAATATGGCAATCGATAATTTCTGTAAATCACTATTTACCACAATTATTTATCGAAAAATAATTAATCTAAACACGAAAAATTATCCTAATTAATTAATTATTAAAATAATTATTATTACTAAAATAATTTATTATTATGAAAATAATTAAATAATATTTAATTATTTTCGGAATAATTAAATATAAATAATAAAATAATAATCTAATTAACTTAAATCACCATTAGGCTCTAATTAATCACAACTAATCCCGATTAATCACATTAACCAAAATTTAGCCAAATTAACCATAACTAACTACTTAATCTCGATTAGTCCTAGCTAAACTAATCCTAAACGAGATTAATACACTAAACAAAGTTTAGAGCCAAAACCTACTGTTTAATGACGGTAAAGTATGGCTGCGGGGTGGCGAGACGTGCTGGCGTTGAGACGAGGTGACACAATGGTTGGATCTTTGCTAAAAACTCACCGCCCGTATAGCCAAGTGGGTAAATCAAGAGAGAGAGATGGCCGGCGGCTTTAGGTCGGCTGAGGGACGGTTCTCTAGCTGGCTAAGGGGTGGCGGAATTGCGACTGTGTCCGGCGTGAGAGAGAGGTAGTCGGCTTCGACTAAGGTAGAAAAAGGGAGGAGAAGTAACAGCACAGTTGCGGCTGTTAGGCTCGACAAACGATGGTCCCTAGGCGGTGCAGCAACTGGCAGATGGAGGGACGGTGGTGGTTGAATAGAGGACGACTAGCTGGCGACCGCAACAACCGCAGAACATAGATGCAGCAACAGCAGTCGCGGCCAAGAAAGGCATTGGTTGATTGGTCGGGAGGCTCGTCGAGTTCCGCTAATGGCCCATGAGCAGTGTACGGCGGCCGGGACAAAGGCAACACAGCTGTTGTAGTGGCAAATGAAGGAGAAGGAGAGGAGAATAGGGGTTGATTTGGCTTGGGATCGATGGACGGCAGCTCACTAGCAATCCGATGGTGAGTCGAGGTAGTGGCGACGGTGGTGGCGGTCAGCGAGGTGGCAGTACCAAAACGCAACAGCAGCAGTTCGGCCAAGGAGGGAAGAAGAAGAAGAAAAAGAAGAAGAAGAAGAAGAGAGAGAGAGAGAGAGAGGGGGGAAGGACAAGGCAGAGGCAGCAGGTGGTGCAGAGAGGGAAAAATGGGAGAGGAGACGTGAGAGGGGTAGAAGGGTGTGCGGTAGTAGGGGGAAAAAAAGGAAAAGGGGGGAGAGAGAGAGCAGAGGGAAGGGACGCATGCGGGAGGAGAAAAGGGAAAAAGCGAAGGAAAAATGATGAGGTTCCGATTCAAATTTTCAGCCAGCGATCCTACTTTTGACATTTTCAAGTACCTGAAAATTCTTGAAAAATAATGAGGGTCAAGTCCAATAATTTAATTCCGATGTCCGAAAAATTCAATATCCAAATTTGGATTAAAATTACAGTCAAGTCGATCAATCGTAACTTTAGTGGGTCTCAAACTAATGGGTGGCTTTTAGAACTCACGCGTGCGCATGAGTCCTCAGTAGCTTTTCTCTTTTGGTTAGTATCTCATGAGTGATCAATTCATAGCATGACTCATCTAATAGCACATTGATGAAATGTTCATAATTAAAGCCCAAAATAGTTCGGAAAATTCCAAAATGTCACATTAGGCCATTATTTAGAACAAAATTCACTTCAAACCCTTATTTAAAAAAATAAGAGTATTTTAGGCTCATATTTGGAATTTTCCATAAAACGAATTTGCAAATCTTTTCTCCATCAATGGCCATCAACAATAGGCAAATTATAAAGTGCAATTAAAATAAGTTCTCGCATCTTTTCCTTTTCTTCCTTTTTTCATCTTTTCCCTGTAGTTGTTGGCGAGCCTTTAGGGAGGGTCATCGACCATTAAGGGTGCGTTTGGTAACATTTCTACTCCTGGGAACAATTTCTTTTGAGAAATAGTTCTTTTCTATTTCTACTCTTTGGAACAATTTTTGGGTAAAATAGGGCGTTTGGTAACCACAAAAATTTCTTGTTCTCGGAATAGAAAAGGAAACGAGAAAAGGAAGTAAATGCGTTTGGAATCGACACAAAATTATTATTTCTTTTTACCCGATGATGGCGGCGACCGGTGGGCAACGGCGGCATCCGGTGGCCCAGTCGTCGCCGCCGCCGGCCGGCCGGGTACCCTCCAGTCACGCCAGGTCGCCGGCCGACGGGCGAAGGCCGGCGACCGGCGTCAAGCGGTGGCGAGCGAGTGGTGGCGTCTGGCAGCCGGCCACCGGCGAGCGGGTGGGGGCGGGCGGAGACTGGCGACCTGCGGCGGTGGGTAGGGCGGCGGCGGCGACCGACGGCGGCCGGCGGTGGTGGCCGGCGAGGCGACCAGCAGCGATCGCGGTGGTGGTGGGCGGCAAAGAACCGGCGTGATCGGCGGTGGTGGCCGGCGACCGGCGGCGACGAGCGATGGGCGTGGTGGCGTGCTATAGGGGTGAGTAGTCCATAAGAAATAGTTTTTAGAAATTGTTCCCAGAAATAAGAAGCTAGTTTTTTTTACTTCTCATTTCTATTCTCAGAAACAACTTTCTATTCCCGGGAATAGAAAAATCAGTTTGCCTTACCATACGCATTTCTGTTCTTTTTCTATTTCAGGGAACAAAAGAATAGAAAAGCAAAGAAACAGGAGTGTTACCAAACGAAGCCTAAGTGAGTCCTAGGGACTGCAACTCTCTCTAGAGCCTTCCGGCCAATTTGGGGAAGAAAAGCAAAGAAGGAAAAAAGAAAAAAAATCAAAAAAGAAAAGAAAAGAAAAGAAAAGAAAAGAATTAATAAAAAAATATTATGATAAATTGTCCGCATCAGTGTCGCTTGGTCAAAATTGATTAGATAGATTGAATTGATACAATTACTAAATTTTCAAGACTAAATTACCAAAAAATAAAAATTATGATTGAATTAACACAATTATAATAAGTTTATGATTTTTTTGGTAATTATCCCATGAAGAGTGAGTAGCGCAAAAGGGTGCAAAGCCTCAGTGACAAATTTTGAAATTCAAGGTGTGGATTGATAAGGATTGAAAACGCACCTTCCAGAGGAAAAATGCAGTACATGTTCCAAGTCCAAATGGTTTTTGTGCTTTTTCTTTTGCATCAAGGGACGTTCGAGTTGTGACCTGACGAGGGAATTGGTTGAAATGGTCCAAATGATAAATGAAAATAACTGACCCCTCAAAGAGGAAGCGATTGCATTTGTTCCAGCTTTAAATGAACTTGTAGAATCGGCAAAATCAATAGTTAATGTGGGCCGATTCCTAGATGGAAAACATTAGGAATGCATACAATAGGAGGCTATAATTTTTGTATGGCACTCACTTAAATGTTATAATGTTTCTTTCACTCACTTAAATACCAAAAATTTGAAAAATTGATCATTTAAGTGCTACTAGCGATTTGTCTAGCCGGAAAATCCAATGCGGATGTCAATCATCCTATGTAACACCACCAAAGTCAATGTGGACAATTTGTCATTTTTTTGTTTGTTCAAGTGCCATAAATTTAAAAAATAATCACTTAAGTGTTATCAACTATTTTCCTCATCAAAAATCCACGGTGAGCCTCACCACCCTTGCCCATGACTGGCGAGGCTGCAATGGGCATAACGGCCAACATTTTGATTTAATGATGTTAAAAATTTCTGTGGCCTTCTCTTTGGAATAACTTCATTTGTACGGACATATCAGTACTTGATCAAAAAGCATTTGGTTTCTCTATGATAATTGGGTACCCAAATGCATCTTCTTTCTTATCTCTGTTCTGTCAACTAGGTGAAGTGGGAGGTTATTAGGAATTTATGGATTCGATGTGATTGATAGTACCGGCATTTGGAAAATGTGCGTTATTGTCCAATGCTCGTTCTCAAGATTGTTTTGGATTCATTATTTCTTGTTAAAGGTCTGACTTTACGAGAGCAGGTGGCTTGATGGGAGTTCAATGGTGCTTACCGATGTGTCAATACGTATACATTACGATGATAAATGAATTCCTCGTTACTCGACTATTTTGGCAAATTTCTCTCTTTTGTGTAACTTGGGTATTGTTTGTTTTCCATCAATTTTTGATAGCTGATGTCTGTGGATTACCACCCTTTTCTTTTTGAGAGCGAGGGAGGCAGGGAGGAATTTTTCTATATAAGTAAAGCTTGTTGAGGTCCTAAAATTTAATTTCATGTTCTTGGTTTATAATTAGAAACTGTATTATCATGAGCTGATCTTGTAGATCCCGGGAAAAGTTGAGTTGAAGGGAACCAAATGTGATCTCTCATATCTTGCTTGTTCGGTTTAAGCATGCTTTAAATTTTATGCGTTACCTTCCCCAGTGTAGCCTTTGAAAATATCATCCAATCTCAACTCACTGTGCTGATATGACCAGGGAGGAACTGAAGGTTTTTTTTTTTTTTTTTTTTTTTTTTTTTTTTTTTTTTCTGGTCGGTGAACTGAAGTTAAGTAGGAGAGATTTTAAGAGGAAGGAGGTGAAGATGGAGAAGAGGAAGAAGTTAGATAGATAGCTCTGTGAAAGAATAAGAACAAGCAAAGAGCACATTCTAAAAACATGTGAAGGGCTTTTCTTGGGAGGGCACTTGTTTAATGCGCCAGAGTGGTCACCTATGATTCTTACATTAAAATTGCCATAGTAAGAAATCAGCATTTTTCAGGTCTCTTCTTCACCTATTTTTGGTTTCTTCAAGATATTCTGTTGGCTTGTTTTGATAGTTATGATAAGGTGAATACTGCAGTATCTCCTCTCTTTTGATTGCTACTTGTGCTGTTCTTACTGTGTTATCTCCACTAATCAGCTGCAGTCATTTATCGTACTTATTTGTGCTAAACATTAAGGAAAAAGTATTTAGGATGGGATCATGGCAGTTGTAGTGTTCCAGCCGTCCAGAGTTACTTGCCTCGCGTAATTGCAGGCCAAGCAGATTGAAAATGAATTGATCCTTGCAACGCATTAATTCTGAAAGTGTAATTCAATGCAGTTTCAGCAGATGGGTAGATGAGAGCCTTGCGACTTATCTGCCATTGTTAAACGCAATGATTCCTTCTTAACATGGGCACGCTAGAGGCATTTTGAAGGAACAAAAATTTGTGCGATGAGTTTGAGCGTGGAATGCAGTTATACTTGCCTGACCTGATATTCATGGAGACTTTTCATTCTTCATACGATGAGAAATATTATTATTTGATTGCGTAGTCAAGGAACCAGAACTATCAGTTGTATTGGGTGCTGGCATTCTTTTCCGGTTCTGTTCACTAGAGTTTCTCAATTTTATCTGTCCTGCTCTTTCGCTTTGTTCATGAAAGAAATGGTGGACGGTAGTTATAGTCTCGGAAAATTGATACGCGTGAGGAGCTACTTCTCACACTAAATCAGCATATGTAAAGGAATGAATTACCTCGTGTACATTTTCCAGATGATGGAGATATTTCGTGAGCATGCTTCCCTGGTGAAAGTTTTTTTGTTCTTTTTTAGTTGCTTTTGGGCATGGGGATTGACTACTCTGCTAGTGGTGCTTTAGCTTGATGGTTAGGGCACGGTTGGAGGCTTCCTCCATCTTTTCTCCCTTTCTCCATAAAACAACTTCAAGAATGAGTTCATGTTCTCATCCAATGTCCAAATAGGACATCATTCTCTTATTCGAATATCTCCTCATTTAAAATTGCCTCTTCACAGTATTTCGCAATTCACGGTAAAAGTAATTTCCGAATTATTCTTTATCCATGACGATCAACAACAGGCAAATTATAAAGTGCAATTAGAGTAAGCTCTTGCGTTTTCTCCAGCTACAACAGTCACTGGCGAACTCCGCCACGTTTTGGAAGCTATTGAAGCAAAGATTGATTCTCGAGAGCCATTCGGCATCTTGGAGTCGTAACTGAGTTCGCCCAAGTTGCTTAATACTGCTTTCAATGTCTTCGCCGATGTGGACCCTGATGAAAGACGTGCTGGGGTCACGGAGGAAGTTGGGCAGGGGCTGGCTGTAGCTGGCCAGTGTGCGGACGAAGAAGAAAGAAGAAAAGAAAGTATGGAAAAAAATGGCTCTAGATCAAAATACCCCTTCAGTGCCACAAAAAGTCGTAAGTGCTCGCTTGCCGGTGAAAATTAAGTCTGAAGTGCTCGCTTGCTGGTGAAGATTTAATCAATTGGTGAGCTTAGCGGCCTCATTTGAGATTTAAATTGGCTACTTCAGAGTTATATATTAGATAATGTCCACTCTTGGTCAATTTTTCTTAAAAAGCCAGGCCAGTTCAAATTTTCCAAAAATTAAAGGGATGACATGTCACATAATCTTTGTAACTTTTAGATTTTGTCGAGGTTTCTTCGAACTAATTTTTGATAAATAGTAAGATGTACGGGAAGATTCGCTTCGTCTTAAGAAAATGAAGTGCATGAGTGCATCTTATAAGTTCGTATTAGAAGCGATCCTCAAACCACTCATATCTTGTTAAATACACGAGATTAGTTGGGTATTTAATAAATCGAAAAAATTTGCCTATTTGAAGAGGGTTTCTTGTTAAAAAAATATTAGCATGTGCATGCCATATTCTAATACAAAACATAAATAAATACTCGCTTTGTGGCTCACCACACACAACCAGAATGAAAAACCAAACGCTAAAGCACCAAAAACTCACTGTTATATCAAAAGACCATGTGAAGATCAAAAGCAGCAGAACACTTATTTCAAAATCAGATTAATATTGTCTTCAAAAGATATCAAACTTCACACTTAACGAGATTGCAACACAAGATCGAACCATTTATTCCAGCATGTGACATCGTCCAAGAGCAAAGAAACATAGACACACGGAGATTGTTGCTTTGGCACGCATGATGCATTGATGTTGAATCTCAACTCCTAACTACCGGTGGCGGTGGCGGTGGCGGCAGCGACTAGCTACTGCGTTTACTGGGTCCAGAAGGTGGAACAATTGACCCTTTGGGCAATAACCTGAAATGAAAAGGCCTTCGTCCAATTTTTATGGAACTCGAAAGATTTCTTTCAGCGAGATTCCTTGTCTCAGTAGGAGGAAGGAAAGCTAAGCCCAAAGCCAATACCATCAAGAAAATCGTCCAAAAGCATTCTCTGCTACCCCTGTCCATGGTTTGTTTGCTCCTTTCTAACTCAGATGTATATTGGACTACCCTTGGGTTTGTCTATTGATATATGCGAATCAATAGCTCTTGCAAAGGGGACAATCTTCATGGGTGGAATTTAGTTTTCATATGGAAACAAAATCGGATTTTTCCTATATATGCGCACTATTGCTGTTATGGCAATTTTTTTAAAGGAGTTTTATAAGAAATCTACAAAATGAAAGTAATTGCAAATGGAGCGAATCTAGAGTTTTGCTACTCTCGGTTTTTTCCCATTTTACTTAATAAGCAATATCAAAGAAGAAAATTACCCATAATTCTTAAACTTATATGAATGCCAATTCAATTCTAAACATTTTAATTATGCTAATTAAGTCATAAACATTTGTGTAAATTTCGAATGCAGTCCTTCCAACCAATATTGGATGGAAATCACTCATGTGCACTTTGGTTATTGTCGGCAATCTAATGTGGCACACCATCATGTCAATGGGTTCCGGCAACTAATTTTTTGGAAGGACTATCTTTGAATTTTGCTTAAATCTTTAAGAATAAATTGACAATTTTAAAAGTTTGGGACTGAATTAACATTTATATAATAGCTTTAGGACTAATTAGATAATTTCCACAACATTAAAGCTATTATCTCACATCACAATGATACCTATTAATCGCACATCTTCTTTCCCCTCTCTTCTTCCTAAGTTATAGCTTTTTTATATGTAGAAAGTGTGTTTACATTTGCTTTCAAGATAGTAGCAAATGTGCATTACCCATTCTGGTTTGATGTATACAAGATTCATATATGAAAGCTTAAATAATCTTACTTTATGTGCATAAGAAATAGAGCAAAATAACTAGAGTTTGAATAACGTGAGGAGACATTGGTGATTCAATTTGGAGAGAGTTCAAATCCCTTGGAAATTCTTATTCGGTGTTGGATTTCATGACACGTAGGTAAACTGAGATATTTAATTGTTAGAGAGATAGAAGGTGGCGAGTGCTTCATTCACCTTTTTCCGCGCCGGGGCCGGGCCGGGGGGGGTTTAGTAATAGAAAAACATACACTTACGATAAATTTATCCCAAACTAATTAAAAAATTACAAATTAATATACTTGTGATAAATTTATATCAGTTAATTTTCTTTAAATTTTACTGTTAAATTGATGAGTTAATTAACGCGTGGCAATTGATGGATGTACCAATTTTGAGTTTTACTCTTCATTTGTTACGCGTGTAGGGGGAAGAACAAACTTGAAGAACAAGTTGTCTTGCAAGCTTATCCTTTGGTTTTGGAAGGTAGCCATTTAATGCAAATAAGCTTGTGTCCCTTAGCCATAGGCAATGATTTAATCTATATTGAGACTTGAGATTTAAGTTTGCCAAGATTGAACAACTTAGTGACACATGGACAAGAAAGTTAGTCTCTTGGATGCTTGTCTATTAATGACTAGATGTGTCATGAACTTAAGGACTTTGGGGCCATAATTACCCTAGAAATGAGACTTGCCCATTAAGTTTCCAAGAGAAAGGCCTCTTAAGATCAAGACAAGAGAGGTCAATTATTAGTGGCCTTAAAGCACAAGGAGGAGGTGTTAGGGAAATCCCTTATAATGTTTTGAAGATGACAAAATGAATCAAAGGCTACTAATGTTTGCTTCTGAGTCTGGATGAAGCAGATGGAGAAGCATAGGAAGCCTCTGAATCTGGATGAAGAGACGCAGAACTTGAGTCTGGCAGATTCTGAGTCTGTCCGTACCAGACGGAAAAAGTCTGTCAGACTTAGAATGAAATTATAGGATAAAATCACCAACGGTTAAGTATTTCACTTACTTTATTTATATTGATTCTGTTGTATCAAACTGATTAGCAGGATCAATCAACGGACAACTTCCAAAGAAGAATGAAACGCTTATGGAAGCCCGGATTTTGATTGTATGGGCGAGCAGAATCCAAGGGGATCCAATCTACCTCCAACGGTCAAAAAGACTTACCTTAAGAAGTCTGTCCAAGAAAGGAAATGGAAGACTAATCTCTCACGGAAAGAGCCAACGGTCGAGTGTGGCTTGGAGAGTATATAAGGAGAGGATGAGACCTAGGAGACTAGAGAGGATAAATATATTCCATGGCTGATTCAATTCTTCATTAGTTGTTTGAAAAAGTGCGTAATTGAGTGATCCTAGTGAATTACTAAGAAGAGTGACTCTGTGAGACTCATCATCACCGAGTGCTAACACTCAAGAGTGTGTAATCACCTTTGATCATATAATGAAATCCAGCCTATTGGCCGATCGCGTGGAAAGTGGACGTAGGCTTGTCTAAAGCCGAACTACTATAAACTATGTTTGCAATATTCTCTACTCTCTCTATTTAATTTCAGTTTATAGATTGCAAAAGCTTTATTTTAATTGTGCGTAAAATTCTTCTACACCTATTCACCTCTCTCTAGGTGTTAATACTAGTTTACAACAATTGGTATCAGAGCCTCGTGCATGTATCTTGAAGTGTTTATTACTTCAGAGCTAAATATCTTTCATGGCTAGTATTTTTGCACTAGGTCTGACTGAGGGACGAAGCATCACTAGACCACCTTACTTTGATGGGAAAGAGTACAATGTCTAGAAAAATAATATGAAAGCATTCTTAAGATCTAAGGATCTGTTGGAATGGGACGTTGTTAAGAAAGGAATCAATCCTAATGTTGCGTTAACATCTACTAGAAAAGAGGATGGCGAAACACTTCAATTATCTGTCACTCTATCTCAAAAGGAGATAACAAAAAGAGAAGCTCTAGATGCAAATGCTATCTATTCTCTTTATTGTGCTTTGTCTCCAAATGAATATAACCGAATATCTTCTTGTGAAACAGCGAAAGAAGTGTGGGATAGGTTGCACGTTACTTATGAAGGGACTGATCGTGTAAAGGAGACCAAAGTCAATATTCTTCTCAGGCAATACGAATCATTCAAGATGAAGCCAGGAGAATCCATTGGAGACATGTTCAGCAGATTCACTGAAATAGTGAATGGACTTACATATCAAGGACAACCAATCTCAGGACCCATGAAAGTGAATAAGCTTTTGAGAGGATTATCGAAGGAATGGAATAACGTCAAAACTTCCATCTACGAAACATTGAGGATTTCGCCTTTATCTGTTGATGAACTTATTGGAACTTTGCAATCATATGAAGCAGAACGTATAAATGATGAAGACCCGAAAGGTAAGAAGTTAATTGCTTTAAAATCTAATGCTGATTTTGATGAGGCAGATTATGAGGAAGATGAAAAAGATGACGATTAGGAGATGAAGTCGTTGATCAAAAAATTTGAACAAAAAAGAAGCAATTCGAAAGGGAAGAAGTCCACAAATGAACCCGATTGTCCTTTATTCAAGAAAAGGAAAGGGAAATTCGAAAAGAAGAATAAAGCTTTGAAAACTGAAACGTGGAGTGACACTGAGTTGAAAACAGTGAAGACGAATGTGACAATATCTGTTTAATGGCACATTCAGACTCATACTCAGACCAAGAGATTGAGGTTAGCCATTATGATATTCCTACAGAAGTTTCAGATTATATAAATGAGCTTTGTTCTAATATAAAATCTACTCTGAAAATGATCTCCAAATTAAAAAAGGAAAATTACAAGTTGAATCAACATAACGTTTCTTTGAAAGGAAAAGTGGATGATTTCAAAAAGGAATTTTTGAAAATAAAGGAAAATCGAGAGTTTCTATTAAATGAGAATAAATATATTAAAAAGGAACTTTTGTAAACAAAGGAAAATCGAGATTCTTTGCAAAAGGAGAATGATTCTTTCAAAAAGGAATTCTTAAATATTACCACAAAAATTTCTAAAGGATCAAAAACCCTACAACATATACTTTCCATTCAAATTCCTTATTATGATAAGTCTGGACTTGGTTTTTATAAGGAAAATGATTCCCTGATTGATTTTTCTAAAGTCAAGGAAAGAATAAGACAAAGGCCTTCTCGGCAAGCTTACAGATATCATTTCAAAAACAATTTTGTAAGACCTGTTGGTAGAGACAATCTCAAATGTTCTAACTGTGGAGAAAGAGAACATTTTGAAAACAAATGTCCTAAAGTCTGGAGACCTATTCAGAAGAAATGGATAGACAAAGCATATACCACTAACCTCAATGGATCCAAGAAAATATGGGTACCAAAAAAAACTTGAGTATGTGTTTTGATTGCAGGCAAATGAAAAAGAGAATTTGGTAAGAAATATATTTTTAAATTCTCAATTTGTTTTGCGTGCATGTTTTCAATATTTTCATTATACTTGATATTCGATATATCATTTTTATGCCTCGATTGATTCAGAATTTATAATGACTATATTCTATAATTGATTACATCGTGTGCTATATTTTTGGTAGTTTCGTGAGTTGGAATTTGATACGTGTGATTGATTTGATATCTTGTTTAAAGATAATCATGATTATTTGATTAGATTTTATGTTATCTTATTATGTTATATTTTTTCAAAGCAAAAATTCTCTTGTCAGATATTGCACATTTTTATTACTTGATTTGACACGTGATAAAAATTCTACTTAGTTTTTGCATATTGCATCAATAATATCTTTTTGAAATTTATGCTTAGGGAAATCCCTTTAATCTTGAAAGATATTGTTGTATTTTGGGATTCACTTGCTATGATCTTAGAAGTTATTTTATATTAGGCAAGTTTGATCCGAAAATTGAAAGAAGGTATGTGCGTGATATCCGAAAATTGAAAGAAGGTATGTGCGTGATATTTTCTATAATTTGTAAAGATTATAATCTATTTTACAAGGATTTGCAGGTGGTAAAATATATTTCCATATGAGGTTGGGAAAGCTTGATCCAAAATTATGGAGATTTTTTAAGGCTCAGAAATTTTATTTATTGCATAAAATTTTCAGAAATTATTGAGCAGGCCACTAATGTGTCATATGTAAGGTTGAATAGCTTTGAATTGAATTTTTTTTATATTGTCATATATGTTATTCAATTTATTTCACAAGAAAGAGCATTATATATTACGTGAAAAATTATAACAATGCATTTGTGCAGAAAGTTTGTTAAGTTTGTGTAGATTTAATTTGAGGCGAGTTTGATTGAAGAAAACAAACTTTTACCTCAAATTTCAAAAGCAAATGAATGCTGTGAATGTTGCTACTACAAAGGAAATAAAGGGACAACATTCCATTCAACGTGCACAAGTTGCGATAAGTATTATCGCAAATACTATCATGAGGACAGGGGGAGAAAGTGAATATAAAAAGAAATGAAGAATCGTGACCATTTCGAAAAGGCAACAAATTGAGGGGGAGCATTGATCAAGTATGACAGATTTTTTGAATTGATCTTGACCTTGATTACTATGGAAAGAAAAGGCAAATTGTGTTCTACATAATTTGGTAAGTATATCATCTATTTCTTTCCTTGGCAGATTTTTGTTGATATTTAGCTATATTGAATATTCTTTATGTTCATATCAACATAATATCTTTAAAGTTTGTGTTTCATTATTATTGACTTTTGATTATGACAAAAAGGGAGAAAATATGTATATACATATGTGCTAATTGGTTTATATTATTTAGTGCATAATATTGAGCTGCAATTATTTCTATATATTATTTTGCTCAATTTATCAACTATCTTCTATTTTATAATCTCCTATTTTGAATGACATTCATTGAATATATAAAATTTTGGAGATTGCATTATGTGTTTATGATGCTTTGACTTATCAATATATTTAAAAGCATAATTGCACATTTGCATATTCAGAGATTGTTTTGTCATCATAAAAAAATGGGAGATTGTTAAGAAAATCCCTTATAATGTTTTGAAGATGACAAAATGAATTAAAAGCTACTAATGTATGCTTCTGAGTCTGGATGAAGCAGACGGAGAAGCATAGGAAGCCTCTGAATCTGGATGAAAAGACGTAGAACTTGAGTCTGGCAAATTCTGAGTCTGTCCGTACCAGACGGAAAAAGTCTATTAGACTCAAAGTGAAATTACAGAATAAGATCACCAACGGTCAATTATTTCACTTACTTTATTTATATTGATTTTGTTGTATCAAATTGATTAGCATGATTAATCAACGGACAACTTCCAAAGAAGAATGGAACGCTTATGGAAGCCCGGATTCTGATTGTATGGGCGAGCAGAATCCAAGGGGATCTAATTTACCTCCAATGGTAAAAAAGACTTACCTTATGAAGTTTGTCCAAGAAAGGAAAGGGAATACTAATCTCTCACGGAAAGAGCCAACGGTCGAGTGTGGCTTGGAGAGTATATAAGGAGAGGATAAGACCTAGGAGACTAGAGAGGATAAATATATTCCAAGGCTTATTCAATTCTTCATTAGTTGTTTAAAAAAGTGCGTAATTGAGTGATCCTAGTGAATTACCAAGAAGAGTGACTTTGTGAGACTCATCATCATCGAATGCTAACACTCAAGAGTGTGTAATTACCTTTGATCATATAGTGAAATCTAGCCTATTGGCTGATCGCGTGGAGAGTGGACGTACGCTTGTCTAAAGCCGAACCACTATAAACTATGTTTGCAATATTCTCTACTCTCTCCATTTAATTTTAGTTTATAGATTGCAAAAACTTTATTTTAATTGTGCGTAAAATTCCTCTACACCTATTCACCTCTCTCTAGGTGTTAATACTAGTTTACAACAGGAGGCGCCACTTTAGGAGAAGGAACTTGATGAACAAGTTGTCTTGCAAGGAATTAGTTTAATTCTTAGGGTGTGTTTGGTTCAGCATTTTCAAGTGGCTTTCAAGCCTGAAAGTCCCTTAGGGAAATGCTAAACCATTTGATTCAACTTTGAAATTGGTTTTTAGCTTTCAAATGGCCTTTAAAATACTAAAAGCCCAAAGCTAGTCCCTACTAGCTTTGGGCTTTCAGTATTCAATCGAATGTTGAAATTATTTTTTCCATTCCAAAACTACCCTCACTAATTCTTCATATTTTCAATTTCGCCAGTCTGACGAAGGGCTACGACTGTTGGCGAGCTAGATCTGGCATTGGCAACCGTCAGTTAGGGCCACACAACCTTTGACTTGGGTTGCCTAAGGTCGGGTGACCTCCGATGCCCCTCGGTTGGGGTCGTCGCTTGAGGTCAGGCAACCTTCGGCAGCCCTTGGCTAGGGTCACGCGACAGCGGCCCTCGACTAGGGCCGTGTGACCTAGCCAACGGCCGTCGATGCCAGATTTGGCTCGTCGACGGCCGGACCGGCGAATGGTTTAGTCCAATTTTCCAAAAAAAAAGAAAAAGAAATATATATATACCTATAATATCCATCAAAGCCCATTGTGAAATTTTTTTTTACCAAACACATATTCAACTCAAAGTTCATTTGCAAAGAAATTTTACCAAATACAATTGCATTTCCCCAAGTAGCTTATGGCTTTCAGCATTTACATTAGATTTAAAGCCCCTTACAAATACTGAACCAAATGCACTCTTAGTTTTGGAAGCTAGTATATAAATGCCAATAGATGAGTCATTGCTTATGTGTCCATTTTAGGGGTTTAGAGTCATAATTGCCCTAAAAGCATGATTGCCCTAAAATGAGACTTGCTCACTAAGTGTATCCTCTTAAAATTTTTCTTGAAACCGAGAGAAACCTTTTGCGATTGTGATTGCGCCTATTCAATAATTTGGCCAATTTTGGCCATCTGGCTATGACATGGATGCTAGCCGTCTAGCTAATACCGATGTGGATAATTTTTGACAATATTTTATTTTTTTCGAATGTTTTCTTAATCTTTTTCTTTTCCTTTCCTTTTTTCCTTTTTTTCCTTTTCTTCCTTTTTTGCTTCTTTTCCCCATAGTGGTTGGTGAGCCTTGGGGGAGGGTCATCGGCCATTGAGCGACTTCTAGGGGCTATGACTCTCATCGGAGCCTTGCTGGCCACTTTGGGAAAAAAAAAGCAAAGAAGGAAGAAAATAAAATGAAAAAAGAAAAGAAAAGACAAAAGAAAAGAAAGAAAAATTAATAAAAAATTTGAAAAAAATATTATAATAAATTGTTCATCTTAGTATCGTCTATTCAAAATTGGCCGAATAGATTGAATTGATGTTTATGATTTTTTTGATAAGTTCTATTGGCAGAGTGAGTAATACACTAAATAAGTCACAATCATGCATTCTAAGCCTTCTTAGAGAAGTCAAATTTGCTAGAGTATTAAGCACTACCAATGAGATGTTCAAGTCACCAAGGACAAGTTGTTCTAGTTTGGTTATATTTTACACGGGGTTTCTAAGACCTAGAGAATTCATTTCCAACATAATGCCGAAAGAATGACGATCCCTATTGCCACATAAATTAATATGAATCAATTTTCTTAGCTTCAAGATTTCCAATAGGACTTGACCATGAAAAACAACATTTCAAGTATGAGATGAGCCAATCTTGAAAGTTCCTTGATCCGGGATGATATGGGAGAGTGGTTGAAGTGACTATCTCTGAGATTGAGCTTTTCAAGATGAATTAGATGGAAGAGGCTACTGTTATTACTGATAGAATCATAAATAAGACTAGTTCACAAGTCAAGAACAATTACATGGCCAATCTTCTGATCACACTCTTGCCATCCCATAAGCAGCAACCTCAACTTGGTCTTTGATAAGCAAGATTGCTAGAAATGCTGGCGGGTATCAAGCTTTCATTGAATTGCAGTAGAATAGATGTTCTTCCATATGATACCATGGTTTTATAGTATCAATTAAATTGTACACAACCACCTGATGAAACCTTGTAGACAACAAAAGTATGTGCATGGGTATAGAGAAGTAAAATGGGAAAACCGTTAGGTTTTAAGTGGAGGAGCTTCGTTTCATTAAATAGTGTGCGAGAACAAAGTAGGTCTTATGAGCAGTGTGAGGTGTTGGGGTAACAACAAGTCTAGTATCACTCTTTCTGTTTATGTTGGATAAGCAAGTAAACTTGTCTTGATTGACAACGCCATAGACTAAGCTTATGACGAGAACATCATTTGAATAGTCATCTTGATCAACAACATTGTCGACTAAGTCTATGGCAAACGTGAAAATATTCAGACTATGCCTTTGTCAATTGTTCAAATGATGTTCCACATTAAAAATTTGTGTTTTACCTGTAGAGAGAGCTAAGCTTACTGGAAAAACAATAGCAAACTCCCTTACTGTTGATGGGATGTGCTCATATCTTGCAATATAGAAAATGCATGACTTTATATGATATGGTTTTAAGTATGTTAGGAAATCACATGCCGATTCCAAAAAAATAATGCAAGGAAACAATTCATTTAGGCAAAATATAATAACAAAGAACATAATCAAAAGAACACACTAGAACATTTATTATCAAAGTTCACCCAAACCTAGGCTACGTCTCCGCACAACGGCATTCTATGAATCCACTAAACTTCGAAAAAGTTGGAAGTTGGAATATAATGATGATCTTCTTTCAAGATCAGGGCACAGAGAGATTGAGAACCCTCATAAAGAAAAAAACTCACATTTTTCTTCTCTTTTTCCTTTTTTCCTCTATTTTGTTTTTCAGCATCTTGACAGTTAGCATCTAACAATCGCTCATATAAAGTATATTTTTTAACCTAAAAGCAAAACTAATTAAAAAAGACAAAAAAACCCTTACAAAGTATTTGGCTTCACCTGCTAACAAAGCATACCATGTCTAATTTATCAAATTATTGCCATTTGTAGGTGCTAGACATGACATAATTATTTGCACATATATACTGGTGTTGTTACTTAGACATGCTAGTTAATTACTCCGAAACATTCCGACATAGTTACTCGAGTGAGTTAAATCTAGATTGTTACAAACTAAAAATTTAGTGTTACTTTGTGTTAACTTCACGCGAAGATTTAGATGCAATGATCTTATAGAAATTATACCTAAATGGTGATCCAAGCACTCAGACACTACAAAACCAAGATTGCATTGCTCAAGCACTATCGGGAAAGATGATTTGCCAAACAACCTCACAAACGAAGGCCGTAACAAATCTACTGCAAAATGGTTATTGTGCAAGCACGAGTGCCCCTTCATTTACATTCCAAGATGCCTTTACAGGGAATGCACTACATATTAGCCCCACCATGAACATAATTGCCACCTGTCTCATTGATGCCTAGATCTTCATGCGATTGCTTGCTTCTCTCTGTTCACTCTCTCTCTCTCTCTCTCGTTAATCTTGTATTTGGTGGGTGTGTTTGAAGTAGGGAAGAACCATATGGAGTTTAAGTGCATGCAGAGTTATAGATTTTTGACTTGTCAAAGAGTTGATAAAAGTGCATCATTTATTTAATAGAGTTGTGAACATCACCTCTATGAGGAATGGATTTTTTTTTCCTTAACTTTAGGCTATATTTAAATGGGTGACCAAAAACTATTTGATGTCTTGTCTTATTTGACATGCCTATTTCCCATAGTCAATATATATAATTCTCTCTTTTCATTTTGGCTTAACACATGCTCATACACATCATATCATATCATATCATATCATATCATATCATTGGTCAAGTTGGAAGCACTAACAAGTCGTCACCCTTCTAGGCATGCAAAACTTTGATTGCGTGAAGACATCCATTCATGTTTTGACACAAATCCAAAGAGGCATGACAAAGGCAACTTCGATATCTTGTACAGATCACCTTTTCTTTTGTATTCATATTTTATTATTCAATTTCAAATAATAAAGCATCGACTCATTTTATCATACTTAAAATTTCATAGTAATGTAATTCACCCATGGCCAAATTGGATAATTAAAGGAATTTTTTATTGGAGGTATGAAACCCTAAAGGCATTACATAAGTTCAATGACTCTAATTCAATGAATAGTCTTCTGGCAACTCTAAGAGCATGAATTTGCACAAGTGTTGACCTTCTTCACATCCACTCCAACTTTCTTGGTATCTACATGAGTTCAAATATGAAATAAGAGATTAAAAAAATCATTGACATCAATATTGAAATTGAGTATTTTCAAACAAGGGCACATATATCAACGTTCAAGGAAATGAAATGGCTTAGTGTGCAGCTATCCTCTCATAATTAAAAAAATAAATATCAATGAACAATGACAAAGCAAATGCGGATTAAACATTGACTTTCTTGGCTTTATAAATCTCATAAAAAAGTTGAGTTATATCTTCAATCTCAATGTGAAGTTATTACCTGGATGGTAGTCAAGGCAAGTAGACAAGAAACAATCGACATTGCAATGGTCTGATGCGGATGTCAAGGACTGTTTGGAATGACCAAACAAGCAAACGAGCATGCAATCACTAGGGTTAAGGGTCAATGCACATTTTGCTGCACACTTGATCCTACGCCAAAAGGAGGAAAGTGTACGGGCATCAGCTTCGGTGTTGGCACCCATGGACGTCCACAGTATTAGAGCCGCATGAGCAACACCAACCCCATTATGACTTTTAGCTTGAAGGTGGCCAGTTAGTCTCTTGGATGTTGTCACTGCCATCGTTATTTCCAACTAAATTGTTCTTGGCTTGAGAGTCTTGACAGCTTTGTGATCAAGTGCACTGATGTTGTTGGGATCAACTAGTGTAGCATCTTTATATACTAATATATTTATTCAAGTTGTTGAATGAATGATGCAAAGGTCTACAGAGGAGAAAGAATATCCATTTCATTTAATGAGAATTTGAAGATTTGGATTTTTAACCAAATATAAGGTCGATGTGATAATATGTTGCCATTTCTTTTGAGAATACGCTTGCTATATAGGATTTTTAACCAAGTTGTTGAATGAATGATGACCATAAAGGTTTGTAGAGGAGAAAGAATATCCATTACATTTAATGAGAATACGCTTGATATATCATCTACTTTAAAGATTTGGAATTTTAAACAAATTTCGAGGTCAAGGTGATAATAGATGTCATTTCTAATGAGAATTTCTTCTTATATGTAGGTACTTGTCAAATTTAATCTCATCAACATGTTTCTTTTTAATGGGCCCTAATTTTCTGAATAAATTCAATTTAACCCTTGACAAAGTATCTAATTCTAGGCCCAATTAGATCTCCTTGGGGAAATCCTCCAAGCGACTATAGAAAGGCTAATCTTTTTTTTTCTTTTAAGCCATTGACATATCGTGTTATCCTTTAAATACTATCTTATATGTATCAAGACTATCAATAATACTGAGCTAGGACTTTACCGATAGAAGCCTGAAAAATAACATTGCATTTGTTTCCTAATTTGAGAAGGCATATGTTATTTGTTGTATTTACTATAACATCATTGAATTAACTCACTCAAAGTATTATTCGTTTTTAATTGTCTTATACCGATTCTCACGGTTTTGTCTTTTGACATACAAGTATGCACTTTTTCAAGAGGTATCTATTTTAGTAATGCTCTAGCCTGAGCATGCTATGTGACGTCCTGAAATTCAAGCCCTTTTGAGGGATGAATAATCATGAATCCTCCGAACTACTGGTCAGTTTGAGTCATATCAAAATGGCATTAAGGCGAAATTGACAAGGTATGAGAATCCAAGATTGGATTTTGAATTTTCGAGAACGTCTGGGATGGACTTTTGGACGATGCTTCCTTGATAGTCGATAGTGTCGGTTGAGCCGAGTTTTTGGGAAAAAGGATTGTTGGACTGAGGAAACAAGCCTACAAGAACATAGGCTGGGTAAGAATTGTGAGGGCCTCACGCCCAAGGTTGGACAACCACCGTGGAAGACTGAGACAAGCGAGTGAGTCGTTGAACCTAACCGACCTCTTTCCCTTCCTAGCTTGTTATCCAAACTTGAGCCAATTCGAGCCTAACAAATTCCTACCCATTCCTATTCATTTTCTAGCCCGTTTCCTAGGCTCGCCTTTCATTTTCAACCTAGGGACAATTTGGGAATTGTGCAAGGTGGAAATGACCATTTTGTCCCTAGATATTATTTGGAAAAGACAAAAGAAAGAGAGAAGATGATGTCATGTTGCATGGGAAGTTGAAGCAACATTTAATGGTATTGATGAAGGTTATCTAGTAGCTCTCACTTCACTCTCTCTCCCCTTTCAGCTCACAAATTCGCACACATGCTCTTCCCTTATTTTCCCTTCGCTCCTATTGCTCTTGCTTCCGACCTCCCACTGAAAACTGAGTTGTTCATTGTCTTCTTGTGTGAATCTCAGCTCATGCCACCCACCAATCTGCTTAGGATAGGAAATCCATGTGGCTTGCATTGGCTGATCGGTGAAAGGAGTCGCCGGCTAACTCGTATGACAGCCGGAAGCCGCTAGTCCCCCATCCACCTACTGTAGTGACGCCCTACCCGGTTTCACCTTTTCCTCTATTTCTCTTCCATTCTGACCAAACCACCACCCATACCAGCCACCAACAACTCCCCTCGACTTCCTAGAGCCATCGGTCACCAACCACCAACTCACTAGAGCTCCGGCTAGCTCTTTTTGCTCCAACCAGCCACTTTCCTCCTCTTGTAGAGTTGTTTTCTAGAGTTTGGTGTGTGAGCAGAAGTTGCTGCTGTGGTTTTAGCCCTGGGACTACCTTGGAGTGTTGTGTTTGAGGTCCTTGAGTGTCGCCCTTGTCGTCATTACCGCGTCCATATCACCAGCCCTCCTAATGGGTGAGTTTAACCCATAATCCCTTAGTTAGTGCCTAAACTTGTTTAGGGTTGAGTTAATTAGTGTTAAGGGCTATTTAGGATGTTTAATTAAGTGTATTAGTCCTAAAATAGGTGGTTAGATAAATGATTAAGATTAGCTTAGCTTAATCTTGCTTAGTTATGTTTAATTGTGCTTAATTAGGCTTAATTGAGTGTTTTGTGTTAATTAAACATTTTTTGTCTTAATTGCTTGATCAATTTGATGAAGTGTTTTAATTAATGGTTTATATTAATTTATTATTTAATTTATTTAATTATTTAAATTTTCGAAATTTAATTATTTAATTATTAAATTTGAAAATTTCACTATTCATGCACTGTTCATCCGAAAATTAAAAATGTTCATAATTTCATGTGTCTTTATTTTATGAAGTGAATTGAATGTATATTTGTATGAGCATTTGCATGAATGGTGTGATTTTCATAAAAATGGGAAAAAAGGTGAATTGTCCGAGGGACATCGGAAATTGATCGTTTTTATGAGAAATGATGTGAGGTTTTATATATAAGCATATGTGCATTGGCTAAGATAAAAAGTGAGTTGTGACGGTATATTTGCGTGATCACTAAACTGAACCTGCCGTCTCGGGAGAGTATCCCTTGACATCTTTTAGAAAATGCCATCTCGGGAGAGTATCCTTGACGTTCTTTAGGCATGTCGTCTTGGGAGAGTATCCCTTGACGTCATTTGGGGAAAGTTATCTCGGGAGAGTATCCCCTGACGTAGTCATAACAATAGACACCGACGGGAGTTCAATTGTAGCTCTGTGGGGTAGTAATAATTGGGACATGTGTGGATGCTAGAGTGCATGAGAAACATCACATCATTGGTTTCGATTATACATTAGATAATCACATCACATGCAAAGTGTGGTAATAGCCATGTGAGATCGCTTGTGACGTGACTTGCATGTGATTGGTGAATTGCATCATCTAACAGGCATGTGCATTGTGTGTGTTGTGCTAATATATAACGTGCATGGTATGTCATACTGGTAAGGTTGCATGCGAACCGACTTTTGATTGTTGATTGACTCTATCTATTGTTTAATTGTTGATTGCTAATTGTTTGTGGTTGGGTTGTGTGAGGGGTGGTTTTGGAAAAATACCTCGGGTCAAGTTGGTGTACTAATCAAGGCTTAGGGGGAGAACTCGCTAAGATTTATATCTCACTGGTTATTGTATAACCATTTTCAGGCCCTTAGGATGGTGCCCCCGACAGTGTGGTTTGGGGTCCCCCGGGATTGTGAGACAATTATGACACACTACTGATTCTCGAGTCGGGTGCATTTATACGAGAAGTACGTCACCACCATCTAGGTGGATGAAGGACTGGGGCAATGGATATCCCATTGGTTCCTAGCATGGTACATCCGACAGGACGATTCGCTAATCGATCCCTTTCGAGGTTTCGATGGACCACTCGGTAGGGGCTCTGAAGATGACGACTGGGATCCTATGGAGCTGGACCCTCCTAACGGTGCAGTGGAGAAACCCGCCCCCGCTCCTCTAGTGATCGACCCATACTGCAATGACCCGAACCACGACCCTACGAAGCTTGAGTCCGATGGGTCAAAGTGATGAACCCAAGAGTTCTTTTTGTATAGATGAATTAGCCGAGCCTAGTTTCTTTTTGGTCTTGCTTAGTGGATAGATCGGCCCCTTAGTTGAGCTTGTAAATCGGAAAATGATCATCCGTTGGCTAATCCAATAAGAATGTATAAATGAGTAGTTTATGTTATCTTGATGTTCATCCCCCTATCCCTGTTTGATTGTTTTATTATCTGTTGGACTGGGGATGATTTGTCTTCTACTTGCGCTTAATGAAAGACTAAAAAAAATGGTTGTCAACGAGTCTTGGGACGTCGCTTTCAATTGACCATGGTAAGGGGTTGTTGCATGCCCGTAATTCGGGGCGTGACATTCTCGTCGGTTTTGGTATCAAAGTGAGGTTGAGACCTGGAGTAATAAAGTGCGTGGGATTTTTGGGATTGTGAGATAAGGATGGTTTTTATATTATGTGCATGTGATTACTTTTGTGGCCTTATGTGGTTTTGTGTGGTGGCGGGTTGCTCATAGTTCCATAGTTCTAATTCCGGGTTGGAATTGGAAAGCAAGGCTAGTGAGTGTCCAGAGTGATGAGCAATCCTAAGTAGAGAGCTCCTAGATGGAGGGCAGCGTCTTGTTAGGCGGTAGAGGTGGCGCGCAAGGGGATCCTGCTGGCGCTAGAGACCCTATTAGGATAGCTAGCTGAGGATCGAGTTGTTGTTGCTGCTTTTGCCACTCCTACAAGCTGCTCCCACCACCGTTCCTGTTACTCCTACTATAGCCCCCGTGGTTCTTGTAGAGAGAGGAAAGGTTTGTGAGAGGCCGATGCACAAGTTGATGGAACGGTTTCTGAGATTAAAACCACTAAGGTTCGGTGGCGTAGGCGACCCTAAGGCTGCGACCCTTTGAGTAAGGGATATTGAGAGGACTTTCACAATGCTAAGATATTCAGATGAGGACCGAATACTTCTGGCGGCTTACCAACTCTAGGGTAATGCCATTACATGGTGGGAACCCACTCATGGATGAGTGTTCCCTGAAGGCACGGCTCAGACATGGGTTGCCTTTCGTGAAGCATTTAATGGGAAGTACTTTTTAGACAGTGTGAGAGAGTCTAAGATGGAAGAGTTCCAACGGCTTTGCCACAATCAGATGTCAGTAGATCAATACGATGTGAAGTTTGCTAAGTTGGCCAAGTACACGCCAAGGTTGGTAGATGACCCTTTGGATAGGGCGAGACGTTTCAGGGATGGCTTGAAATTGGAATTGAAGGCCTAGCTGGTGCCTTTGAACTTGAAAAGTTTTGAGGAGATGTATAAGAGGGCCCGGATGATTGAGAAGAATATGATTGAGAGGGAGACCACATCTAGCTCACGATTTGTGCCTACCAGAGACAATCATCGATTTAGAAAGGGACCGATGATGGGGCGAAGGAATCCCATTCCACCCAATAGAAAGAATTTTGTGGGGAAGCCAACGCCCAAGTTCCTAGGAACTTGCTTCGGATGTGGTTAGTAGGGCCACCAAGTGGCTAACTATTTAAGTAGGCCTATGAGGACGATCTTGCCACCGCCACAAGGAGAACGTGTTGACACCATAATTTTTGTTTATATGTTTTAATTCCCCATTTATTTTGCTTATATAAATACATATTAATTCATAGAAAAGATAAAAAAATTGTAAAAAAAAAATTCAAAAAAAAAAATCAGGCTGGACCGGTATAATCTGGCCCATTCCTTTTTCACAAAGTTTCGGCCCTAATACAATCTCTCCCTGGGCCTATTCCCTTTTGTTCCCTTTCGGCCTACTTCTCTTTATTTCTCACCCTGGCCCATTTTTGTTATCTTTCTTTCGGCCCGTCAAAATTTTAAAAAGAGAATAAGAAGAGACAGAAGAGGCCGAGGCCCAGTTTCCCTTCATTCACCTTCAACACTCGCCACACACAGAGGACGGAGGAGGACGCACGCGCTCAGACGAGAGGAGCAGCAACGCTCGACAACGTCGCTTCGATGTCGCCCCCTGGCTGACGTCCGCCGCGTCACGCCAGCAAGGAGTCTTCCCTTGCTGCGCTGTCACGCGGCTAGTGGAAGGCAGAGAATTCGGTTAGGGCAGCAGACAAGAGGATCGGTGAGCAGGAGCGGGGCGTGAAGGAGGGGACGATTTTCAGAGGAGCGGCAGAAGACAGTAACAAAAAAAAGAGCAGAGAGAGAAGAGCTCGAGGGGGGTCTTCTTCGGCGGAGAAGAGAGAAAACCAGCGAGGGGAAAAAGAGAAAAGGGGCAGAGAGAGACTGTTTCTGGTCTTTTGGGAGAGGGAGAGAAGAAAAACCAGAAGAGAAAGGAGAAAAGAAGGAAAACCGGGGGCTCGTTTTTCAGACAGGAGAGGAAAAAAAGAAAGACAAACGATGGCCTGAGCAGTGGGGAGAGGATTTTCGGACAGGAGGCCAGAGAGGAAAAATCAGAGAGAAGAAAAAACGGAGAGATCGAGCAGGGCGGAGAGAGCAGCTGGGAGCGAAAAAAGGCGAAGGGATTCTGGCGAGCGAAAAAAAAAACAGAAAAAAGAAAGACGGGAGGAAGGGGAGGAAGATGGCTGGTTGAGGAGGCGACGATTTTTTGGACAGAGAAGAGGACGATGGCAAGAGAGATCTGAGCAGAGAGAGAAGAATCGGAGGGGGCGGTGTTGGCCAGAGAGAGTTCTGGCGAGAGGGAGCTAGGTGGCTGGGCAGAAAGAAAGGCAGAAACGGAAGGGAAGAAAAAGGAGAAAACACAGAGAGCGGGGGTTCCTGGTTTTGGAGGAAGAAAATTGAAAAAAACGGAGACTTTTCTTCTGGCTTTGGCCCGGAAAGAAAAACGCAGAGAGGAGGAGGCTGGTTTCTCGGTTTTTGGGGGCAGAGAACTAGGAGCCGAGAGAGAGACTCGCGTGAAGAAAAATCTGGGACAGAACTGGAGAGAAGAAAAGACCGGAGAGACGGAGCAAACTGAGAAAAAAAAAAAAAACGCAGGAGAGAGCTGGAAGTCCGAGAAAGAGAGGCAGCGTGACAGAGCGGACTGAGAGGGCGGAGACAGGCCCGAGGGAGCGTTTTGTCATCGCCAGAGGACTCCCTGGCTGCCCTTGCCCGATGCGGCTTTCCCTTCAAGCGAGGTAGGCTCTCTAAACTACAGGTGCTTTAATTCTGAAAAAAAAAACGCCGAGCTGGAGCTCATGGCCGACCTGTTCGCGTGAGCGTCGGTCCTGGCGAGCCTTCGTTCGTGTTGCTATACCCCTGAAAATGCCTGGTCTAAACCCGTAGATCCTCCTCCGATAATGCCCACCATATGTTCGATGAATTGTCTCAATGAGAAATCCGAGTTCGACCCTCGACCGGGGCTCGGTTTTCGATTTTTCTACGTTGCTAGAGACCGTATCATTGTCGCACACTGCCTTAGATGTTTTTCTTGGCTTTTCGGTGACTTTTCCTGGGTTGGGTGTGTCGATCTAGACGTGAAAAGCTTGCCGGTGCCGATCCGGCGACTCTCGGAGCGCCGGCCAACGGTGGCCGGCGGCCCTCGGCGTCGGTCGGACGGAACGACGGACGCCCAGCGATGACATGGCGATTTCATTAGGACGGGGTAGCTTCGGACGAGCGTGCTGCTGCTGCGGAGGGTTGAAGACGACGACGCAGGGAGGAGACATGCAGCAAGGGGAAAAAGACAAAATAAGGAAAACGACAAAAAAGTGAAGAAAAAAAACTAATTAAAAAATAGAAAAAAAAGCAAAGAAAATCGATATATATAGAAAAAAAGTGACTGAAAATAGAATGAAAATGGGCTGGGCTGAGCAATTTTTCAGATGGGCTTAAACTGGATTTTGGGCCGAATTTTTCTAAATAGGGAAATGGGTTTTTTTAAGAATTTGTTAATGAGCCATTTTAAAGATTTTTCGACTGAGCTGTTCGGCCAGCCCGGTCACTTGCTCCGGCCCGGATTGATAGGGTCTGGGTCAGTTTAGTAGGGCCGGGTCACCCGACCGGGTCCGAATCATTTTTTTTAATAAAAATTAAAAAATCTTAAAAATTTTGGAAAAATCATCAAAAATAAAAAAATTAATTAAAAGTTTATTTTTATTTTTATTTTATTTTATTTTTCTTTCTTTTTTTCAATATTCAAAAATTCAAAAAAATTAGAAAAAAATAGGAAATTCGAAAAACATTAATAATTTTTTTAAGTTTTTAGAAAAGCCAAAAAATATCAAAAATTGTGAAAGCTTGTTTTGTTTAATTTCGGAATATTAAAAATATTAAAAATATTAAAAAATTCATAAAAAATTTAGAAAAATCAGAAAATTGCAAAAAATTCAGAAGACGTTTAAAAAAGAAAAAAAGACCAAAATTGAATAAGCCTTTAGGGCTCTACAATAGGTTTTTATTTTATGTTACATTCTTATGTCTTGTTTTGTTATGATTTTTGGACGTTATTTCCTTATTGTAGAGCGGTTAGGGTAAACCTTAATTTCCTCATCTCACTAATGCACAACCAAGTTAGGTACCGAAAGGGTGTTAGTCGCGTGACTAATGTAATCAAGTCCCTAACCCTAGACCCTCTGGTTGCATAAAAAGTAAGACACGCTTCCATGTTTCACTTGGTTCCTAGTCAACCTCAATAGATTAGTGATGACTCCTATTTGAAAACTTTTGTGAATATCCCAACGTCGCGCAAGGTATGGGCTTAGGAGAGCTTAAGTTAATTAAGGGCTGTCGGTCCGAAATTAACAATTCCCTAAACCTATTTGGAAAATTTTTTATTAGGTTGCGACAGCTTGGCAACTCCACTGGAGATGTGGTCAGTAGGGCCACCGAGTGGCTAATTGTCGAGTAGGCCTATGAGGATGATCTTGCCACCGTCGTAGGGAGGACGACCTGTAGGGAATGCATCGCTGAACAACCAAGGTAAATGCCCAGCGCAAGGATGAGTTTATGCCGTTGCTCGAGGAGAGACGGAGGATTCACCCGTCATTGTTACAGGTACGGTCTCCTTGCAATCTTTTGTTGTTGATCGTTTTGATAAGCTAGTGGGGTTAAGTCTCAAACCATTGGGAATGGTTTATAGCATTTCTACTCCGTTTAAGGATAAGATATTGTCTGAGTTAGGTTGTTCTGGCTGTAAGTTAGTTGTGGGCGGTCACGAGAGTCATTGATTTGGTTACAATAGCAATGTATGACTTTGATGACATCATTGGCATGGATTGGCTCACCAAGCAATGAGCTACGGTAAATTGTCATGGAAAGACAATTTAGTTTAACCCAGTAGTGGGTAATAGTTTTGAGTTTGTTAGAAATCAGAGGAATTAGAAATCGAGGAAGACCCTCCACTCCTCTGATTTCGTCACTCGAGGTAACAAGGTTATTAGAATCTGGATGCCAAGGGTATTTGGCATTGGTGGCAGATACACTGGTAGAAGGGTCAAAAGTTGAGGACATTGTAGTGGTACAAGAGTACATGGATGTGTTTCCCAAGGAATTGCCTTGATTACCTCCAGAGAGGGAAATTGAGTTTGTGATTGAGTTGACCCCTAGGACTGAACCGATTTCTAAGGTGCCTTATAGGATGGCCTTGTCAAAATTGAAAGAACTAAAGGTGCAAATGCAAGAGTTACTGGATAAAGGCTTCATTCGTCCTAGTGCGTCCCCTTAGGGAGCATCGACAAAGCCATAGTGACAATTTTTGAAATTCAAGGTGTGGGCCTATATTAACTTAGTGTGAAACATGATTTGATGCAAAATATTTACTTATTTTTTGATAAATTTTACTAACTACAAAAATGGTTGAGTTATTAGGAGCAAATCAACAAATCAGGGGGAGCGTTCGAATATATCATCAAAACAGTGGGAGCTTTCAATTGTTATTCTTCAAATCCTATATATTTGATTATACATTTTGACTAGAAGATCTCTTTGCTAACATCTCTCATTCAATATCTCCAAATTTAATGCAAATATCTTAAGGAGATCTTGTTGTAATTTTTTTTGCAAATTCATTCAAACAAAACTTACTATTTATTCACATCTATGGGATGGTTTTGCCATCATCAAAAAGATGGAGATTGTTGGAGAAACATCTCCAAGTGATTTTGATGATGGCAATACTTACTATGGTGAATGTAGAAAGTTGGACCAAAGGACTATGCAATAACCATAGTGTGATTGTTGACACCTAAATTTTTGGTCTCACATATGAACATTTATTTGCATAAAAAATTTGAGGGTCGATCCATCCCTAAGCAAAATTGGCATTGCATAATTTTACATTGCAAGAAAGATACCTTCAATTGATGTTTTATGGATAGAAAATTTGGAAGGAAATCAATTGGATACATGGGGGTTGCAATTTCCACAAGGAGGAAACCAATCAATCACAAGAATCTTCTCTCTAGTAAATTTTGGAGGAATTTGTGGGATAAATGATGAAAGAAAATGTGGCAAGACAGACAAAATGGAGGGAAGAAAATCAAAGCATTTGTGGAAAGTGTGGGCTACTAGAATTTATGAAAAGAAACTAATGAGCTGGCCATAGAATTGTGATAGGAAATTAAGGGAAAGAATCAAGTTGGTCATGGAATCGTGAATAGAGATGAGTGAACTTGGACGTGTTCGCGGGAATATGAATAGAAGTTAAAAGGGAAATCAAAAGGTTTGAAGCACTAATTTGGAAGTGAATTAGAGTGATTCACAAATCAATTCTTGGTGACAAATCAAAGCCAAAATTGAGCAATTTTCCGAGAATCATCAATTGGCTCCACGGATCGTGACTTTCCAACAATACATGGGAGAATTTTTACTATAAAAGGAGGCCAGCCTGAATACCTTGAGGCATCAGAGGTGAGGAGTCGAAGAGGAGAGAAAATGGTCAAAGGTGAGGAAACGTTGAGAGAAGAAAGGCTAAAAAAAAAAAAGTGAGTGAGAAAAGGATCAAAGGTGAGGAAACCTTGTGGATCAATTGACCGCCACTGCACCCCTGCTTTTTGTCGCTGCTGTTCATGGTCGTTTGCTATCCAAATTTTGCCATTGCGGTCCATGGTTGTTTGCTGTCCAGTTTTGCTGCTGTTGTTCGTGGTCGTTTGTTGTCCATTTTTGCCGTTGCTCGTGGTCATTTGCTGTTAATTTTGCTGCTACTGCTCGTGGTCATTTGCTGTTAATTTTGCTGCTACTGCTCGTGATCGTTTACTGTCCAATTTTGCTGCTGTTGCTCACTATCGTTGGCTGTCCATTGTTGCTGTGCTATCATTAACGATAACAAGCCATCGCCAGCTATCCGTGAAAATCGGAGAAAGACCATCAAGGTAATTTTCTAATCTATTCGCTCATTTGAATATTAAATTCCCTAATTTGCAATATATTCACTACTAGCATGATTTCCTTGAGATATTAGGTATATTCTAATTAAGTGAAGTTGTTGTGTTGTGTTTTAAAAAAAAATCATAATGATAAAAAATATTGAGCCGCGAGACGTCGGATCATGTTTTTGATTGTTTTGATTTTTTATCCTGGGTCACATCAAATTGTGTGCTTTATATGATTGGTTGCATTATATGTGCTGATTTTTTAGTAAGCTTATGAAAATTTATAAAAAAAATCCGTTGCATTATAGAGTAGATTAATGCATTTCATGTCGGACTAGACTTATAGCCTACATTGCATATGATGTAGAAGCTTAGGAAATTTCATTAGTTAAAATAGTTTTTATTATTATTCTTTATTCCATATTAAATCATGGTAAACAATAAGCAATTTCTTATTCTAATAGAAAGGTAAAAAAAAAAAAAAACATGCATTGCATGTAGTATTAATATGTTATTCGTCCCACGTCATGTAATACGTGCATATTTAGGGTCATGTAAATTATGTTGCATCCCTATTACAATAGTTTTCAATTAACGTATGTCATTAGAGCTAGGCCATTTAAATTGCATGTCATATGTCGTTAGAGTAAAAATCATGTATATTAAATCTAGACTAAAGTTATATATAATTAATTTTAGAAAAATCCAAAAAAAGTAGATGTCATCCCATTTAGAATTTATGTTTAGGGCATGTATTTTTAGTTATAGCTTGTTTTGCCTTAAGATTGATCATGATTCTTATATTTATCCTTTTGGACTTATTGAATGTTATTGATTGTGACCCGCATGACCGCTCCTTTCCATGTTAGTGGCTTAAGTTAAAATCAACCAAGATTGCTTGCAAAAATAAAATAAAAATTGAAGCTTAAAGAGAAATGGTACTGAAATGGCGCTAGTTTAACTTAGTGTAACCATGTCCCAGAATCTATTGAATCTTTGGTTCACAGAAGTAAAGTATTATCCCATACTTTACTTGGGTTTCTAATCAACCCTAATTGATTAGAGGTGGCTCCTAATTGAATAAAATTGCATGTTTAACAATGTTACATTTCCAAGTTACGGTTGGTAGGGCTTGGGAAAATTTGCACTAAGCCTTCGGACTTAGTAATCCATTAGTCTTCCCATGGTGATTCACCTTCAGGAAGTTACGATAGTGATCCATTAGAAAAAGGTTGCAAAATGTCCTAATGCAGAAACAGTACTAGCGGAACTAAAAGATTAGCTGTTGATGATGTTTATGTCAAGTCTGTAAAGATTGGGTCTATGGTGCTGTAACAACCATGCCCATTTGATTATGTTCATTGGATCAACAAATTAGTTGTTGTGGCTTTAGATTTGTACAAGAGCAAAATACAGATGAAACATGCAGCTGGGTAACTAGGTCGTATGACATGTCGTAAGGGACTGCAGTGAGAAGACATCAACAATTGCTATTTCTAGATAGCTTGTCATACCTCAGACTCCCTTAGCCATAGGAACGTGATTGAGGAGAGTTATTTTTTGACGTCTTAGGAGGTGTCACCGACCTTTCTTTTCCATCTTGAATTATATGCATGTGGAAACATGCATAAACAAATTCCAAACAATCAACATAAGAGGGATAGTAATTCAAACACTTAGGAAACACACCATATATTCACATAACATTAACCAATAGAGATTTAGTTAATTACAAGCTCACTATAATGGGTGCCTTCCAATTAACTATCAACAAAAATGATCGACAGGGTTGGGGTTAGCTTGGCTTCTCTACTATGAAGGCTTCCTCTCTCATCAACTAAATGGTCACTACATGCTTGTCATGCATAGCACCACTACTCGGGTCTGATTACTTCGACATTCTTGTGTTTTGGTCCACGGAAATCATAAAACAAATGAAGCAAGCATTTATACTTGGCAGCCTAAAAAAGGGTTAAAAGATAACAAATGAGTTTGATAACTCAAAGTAAAACACTTAATCCTCATATAGGAGGATACCTCATATCGGAGACACACAAAATACTGCAATTCAATATACAATTAGAACAACCAAATCCTATGCATAAACCTCACAAATCAAAAACACACAAACTATGCAACTCAAATAATCATACGTGACTAACTGCACCCTTTTAACACGCTAAAATTGCACACAAATATTTTCACTTGAAGCCTTACTCCTCATCAGTATCTAAAATGCACACGAATATTCTCATGTGAAGCCTCGCTTATAATCAGCATGTAATAATGCATACAAATAATCTAGAACACACTTTACTTCATATAACCATGCGCGAATGCATCCACTCACTCTCACACGTGTTTCGATTATTACGACGACATAAATGCTACAACCGAGCCCCCATCAATGTTTTATGGCTTAACCATGCATCGTCCTACCCTGTTAGGCACAATGACATCTTGACTTTACTTGATGATGACATCCAATAAAAGGCTTCGTTTCGAAATCCATCCGTGAATGGCATCTAAACCTCCACCAAGCATCTGAAATCCATTGGGCATCATTTCGAAAACCTTTGGTAGTTGGTTCTTTAACATGATCACACGTACAACCAAACAAATATACCGGTTCTTATTCTTTACTTTAAGCCCATGCAGGAACCTCAATAGCATGTAATAAATGCACATGATGACATATGATCACAAATACTTCAATATTATTACCGCTTACAAAACAAACATCAAAACCATCCATTAGTGATTTCTTGCAACTTTAACTAACAACTCTTCCTTATAAATCACTACTTGCAAGACAAGTCTTAAAATCACCCCTAATGATTTCTTTCAACTAAATAGACAAGTAACAAAGCATAAAATTCAAACCATCCATGAGCCAACCTTACAAAGTTTATACAAGAGATTCCTCTTCCTAAACAAGCGAAAACAACCATTTGAACCCAGAACTAAAAACTTAAGCCAAGAACACTAAAAATCAAGAGCTAAAGCCAAGAACACTTAAAATCAAACTAAATCCAAGAACACTTAAAATCAAGAACGAACAACCATTTAAATCGAGAACTAACAACCGAAGCCAAGAACCCTCAAAATCTAGACCCGTGCTTCCAACATGTGGAGCAACATCTTAGCTAGGGATCAGGGGATCCACTTACTAAATTAACATCAAGAGTAAACTAGGCAAACCAAGCAACAACAATCCAAGTCAAGGATAGTATTCAACTTAGTTCATGCCCCCAAACACATAAAGAAATGCCCTATCCAATGATTAGAGGATTTACTTATGAAAATTGATTTGAGTTCTACGGAACAACAATGAATGACGGCTCATGGACAGATGACAAGTGAGGATGGCGAACGACGACAGTGGGTGGTGGTGGAGATGGATAGTGGTGGTGTTGAGGTGCGATGGTGGTGATCAAACCACCAAGGAGAGGGAGAGAGGAAGGCGTGAGAGAGAGGGATAGGTGAGATGAGAGTGAAAGTGAAGGAAATGAGAGAAATGAGAGAAGTAGAGAGATGGATGGCTTTTCAAGCGAAGGCCAATAATGCAATAATCCATCATCACTCCTAAGTCTAAACTAGCTAAGGCTTTCTCTAAAATCCTCCAATCCACTTGAATGCAAAGCCAAAAAGTCTTTTTGAATTAATTCTATCAAATATCATTTTTTAGGCTATCATTGCTACTCAATTAGACATGTGTTGAAGTGAAGTAAGCAAGTCCCCTTGTCTCCTCCTAAAAGTGGCATCCATCTCCTTTCCAAGTAAGGCCAAAGCTCGTCTCTTCTCAATTATAGTTTCTAAAAGGCAATCAAGGGCATTATATGAGATAGGAAGATAACTTGAACTTTCCCTCTTCTTCTTCCTTCAATAGGCACCTACTACACCAATAATGCAAGTCAAGATTCATCTTGATTCAATTATGGCATCAAGAAGGATAATTAAGAGTGTTAAATGGGATAGGAAGACAACTTGCAATCTTCCTCTTCATTTGCTTCAATGGGCTCCCACTAGCCCTTAAATGCAAGACCAAGACTTGTTCTTCTCAACTTGTCTTCTAGAAAGGCTTTTAAGAGCATTAAAGAGGCAAGACTTCCTTCTTAAGTTTGCTAGCAAGAGAGTCCAATAATTCCAATCCGCTTGTGTGCTCTAGCTAACTAACTTGATCTTCTTCCTCAAGCCTCTCACTAGGTCATCCATCATCATCTATAATTGATGGCATTAAATAACTTGGAAACCAACTTGTCATTCTCCTCATTTTCCTCTTCAAATTGCCACCTTCTCTCTTCCTTGCAAGTCTAAAGTTTTGTCTCTTGTAATCATGTTTTCTAGAATGCACTCAAGACCATTAATGGGCATTAAAGAGGCAAGACTTTGAAAACAGGTCTAATTCTAGCCTTAATCATAATCTACACCTTAGGATACTATTTCACGTACATGAGCAATCATGAGCTTAAGTATGGGCTTAACAACTATGGGCATGGACTTGGGCATGAACCACCTAAATGGGCCTTTCAAATAGGCATGTGGCCCATTGGTCTTGTGTTGGGTATGAGGACCATGGGCTTCCAATTGGTGGCCCACTATTCCAACCCTAAGGACTTGGGAGCCCAAAACTATTTACAGGGGCTATTTCAACTAAACCGAAAAGAAAAGTTTCCGAGCTATCCTTAATCGAAAACTCATAATTGGACTAAGGCTTATAACTAAATTTCAATGGAAAGTGTTCCTAAAATGGCTTATTTGAGTTAGGCAACATCGAGGGGTGTTGCAACATCCTGAAATTCGAGCCCTTTAAGGGATGAATGAACATTAATTTCGCCAATGCATTGTTGGTTGATCTCACTCTAACCGATCACCCCGAGATACTCGACCTTGAGGGGAAAGGCTAATGAGGACAAAACTCGTGCGACTAAAGAACTTGACCTGGGAAAACGACTCGGCCGTGAGACTTGCGTAAGGACGATCCTGTAGATATGCAGGCCGATTTCAGGGACGACTAGAAGTCGATTCGTGGGCAGAACATAATGGGACGACGGGTGATTCCGTCTACTGTTATCGAACCTGCAAATGGCCCTATGTCGATCCTTGGTAATCGTGTACTTTGAAATAAGAATCGATTCTTCGCAATTTCATGTAGTCAAGGACATCCATGTGTCAAGGAGTATTGAATGTGAATTGGCACGAGTCGGTTACGCGTGAATCCTCAAAGCCGCCTGTCAGTCCGAGTAGTACCAAAATGGCATTCGGGCGAAATTGACAAGGCATGAGAATCCAAGATTGGACTTCGAATTTTCGGGAATGTTCGAGAAGGACTTTTGGATGATGCTTCTTAGACGATCGACACGCCGGTTGAGCCGAGTATTTGGAAAAGGGATTTTCGGACCAAGAAAACGAGCCTACGAGGACGTGGGCCAGGCAAGAACAGTGTGGGCCTCACGCCCAAGGTGGGACAGCCACCATGGAAGGCCCGAGGCAAGCAAGTGAGCTCGTTGGGCCAAACCGACCCTTTACCCTTCCGAGCCCATTGTCTAAAACCGAGCCGATTCAAGCCCAATAAATTCCCGAGCCCGTTCCTATTCATTTTCAAGCCCATTTCCTAGGCTCGCCCCTCCATTTTCAGCCCAAGGACAGATTGGGAAATGTGCAAGGTGGAAATGACCAAAATGCCCTTGGATATTTTGAAGAAAAGTCAAAAGGAAGAGAGAGAAGATGAGGTCATTGTTTGGCAAGTGGGGCAAGCCTTGATGGCTTGGATAAGGCTTATTCTTCAGCCTTCACTTCACTCTCTCTCTCCTCTTCATCTTCTCCAAAATCGCAGCACCTCTCTCCCATGGTTTTCCTTCCTTTCTTCTGTTTTTCAGTTTGACCTTTTACCGAAATTTGAGTTGTTCATTGCCTTCCCGTTGGAATCTCGTCTCGTGCCACCCGCCGTTGTGTTCAGAAGAGAAATTCCGTTCAAATAACGTTGGCCGATCGCCGGAAGGAGCTGCCGGTAAACCCGTATTCCGGCCGAAAGCCGGCTGTCGCCGGACCGTCACTATTCCGCCTGCAGCAACTTTGTTCCACCTTTTCTTCCGTTTCTCTCCATTCCGGCCAAACCACCACCCATCCCAGCCACAAGTGGTTCCCCCTCAACCCCCAGGTGCCGCCAGTCGCTGGCCCGTCGCTCGCCGGAGCTCCGAGCAGCCCGTTCAACTCCGGTCAGCAACTTTCCTCCTGTGCAGTCAGTTTTTCAGAGTTGTAGAGGGATTTCGAGTTTGTTGCTGCTATTCTCAGCCCCGAGACCGCCTTGGATCGTCGTGGTAGAGGTCTCCGGGTGTCGGATTCGTCGCCGCCGCCGCGTCCGTGTCGCCGGCCCGCTTAATGGGTGAGTTTAGCTCCTAATCCCTATTTAGTGCCTAAACTTGCTTAGGGTTGGGTTAATTAGTGTTAAGATTGGTTTAGGAAGTTTAATTAAGTTGTATTAGCCCTAAGATAAGTGGTTAGATAGATGGTTAAGATTAGATTAGCTTAATTTTGCTTATTAGGCTTAATTGTGCTTAATTTGCGATTAATTGTGTTTATGTGTTTAATTAGGCATGATTTACTTAAATTGGTTGATTAATTGTTTTAATTAATGTTTTGTTTAATTTCTGGATTAAATGTTTTAATTAATTGAATTTCGGAAAAATCACTGTTCATAATTACTATTCACGAGCACTGTTCACGGCACTGTTCATCTAGAGGCTAATTTTTGTCTGAATTTGATGTGCTATTGATTGTTATGATTAATTGAAGTGCCGATTGTTAATTATACTCATGATTGATGATGAAATGCGTGATCGAGTGTTGGTTGGATTTCGGATTTTGGAATTGTCGAGTGAGATCGCATGACATATTGCGTGGGTTTTCGAAATGGCATGTTGCATGAGCATGAGCGATGTTGCATTCACGACCAAGCAAAAAGCAAAGACAAGAATGAATTGCTTGATGATGTGTTGCATGATCACATTAAGAGAGGGAACCCGGCGTTGCCGGAAGACCGCCAATCCTTATGGGGTTGTGCCGTGGCCGTTTGGTCGCCTGACTTCGGTCGGATGCCTGACGGGGGACATGTGACGGGACTGCGGTAGTGGGCGGGTCCTGTGCTCCTTCGGGAATGCCGTTAGAGGGAAGGGATGACCCCTGACGTCGCCGTGCCTCAAGGTAAAGAGGACGAAGCTAGTTTAGCCAGGAACCGCCAACTATAAGGTTGTGCCGTTGGCCCAGGAGGGGGCGTTAATAATCGGAGCATGTGTGAGTGTGAGACATGAGAAAGTTGTGTGAGATGCTCGATTATTCGCATGCTCTTAATGTTGTGATGATTTGTGGTACGCACGCATGAGTTGACAGTCGTGCAGGGTGTGGCAATGGCCAGGTGAGATCGCTTGTGGCGCGACTCGCGTGTGATTGATGAATTATGTCATCTAACGGCCATGTGCCTTGCTTGCATTGTATGAGATTGGACGCGCAGGGTATGGCATACTGGGTAAGGTTGCATGCGAACCGAATATTGATTGTTGGTTGCCCTGTTTGTTGTTGGCTGTTGTTTGGTTTTGGTTGTTTGTTGTGGGTTGAGTGAGAGGTGGTTCTGGAGAGATACCCCGAGTTGAGTTGGCGTACTAACCGGGGCTTAGGGGGAAGAACTCGCTGAGATTTTATCTCAACCCGTCGTGGTTAACATTTTCAGGTCTTTAGAATGGCGTGCTCGCAGTAGAGAATCCTGCCCCCGCTTCTCCAGTGATCGACCCGACGGAGACTGAGTCCGATGGGTCCGAGCAACCGTGGTGTTGAACCCGAGGGTTCTTCTTGTTTCATTGGATTAGCCTAGTTTCTTTTTGGTTTGGCTTAGAGGATGGATTAGCCCTTTTTCTCGGGCTTGTAATTCGGAAACGATCCTCCGTTGGTTAATCCAGTAATTTGAATAAATGAGTAGTTACTGTTGTTATGGCTGTTCATCCCTCTATCCCTGTTTGAAATGTTTGTCTGGGGATGGTTCGTCTTCCGCTTGCGCTTAACGAAAGATAAAATGAATGGTCGTCGACGGGTCCTAGGACGTCGCTTTCAATCGACCAAGAGAAGGGGTTGTCGCGAGCTCAAGAGTCGGGGCGTGACAGGTGTCACTTGCATGATTTGTGGTCTAGTCTTGCTATTAGTACCTTGATAATCTAAGCTACTTATTTTATTGAAATATGGTCCAAATCGAGGATGTTACATAGCAAGCAAATGTTCAAGGAAAAGAGTGGTATGGGCAATTCCATGTATGGTCAACAACTCAACGGTAACTCCAATAGGTATCTGCTTCTCTAATTCATCTTCAACGAATAGATAGAAGGTGGCTATATAAGAGAAGATCTTAGAAGCCACATGTTACAATGTGCAATTTCAAAATATCAAGAAAGCTTATTTCTTGCTATTTCTTTTAGCTATACGTTCTCTATTGTATTGTTTCTCTGAAATGAGTATTCATGTTGTTTAGTAGTTGTGGTAAGGATTAAGTGTACAAGTGTAAGAGTAGTAGTTGAGTCCTAATAGTGGTATCTATCATGTAAATGATAAGTGCTAGCCATTTGTAACTTTTTAAGTAAATTACTAGTGGAATCTAGCTTGTCTTGTGGTTACTAGTTTGAAGAGTGAATTTATGCTTGTGGATAAAGCCGAATCACTATAATTCTCTGTGTACTATTGTTTTCATCTATTTACTCTTATTTGCACACAACTCCTTCACGGTTTTCAAAACATTATGTGAACTTGATCTTTACCTAGTGATTAACTAATTTTTGCAAAAGATCGTAATAGCCTTCTCACCCCCTCTCTAGATTGTATTGCTATCCACCAACACTATGTACAAGGTGAGTGAGGCTATCAATTGTAATACATGGAATTGCAATCACTTGTTGTCAGTGTGGAAGTTATCTTTAATGAATCTTTAGTACTTCTAGGTAGGAGTGATTGTGGTAGTATTTGTATGGATATGAATGGTGTTCAACTCAAGGTGGAATTGCAACCAGAAACTCTTAAGATAGCGTGTATTGGTGAAGTAATCGACACAAATGGTGCTTGTAGTGAGGTGGAGCTCGTGGAGTCCATAGTTGCTATTATTGCTGAGTTAGAACAAGTGTGAGTTAGATCTCTTAATAGATATGGATACAATGGTGGTTTTGCTTTATTTGTGGTTGAGGATATTGTGTCTAAAACTCCTTGTTGAGTAGCCAAAGGTGCAAGTTGAGTTGGTGTTTTAATGAGATCCATAGTAGTGGTGAAGCTCAAGCACGGCTTGGACTTAGAAAATTTCTATGGTGATTGAGCCCATGAAGGTTGTAAGAGAGTAGTAGTGAAGTTCGAATTTTTATAGAAGCTATTGTAACTTGGCTAAAATGTCAAGTCAAGGTGGAGATTATTGAAAACATATCTTGAGTTTTAGCTCAAAAAGGAAACATTCCTAATTTGAATATGTTTCCTAGTTGGAGATGGTTTCCTATTTGATATCCAATTTTTGTGTGTATATAAGAAGTGTCTTTGTTGTGAAGAGTATTTAAGAGGAACTTATGCTTGTTCATTACATCTTGAGTGTTTGAAGTTGTAAAAGTCTTATGGTAAGATTCAAATATTTTTTTTTATGAGATTGAGAGATTATTTTGTGAGAAACTATTTAGCTAAGCACTCTATGAGTTCTTGAGAGTAATTGAGGGTGAGGAAATACCGAGAGTTTTTGAGTGACTCGAGTGTGATTATAATCTTCGCTATATCATTTGATTTATAGTGGAATTCTATATTACTTTCCCTATGAATAAAGAGGTCAAACAAATCAAATCATATATATATATATATATAGTGTTTGGTTTATTTTCTTATTTTATTTATTTTATTATTTGATTGCTTGTTTGCACAACAAACTCAATGTAAAATCTCAAAATAAACTAATGCTTGTAAAATGAAAGTAATTACGCGAACATGAAGTGCTAGGAATTACTTTGCAAATCATGTTTCTAAAATGAACTATTAAATGTAGGGAAAATAATCAAAAAGTCCCAAACTTATTGTATGACTTTTGATTCAGTATTAAACTTTACAATTTGACCATGCAACTCTAAACCTTTTGACCATATTTCAATATAGTTGATCCGGGCAATTCATAGCGCATGAATCAACCTATATTCCGATTGCACACATAATTTAAACATTGAAGCCACACTTTGCAATGTGACCCAAGTATAAGGAAATTTGCACCAATGAACCATTGTCCATAGTTTGCAAATTTTCAATCTTGGAATTCCTACAAGGACCACCCACCGGAAGATAACTAAAGCTGACATAATGTCGAAAATTGAAGCAAAACTTATCTAAATATCATTTAAAGATGCAAATTATAGAAACATTATGCAAAATCAAAATGGATGGATCACAATAGTCATCTATACTTGTCATAACTCTTGAACACTGAATACAATTACTAAGTTTGCTTCATTTATTTCACGAAAAACAATTTCAGAAAAAAATTTCCGGATTTTGCGGATTTTGCGGTGTTTATTTCATAGAAAATAAACTAGTCTAAGAAAATATTTTCCATCAATGGAAAAAATATCCAAAAGTGGGAAAAATGATTTTCTCTTTTGGAAAAAGGTAATCATTTTTCCTTCACTTTCTTTCACCCAGGCCAAGCATATTCCCCTCTTGTGCACTCCTTTTAATTATTTTTGTTTTTATTTTCATTTCTTTTTTAAAACATTTTTTTCTTTTCTTCTTTTCTTTCTTTTTTTTTTTTTTAAATTTCTCGACTGGTCAACAACCACAACTAAGGCTAAAGGCTCACCACCTTGTGGCGAGGCTTTAGCTTGCTGGTCGCTTTAGCTTGCTGGTCTAGCAAGGCCTTGAGCCTCGTCTACATGAGGCAAACTTGAAGCTCACTGATTTGGCCAGGTTCAAGCTCGTTGGCCTTGTCTACATGAGGCAAATTTCCTTGATTGTGTCGCATCTGGGTGGTGGAGTTGCCTAAGGTTTGGCAAGGCTCTGCTTACTAAAATCTTGCAAGTTTAAGCCACATTTGTGGCCGACAAATGACCAAGTTAGAAACAAAAAGAAATAAGGTGAATAGAAAAGGAAAAAAATAAATAAATAATAAAAAATTGAACTTTTGATAATTTTTTCAGGATTAGATTTTCTATGTCAAATAACGAAAAATATTTTCTAATTTATTTTCAGATTTTAGCTAGATACTGGAAAATATTGTCATTTTATTGCAAAATGACTTCTTGCTTTTTTTTTATTTCTAAAAATGATACATTTTCCACAAAAAAAAATTGGAGCCTTAAAAGATTATTTTTTTATTGTTTGACACTGGCTCAAATCAAAAACCCGAACCGAAGTGAAGTTGGAATGCAACTTGGACTATATCACATATATTTAGTAGTATGGATTTCCTTAAAGTAAAGAGCGCTAAAAAAAACAAACAATGAAGATGTCAATCTAACAAGAATTTGCAATAAAATTCAATGCATAGTTGCTGGTCTTAAATCTAATTCGAGAGGGGCAAGTAAGAAGCTTTAGGGATTAATCACATGTGATCATACGTGACAGCAATACTAATCACATTTCAGATAAAGGCTACAAACCTACATGAAGATGAATCATTCAAGGGCAAAGACCAAGAAATTGACTCAAGAAACATGCATTGTTGGTTGTTACCTTGCAAACTCCTAATATGGGGCAGAAGGTAACAGCAATACTAATCACATTTCAGATAAAGGCTACAAACCTACATGAAGATGAATCATTCAAGGGCAAAGACCAAGAAATTGACTCAAGAAACATGCATTGTTGGTCGTTACCTTGCAAACTCCTAATATGGGGCAGAAGGTAGCATAGGTGCCAAAACTTGACATGGAGGCACATTTAACTATCAAAGTTTTTGAAAAGTATACTTAAATGTCACTTTTTTGGGAAATTGGGATATTTAAGAACCAACTCTAGTTAGGCCAGCCTCAAATCCGACATGATTTATTTTAATAATATAAATGGTTTATATGGCTCGTCGGAAAGCTAACTAAACAATGACAGTGCAAAACAACATCGTTTTGGCCCCAAAATTGAATTTTACTATAAATATTAATTAAAATAAATTAAAAGAACTAAATACAAAAATGGGGAAGAGAGCTTCAACGAGGGCCATGGAAGCCCTTACTGTCATTGCCCCACCATTGCCGAGAAGGGCAAGCCACGGTGGGCCAAGGGTTGGTGGGGGTTGCTCGGCCCTAGGTAGTGGTCAACGACCTTGGCTGACCACTGGTGAGGGTAATGACTTTCCCCTAGATCCAGCAAGGGTTTCTAGTCCTCATCCAAAGGGGTCCATCCCTAGCTACTAGCTCCTTGGCCCCTCTAGGCGAGGGCTCGTGACCCTCGTCAAATATAGAGGAGGGTTGTGACCCTCACCTCGGATCTAGGCAAGGGCCTACAAGCCCTCACTAACAGTTGGCTAAAATTGTTGGCCACTGCCTAGGGTTCGGTGATCCCGACCGACCCTTGACCCACCATTGTTGGCCCTTTTCCAATGATGATGGGGCAATAGTAGTAGCGGCAAGGGCCTTCATAGCCCTCACCAAGCTCTCTTCCTTCCCCTCCCCTTTTTCTATTTTTGGATCAATTTTGGGGGCTTATTGCTCACGTGGCAATCCTTTCTTAAAAAAAATTATCCACATTATTTTTTTTTTAAATTGTCCACATGACTTTCTTTTTTTAAATATTGCCATGTTAGCAAAAAAAAGTTGTCGGAAAATGCCACATAGATAATTTGACCAGAATTTCTCACTATTGACACTTAAGTGATTCATTTTTCTCCTTTTAGCACTTAAGTGTACATTTCAAAACTTTTGATACTTAATTGTTCCTCCATGTCAAGTTTTGGCACTTGAGGTGTCCAACACTTTCTCATATGACGATGAACACCAAAAGACCAAATGCACGCGGTTCTCCTTCCTCTCCATGGCCCAATTTATGGCTGTATTGTTGGATATTTTAACAGTTTTGATAGCTTTATAACCTTTGATTGATTTTTCATAAACTCTTTATTACTTTATAATGGCCATACAATAGTCATCTTCTTTAATAATTACCAAATTCTTTACAATTGTTTCTTAATGGCTATCTCTATCTTTTACCTATAAAATGTTACTCCAATCCAAATGTAATCGGAAAGTAATATCGGTATATCAAATAAGAATATTCCTCTTTTTCTCATTATGTATTTTCCATCTTTGTTCGGTTATACACACGACATCATTCCATTTCCTTTTAATATTCAATGCGGAGTATAGAAGAAGGTTTGTTGTATCTTAGGAGGATAGCTACTATAGCTTTACACACAAGTTTCATATTTTGAAAGGTGGAATTATCATTAAAAATAGTGCTTGCACACCTCATGAATTATTTTTATTTATCATCTTTTTCAATAGATTTCCAATAATTATTGTTATTTGTCATGTTATCTAATATTTTTCCAACAACCTGAAGGATAAAGTCTATTGTGCATAATGATGTGAGCTCCAACGTGATACGATGAGGCTAAACAAATGCGTGACCGACAGATTCTAAGGGCTTGCTGAATGAAATTCGAGGCAGCTACTTCGATTCTCTTGTTGGAGATCATAGGAATGCATTCATCTCGTAAAGAGGATTCCGTCTCTATCATAGAAGCTAAGTTCAACGCTTCCTTATTCTGATTTTCAATAACGTTAAGTGAGTATATTTCTAGTTTATCTCTGTCGTTCATTTTGTATTCAAAGAGGCATCCAAAGCAGAGAGACAATGAAGAAGAGGATCCTCATCGTTGCAATAAGTCATATTCCTCAGATAGTATCAAAATTCACTCGAGCTTTTCTCCCTCCACACACACCTGATCAGAGATCGATCAATTGGTCAGTTGTTGAGGCTTCGATTTTGGTGACTGAGCAGTTGTGAAATGCATCGACTTCCTCCTTTGTGAAGCAGTTCAGTCCCGAGCTTTTGTTTCTGGTCGATGTGGCATTGAAAGTTATTGAATTATGAGGGAGACATTTGGATGATTTATGGCTGAAGAACTGCGGAACTGGTGGAGAGGGAGAGGGAGAGCCACAGCAAGCCATGGAAGGGAGTGCTCACTGGAATCATGACGACCCTCATCATCTATGGAGTTGTGCAGGTTTCTAATATTGAATCTTTTAAATGACTGTATCTGATATGTTGACGTCATTTTTCTTTTGTTGATGAGGGAGATTCAATGGAGCTTGATTTTGACGTCAATACGCAGAATAGATATAAGAAGTGGAGTTAAAATACGCTGACTCGAATGCTAGACTTCTATGTGGATTGCGTTGATAGTCTGTACTCTGACCTAATTGTGTTAGGAAATGCCGAGTTTTGATAGTTTATTGCAAATATTAAAATTTTTATTGGAACTTCGAACGTACCACTTTGAATTGGTTTTGGGGTCTCTCACTAAAGTTCATTAGTTGGAGAGCAAATATGGGTTTGCTCTGGAAGGTGGGGTTGCGATAGCATGCTTCGATGGCGAATGGCTGGCTTCATTCAGCTCAAAGAAATTTGTTTAGATTGCTTATGGAGAGCATTTTATGCAGAAAGTCTGCTCAGAGAGCTCCGAGAGCTCCGAGAGCTATTGGCACATCAATCTAACTAGAACTTAGAGCTCCAAGAGCTATCAGCACGTCAATCTAACTAGAACTTGACTTGTAGAAGTCTATAGTGCTTGATTCAATTCATTATATGGAAACAATATGTCATATCTCGTGGGTTGCCAAGAATAGAATCAATAAATCAAGTTGTTGTCTATGAATTCGTTTTTGTTATACACTGTCATTCTTTTGTTACCTTTTTACTTCTGTATTCTGGATACACTCTGCATTATGTATGTATGGTGGCAGGTGACTAGTGGCGTGGATTCCATGGTGGTCAAAAACGATTCATGAGGATATCTTGTATGTTGGTAAGGCTTATGCGCATTCCATTGTTCAATTTGTAGAATATATGTTAGCAGATGCTCTCATGTGGCTGCGCAATAAATCTGGTTTGTTCTATATATGTGGCTGTTCTTCAAAGAATACGTATTCTTTGAGCATAAGGAAAATATACATCAGTTATTTAGTCCAAAATAGGTTGAATCAATGTGCTTGTTGTATGAAATGCTGATTTCGTTTGCATCAAAGTGTTCATGGGGCTTTCAAAAATGGCATCTTCTCCTACTAATTTTTTTTTTAATTAGATGTGCATTTCATGAGGCCAGTTAATAACCCAATTTTCGGTAAACTACAAATAATCATTTATTAGTAAAGATGTAAAATGATTTATTGAAATGCAAGGAGGTCTTTCATTTTTAGCTCTTCTATGGATATTTGAGTTGATAGAGGGGATAATGCTACACAGTGTCTTGTTTCACATGTTCAGACCCTATTTATATAAGATAATTCGGAGTTGTATTTTTAACTATACATGGGGAGTGATAATTTTCTTACAAGTGAATATTTATATTAATTTTTTCTGTCTGTTAATATAGTCTCTTCATAACCATGAACCCGTAGCTTTATAGTGCGGTAATTCTTTTTCTGGAAATTAAGCTTCCTTGCTTTGAGCTGTGTGTTATATGCCAACATGTGGTGGGTGCATGAATACTTGCTTGAAGCTTTGCAGTTTGACCATGTTTTCCTCTTACAATTAATTTTAGCTTTGTTATTTGCTTGATACCTTTGAAGTCCTCGTGGTCAATGGGACCGACTACTAGTGGATGGACTGGCTGAGGGTGGTTTGATCCCCTTGTGAATAAGATCTAGTGTCTATGAATGCTTTGTTAAGGGTGATTGCTATCAAGTATATGGTATTTTACATAGTGAATTTTCTGATGTATTAGAATAATACAGTGATGCTAACTGGTTGTTTGATTCATATGAGATAAAATCTACTAATGAATATGTGTTCACCTTGTGGAGGTGCTGTAACTTAAGAAATCATCCAAACAAAAATCGCGGGGGAAATGACAATCCTACTAAACCAAAAGATGACTTGGTTGAAGTAGATGATCTGGTAACATAATTATTGTGGTCATTTTCCAAGCCAATTTTGTGGCCGATGCGAAAGAATGAGTGGTATGCTTAAGTGATGGTAGCCCAACCTATGTGATTGATGATCTCATGAATTAGATTCATATGAGAAATCATTGTCTCTCCTAAGGTGAGAATAGTGTAGAATTGCAAGAAAAAAAGAGGTTGATCTAAGCTCTTAATGAATTCCACGGCCATTATAAGTGGTACATTAAATTATGGGAAAATTCTAAATAAAGGCTTGAAGTGCTCTCATTTTCTTGAATAAGGGGCTAAAATAGATGTTTCAAAAAAGAGCCCAAAGTGTTATCATTTTCTTAAATAAAAACTTAAAGTGAACTTTGTTTCAAATAAAGGTATGAAATAGCCATATCAATCTCAAAGAAAGGCTTAAACTCACTTTTTAGTGAAATGCAATTTCATCTTTTAATTTTCTTAAATTTTTTCCTTTTACTTTATTTTCATGTTTTTTTTTTTTTTTTTGGTAACGGTAAATATTATAGATGATTTCCAACCATACAACTATATAAGGGGGTGAGACTTGGTACCAACCCACACTCAACGGGACACATGTCGCTGCAGTGGGGCGGGGGGGAGGCCAAGTTCACAAAGGAAATAGCAAACACAATTAAAGGGAACCAAGATCAGCAAATGCCAACCCTCACTCACAGTTCTATACAAAAATATTTGGGTCTTCTACGTTGCAATCTCCTAACAAGGGGATCCCCGTGCATCAGAATTTCTGATATTTTAGAGTTTACTGGTATCTAAGTTCATTGTTTGAAAAGGAACTTGGTGACTAACAGGCAGTCCCTATTGAAGGCCAAGAGGGCCGTGTGTGGGATAGCATACTTGTCACAAGTTTGCAACTCAAACTCTGGATTTGGATCACAGTACCCTTTATGACCGATTTAAATGAAAGAGCTTTATCCTTGACTACCTTGGTAAGATACTATTTCATAGTAGGCATAGAAAGATTGGCGGACCAGAATGTTATGTCATTCCTAGTCTTCCAAATCACATAGCAAAGTGCACCGAAGGAGAACCTGGCGATATCGACATAGAAGCCACAACTTGAAATAGTGTTGCTTACCCAACTAAAATTTTCCACCCAAGATCGGTTACTCCAGGGGAGATTGCACTTTGTAGCCCAAAAAGTAGCAAGCGAGTTGGAGACGTGACGGTCAAAAAAGAGGTGATTGATAGAACTGGCCTTACATTACATAATGCACAATGTACCAAAGGCAGTCTACCATAGGACATGAGGAAAGCCTGGGTTGGAAGTCGGTTCCGAGATATCAGCCAAAGGAGGAATTTGTGACAAGGAGCTATCGCCTTGTTCCACACAAAAAGAGGCCCACGATACTGGCGCCACTTTCCAGCGAATGAACGACCAAGCAGACGTAGTAGAGAAGGTGCCAAAAGGATGCATCAGCCAAGTGAACGTGTCACTTAGCTAATTTAATGGAGGAATTGGGATCTGCCATAAGCGTATCTCATTTAATATGACTTGGCCATCTGAAGAAAAGAGGTCCGCGACCTTTGCATGCCTAGACAGGATAGATTGGTATATATAACCATCATAAAAAATCGAGTTTATGGGGCCCAAGTCCAGCCATGGATCAAACCAAAGTGAAGTAGACAAACCATTACCAATCTTCTACTTGAAGAAATTTATACTTTCCCCCTTTACCGCAAGAAGTTTCCTCTAAGCCTGTAACATCTTGAAATTCGAGCCTTTTAAGGGATGAATGAACGTTAATTTCGCCAATGCATTGTTGGTTGATCTCACTCGGAACTGATCACTCTTGAGATACTGATCTTGAGGGAAAAGGCTAATGAGGATAGAACTCATGCAACTAAAAAACTTGACTTGGGAAAACGACTCGACTGTGAGACTTGCGTAAGGACGATCCTGTAGTTATGCAGGCCGATTTCAGGAATGACTAGAAGTCGATTCGTAGACAGAAATAATGGGACGACGGGTGATTCCGTCTACTGTTATCGAACCCGCGAACGGCCCTATGTCGATCCTTGGTAATCGTGTACTTTGAAATAAGAATCAATCTTTCACAATTTCATATAGTCAAGGACGTCCATGTGTTGAGAAGTCTTGAACGTGAATTGGCATGAGTCGGCTACGCATGAGTCCTCGGGCTGCCTGTCAGTCTGAGTAGTACCAAAGTAGCATTTGGGCAAAATTGACATGACATGATAATCCAATATTGGACTTCGAATTTTCGGGAACGTCTGGGACGGACTTTTGGATGATGCTTCTTAGACAGTCAACAGTGTCGGTTAAGCCAAGTATTTGGAAAAAGGATTTTCGGACCAAGAAAACGAGCCTACGAGGACGTGGGCTGGGCAACATCAGTGTGGGCCTCACGCCCAAGGTGAGACAGCCACCATGGAAGGTAAGCAAGTGAGCCCGTTGGACCAAACTGACTCTTTACCCTTCCGAGCCCACTGTCTAAACTTGAGCCAATTTGAGCCCAATAAATTCCCGAGCCCATTCCTATTCATTTTCCGGCCCGTTTCCTAAGCCCGCTTTTCATTTTTAGCCCAATGGCAGATTGGGAAATGTGCAAGGTGGAAATGACCAAAATGCTCTTGGATATTTTGAAGAAAAGTCAAAAGGAAGAGACAGAAGATGATGTCATGTTTTTGGAAACTTGAGCCAAGCCATTAATGGCCTTAATTGAGGCATATCTTCAGCCTCACTTCACTCTCTCTCTCCTCTTCATCTTCTCCAAAACCGCACCACTTCTCTCCCTAGTTTCCCTTCCTTCCTTTAGTTTTTCAGTTCTGACCTTTCACCGAAATCTGAGTTGTTCATTGCCTTCCAGTTGGAATCTAGTCTCGTGCCACCCGCTGTTATGTTCAGAAGACGAAAATTGTTCAGATGACGCCGGCCGTTTGCCGTACGGAGTCGCCGGCCGATCCGTACGGCCGTCGGAAGTTTCTGCTCGTCGAACCGTCACTGTTCCACCTGCAACAGCTTTGTTCCACCTTTTCACCTGTTTTTCTTCATTTTTGACCAAATCACCGCCCATACCAGCCACCAGCAGTTCCCTCTCGACCCCCAGGTGCCGTCGGTCGCTGGCCCGCCGCTTGCCGGAGCGTCGGGTAGCCCGTTCAACTCCGATCAGCTTCTTCCTCTTCCAGCAGTGCAGTTTTTCAGAGTTGCAATGGGGATTCCGAGTTGTTGCTGCTATGTTGAGCCCGGGATCACCTTGGATTGTCGTGGTAAAGGTCTCCGAGTGTCGGGTTCGTCGCCGTTGCCGTGTCCGTGTTGCCGGCCCGCTTAACGGGTGAGTTTAGCCCCTAATCCCTATTTAGTGCCTAAACTTGCTTAGGGTTGGTTAGTTAGTGTTAATTTTTATTTAAGGGGTTTAATTAAGTTGTATTAGCCCTAAGATAGGTGATTAGATAGATGGTTAAGATTAGATTAGCTTAATTTTGCTTATTAAGCTTAATTGTGCCTAATTTGGGATTAATTGTGTTTATGTGAATTGATTAATTGTTTTAATTAATGTTTTGTTTAATTTCTGGATTAAATGTTTTAATTAATTGAATTTCGGAAAAATTACTGTTCATAATTACTGTTCACGGCAATGTTCATGCAAAGGCTAATTTTTGTCTTAAATTGATGTGTTCTTGATTGTTGTGATTAATTAAAGTGCCGATTGTTAATTATACTCGTGATTGATGATGAAATGCTTGATCAAATGCTGGTTGAATTGAATTTTGGAAATTGTCGAGTGAGATCGCATGACATATTGCGTGGGTTATTTGAAATGGCATGTCACATGAGCATGAGTGATGTTGCATTCACGACAGAGCAAAGATATAAATGGATTGCTTGATGATCTGTTGCATGATCACATTAATAGAGGGAACCCGGCGTTGTCGGAAGACCGCCAATCCTTATGGGGTTGTGCCATGGCCGTTTGGTTGTCCTGACTTTTGTCAGTTGCCTGACAGGGGACATGTTGTAGGACTGCGGTAGTGAGCGGGTCCTATGTTCTTGTTAGTTGCGGGACTACGGTAGTGGGCGAGTCCTGTGCTCCTTCGGGAATGCCGTCAGAGAGAAGGGATGACCCCTGATGTCGCCGTACCTCGAGGTAAAGAGGACGAAGCTGGTTTAGCCAAGAACCGCCAACCATAAGGTTGTGCCGTGGCCCAGGAAGGGGCGTAATAATAGGAGCATATGTGTGAATGTGAGGCATGAGAAAGTCGTGTGAGATGCTCTAATTATTCGCATGTTTTTAATGTCGTGATGATTGCATTATTTATGGTACGTACTCATGAGTTGACAGTCGTGCAGGGTGTGGCAATGGCTAGGTGAGATCGCTTGTGACGTGATTCACATGTGATTAATGAACTGTTTAATCTAACGGCCATGTGCCTTGCTTGAATTGTATGAGATTTGATGTGCAGGGTATGGTAGACCAGGTAAGATTGCATGCGAACTGAATGTTGATTGTTGGTTTGCCTTGTCTATTGTTTGGTCTGCTATTTGCTGGTTGTGGGTTGTTGGGTTGAGTGAGGGGTGGTTTTGGAGAGATACCTCAGGTTGAGTTGACATACTAACTAGGGCTTAGGGGGAGAACTCGCTAAGATTTTATCTCAATCCGTCATGGTTAACCATTTTCAAGCCCTTAAAATGGCGTATCCGCAGTGGAGGATCCTGCCCCCGCTCCTCCAGTGATCGACCCGATGAAGCCTAAGTCCGATGGGTCCAAGTGACTGTGGTGTTAAACCTGAGGGTTCTTTCTGTACTGTTAGATTAGCCTAGTTTCTTTTTGGTTCGGCTTAGAGAATAGATCGGCCCCTTTTAGTCGGGCTTGTAAATTGGAAAACAATCCCCCGTTGATTAATCCAATGAAGATGTATAAATGAGTAGTTGTTGTTGTCATTGTTGTTTATCCCTCTATCCATGTTTGATTGTTTGTTTGTCTGAGGATGGTTCGTCTTCCGCTTGCGCTTAACGAAAGATAAAATGAATAGTCGTCGACGGGTCCTGGGACGTCGCTCTCTATCAACCAAGGAAACGGGGTTACCGCGAGTTCGAGAGTCGGGCGTGACAAAGGCCACGAGCAAATGGTCGGGGGAGGTTGTCCAAAAATGCTTCATTTTCAAGTGATTGGCATGTATCCACTTGCACCATAGGGATTCCTTGTCAGTGAAAAGGATCCATAGGTGTTTGATCATGGCTGCTTTGTTGCTATCTCGGATTCTCTGGATCCCAAGTCCGCCTTCTTGTTTAGGGAGACATACATCATCCCAGAAACTTCCCCCCCGCCTCAAGGCCGAGTCCTTTCTAGAGAAATTGCCAACAAATTTGTTCAATTCTGTCAACAATTTGATTATGGAAGCCAGAAAATGGAAGCCCAATATGCTTGTATAGCATGCAAGACTGATTTGATAAGTTGTACTCTACCTGCAAAAGATAAAAAAAAATGGTGGGTCTAGGACTGGACTCTAGTCATAAGTAGACATACCGGGGCATTGTAGTATGCCTTGCTTAAGCGTGAGGTGATGATTAGAATGCCCAAGTATCGGACCGAAATGGAGCCCCTTCTGAAATTCAGGATTTGCAAGAGTTGGGTTTTGGTTGCCTCCGTGTTGCTCGAGAGAAATACCTCACTCTTGTTGTTATTTAGAATTAGGCCACTCCATTGGGAAAAGGTATGCAGCCCCTCCTTCATACAGGACACCGAGGCTGGTTTTCCTTCACTGAAGATGAAAACATCATCCGCAAAGAAAATGTGTGAGAGGCAGGGAGACTTACATCTCCAATAGAACCGGTACTCAGGCCGGTTAGTTTGAGAATCCAAGATGCCTGTAAGCACTTCCATGGCTAAAGTAAAAAGATAAGGAGAGATTGGATCCTCTTGCCTAAGTCCTCGGCCGCTATTAAAAAATCCATGAAGTTCACCATTGATAGAGATAGAAAATTTTGGGGGTGTGGACACAAACCATAACACGCTGTATAAAGTGGGCCGGGAACCCAAAAGCTATAAGAGTTGTCTCAAGAAAGTCCTAATCAAGCATGTCATATGCTTTCCTGAAATCAACTTTGATAGCGCACTTTGAAGAGTGAGTGTCTAAGTGAAATCCACCGAATAGCTCTTGAGCCAGGAGAATATTATCAGTAATACGTCTATCTTTGACAAAGGTCGTCTGAGCGGGGCTTATAATGTCAGGAAACACCACAGAAATTCAATTGGACATAATCTTGGTAATGCATTTATAGATAGTATTGCAACAGGCAATAGGCCGAAAGTCATTAACTGATGACACGTTTGGAATCTTAGGGACCAAGGTGAGAATAGTGCAGTTAGTCTCCCGAAGTAAACTACCAGTATTGAAAAAATCCAGAACTGCCTCTATGACGGAGGGTCCAACCGTTTCCCAATTCTTTTTTAAAAAGTCTGAATTGTACCCATCAAGACCCAAGGCTTTGTTTCCCGCCAAGGAGAACATTGCTACCTTAACTTCCTGGGAACTAACAGGCTTAGCTAAGAATCTAACCCGGATATCAAATAATGTATGCTTTAGGACCTCCTTAATCTCATTGGTTGAAGGCCGTATAGCTGTGTTCTCCCGAGCCAAAAGATCCTGAAAATAAGAGACAAAAACCCCTTGGATTTCTTCTGGTTTAGTGACCATATTACCTACACCATCCTAGACTGAAATAATCTAGTAAAGTCAAGGAATTCTAGATTTCTGCTTAAAGAAGGACTCCTCCAAGGATCGAAGCTCATAGAATTCACAAGCTCGGACCGATTCTCTCTTAGCTAACAAAACATTCAGTGGATCTTGCATGAGCTCCTCTTGGGTGGTAAGGAGAGCCCGCTTGGCAGTAGCGGCTCACATGGAGATGTCGGAAAACACTTCCTTGTTCAGATGCTTTAACCTACATTTAAGGAATTTGAGCCAGATATATAACTTGTACATGGGATTGCCAAGAGTTTGAGTCTCCCACACTTGGAAAACCATGGTACTGAATTTTGGATGAGACATCCAGAAGTTGAAGAATTTGAAGGGTCTTTTCTAGGGCCGGGGGCTAAGACTCTGACCAACATTGGGGAGTGATCCGAGATGCTAGGGGGGAGAAATACAGCCTCTGAATATGAGTAATCCAGGCTTCACTTGCTGTTAACCAATACTCGGTCAATTTTCCTTTGCTTACGTTGAACACCCAAGGAGATCGACCAAGTGTAATGTATCCCAACATACCGAAGATCATCTAACTTAGCCTGGCATATGCAATCATTGAATTCATCAAAAGAAGGGAGCCAATTATCCAAGCTCCCCAAACAATCTGAGGAATCCCGTATAGCATTGAAATCTCCCGCCACTATCCAAGGATTATCCAAAAGGTTAGAGCTTAGGCGGATAAGGTCATTCCATAAAGGTCTTCTAGCAACAAAAGTATGGTCGCCATATACAACTGTGAGGTATAGGATGGACCCGATATGCAAAATCTTAAGCATGCCATGTATAATTTGGCTAGATACAAATAGCTTGCAAATTCCACTAGAAAAGGGTTCCAACCAACCCAAATATGACTTCTCTCAAAATGCACATAATTATTAATCCACTGCCAACCCGAGCATAAGTTAGATGAGATAGAACCAAAATGATGAGGTGGGACCTTGGTCTCCATCAGTCCAAGACAACAAATATTGTTATCACGCACAAAATGCCTCACTTCATATTGTCTGACCGGGTCTACGATACCTCGAATATTCCAAAATCCTATATTCATATATATACAAGAGCAGTGATAGATTCCTACATGTGCTTCCCCGATCGCCGCTTGTTGGTTTTTGAGGAGAGGGTTTCTACTGTGATTAAAGCATACTTTTACCAGCATCAGGCAATTCTTGAGGCCACTTGGGGGGGACAAGGATCAATAGCTTCAATGGAAGGGAGAACAACTACAAGGCCAAGAGTGGGTGCTGCCATCTGGGGGACAAGAGAGGCATCTATCCCGTGGTTCTCATCCTCAAAGCTACTATTAGCAGCTTCCACATCATCATCTAAATCATCTGCTAATGAAAAGGAAGCTTGAGAAGTTACCGGGTCTATGTTGGTGCCAAACAGTTTCTTGATGGCCTCATCAAACCGAATGGGCTTCTTTTACATCCTTTTATTTTGAGCTGATGAAGGAGGGTGCATACTAGGTTTGGCACTCTGTTTTCGCTCCAAGGCCATAGTTTTCCGACGGGAAGAATGCTGGAGTTGCCATTGTTTAGGGGGCTGAGACGACATTTTTAGATTCCTAGGGCCTTCTTCCACAGCTTGTGTCTGGTCTATCTGGTTTAAGGAGACAGTAGCTAGTGCCGCCGCGACGACGCCCCCGCTGGGAGCTACCGACCGAGAGAGGGGACTCGCTGTCTTGGAGAGGAGGTTGCTGTTGTTGCAGCTGCTGGGCCTTCATTTGTACGAAGGTTGAGGCTAGTTTCTTGGTCTTCTTGGCTTGAGATAGCCTCCAATGGGTTACAGCGATGGCCAAAGGTGCCACATTTTGTGTAGCTGATCAACCTCCATTCATATTCAACTTCCACTCTATGTGTCTAGGGGGTTGAGACGACATTTTCAGATTCCCAGGGTCTTCTTCCATAGCTTGTGTCTAGTCTATCTGGTTTAAGGAGACAGCAGCTAGTGCTGCTGCGACGTCTGCTTGGGAGCTACCGATTGAGAGAGGGGACCGCTATCTTGGAGAGGAGGTTGCTGTTGTTGCAGCTGCTGGGCCTTCATTTGTACGAAGGTTGAGGCTAGTTTCTTGGTCTTCTTGGCCTGAGATAGCCTCCAATGGGTTACAATGATGGCCAAAGGTACCACATTTTGTGCAGCTGATCAGCCTCCATTCATATTCGACTTCCACTCTATGGATTACTCCTTTGAAACACATGATCACATGGTCCCTTCTGCTATCTGCTGCAGCCAATTCCACACATACACGAGCATATGAGAGCATTCTCAGTTGCTCAATGTTTTGGTCTACATAAGAAGGGTTACCAATTACACTCGCAATTCCACTAATGCCATGAGCAGACCAAAGCGCGAATGGTATGTTTCTCAGCCTTCTTCAAATTGGAACTTTGGAGTGATCGTCTTTCTTCAACTCAGGAGTGGGTGCCATTGCTACGAGATCAATGGCACACAGGCTACAGTGATGGAGCCACTATCTAGGAGTCGCCTTCTAAACTCGGCATCAGGTAATCGAAAAAAGAAGAATCCCTGGTCATCGGCTATTTCGTCAACCAACTTTGGTCCCCAAGCATTCTTAAGGACTTTTTCAACCAATCTAAATGGCAATTTCTTGCCAATGAGATAGCCCACAATACATTTCGACCACATTGGATCTATGGCGTCAAGGGCTTCATCATCAAAATCAGCAATCAACTCCTTATCCATAGATACCGAGGAGATGTATCTGAGGTTGTAGCCTTTCATTGCAGTCCTAGCAACATTTGCCTAGGAGCGAGGAGGCACATTCTCCCTTCCATTTTGTTTTAGAGCGGCCGAGCCATTTTGGTTAGGCTGAGTAGTGCCAAGGGGAGGGATCGACACATTCCTTTAGTTGTCTATGAAGCCCACACGGTTACTAGATGGTTGATCACCTCCCAAGCCTGCAAGCCCTACACTAAGACATTTCGAGCCCAGACGGCCACGGGACAAAGGGTGATGAGTCGGGGGCCGGCTTCGACTTCTCCGGCAGCTACCCTCCGCCCCAGAGGGGGTTCAGTCCATCATTATATGATTCTCAGACAAATAACTAGTTCCCCAACAACGTTTCAGCAAGAATCAACCCAACTTCCGCAGACATAGAAAACCTAGGTTAGATACGATCTACGGATGATTGGGGCGTACCTGGCTAGAATGCTTCAGTGAGCTAGTAGCATCAAGGAAGATGAGTATTCCCTCCGAAAATGGGCGCGAACGGAGGCCGGAGACGGCCAGGTTGAGCGCTTGAAGATCCGGCTGAACAAGGGTGCATAAGCAATTTTTGGAAGAGAAGTGAATAGTGTTTCGAGAAATGGTGGAAATATCTTTTTTTTTCCTATTTTTTCTTTTCATAAAAAACCAAAAAATTAAAACTTAAACACACACACACCAAAGGGAGGGGGGGTTCCCTCTCACTTGTGGCTGCTGCCTTATTGCCAATGAGGTGGTAGTGATGGATAGCAAGGTCGCCGACACCTAGGCTAAGGGCTAACAACCCTCCCTAGAGATGAGAGAGGGTGACAACCCTCTTTAGATTAGCCTCCCGAGCTTGCAAGCCCTACACTAAGATAGCGCCATAAGCCTCCAAGACACCCCCTCCCCTGTTCGAGCCCAGACGGGCACGGGATAGAGGGCGATGAGCCGGGGCCGCTTCGACTTCTCCGGCGGCTACCTTCCACCTTAGAGGGGGTTCGATCCATCATTATATGATTCTCAGACAAATAACTAGTTCCCCGACAACGTTTCAGTAAGAATCAACCCAACTTCCGCAGACATAGAAAACCTAGGTTAGATACGATCTATGGATGATTGGGGCATACCTGGCCATGCTTCAGTGAGCTAGTAGCGTCGAGGGAGATGAGTATTCCCTCCAAAAATGGGCACAAATGGAGGCCGGAGACAGCCAGGCTGAGCACTTGAAGATCCGGCTGAACAAGGGTGTAGAAGCAATTTTTGGGAGAGAAGTGAATAGTGTTCCGAGAAATGGTGGAAATATATTTTTTTTTCCTGTTTTTTCTTTTCATAAAAAACCAAAAAATTAAAACTTAAACACACACACACCAGAGGGGGGGTTTTCTCTCGCTTGTGGCTACCTCACTACCTAGGTCCGGGGAGGGCTAATAACCCTCCCTAGAGATGAGAGAGGGCGACAACCCTCTCTTAGATCTAGGTGAGGGTTGTTCACCTAGACCGAAGAGAGGGTAGGCTTGGTGGCGCTTTTGGACCCTCTCCCACCTCTAGCGAGGGTTGACCGAAGAGAGAGTCGACTCTCCCACCCGGCACCGGCAACCTCGCTAGCCATTGTCACGACTCCACTAATGATAGAGTGGTGGCCATTGGTGGGAGAGAATCCTCTTGCCTATTTTTTCCCTTTTTTTAATTTTTTAATTGTGTAGCTTATATTATTTAAATTTAAATTGTGTTTGGACAAAAATATCTTTGATTGGTTGGAATTTTTTTTCATCTAGCAAAGTTAAGCCTTTATTGAAACAACCATAACTACTTCAAGTCCCTTTTTTGAGACTTATATGCATTTCAAGCCCCTATTTGAGAAAATAATTGCACTTCGAGCCCTTATTTGGAATTTTCACTTAAATTGTAGAATACACTTGATGGAATCATCTATATAGGTGTCGAGTGAGGCCACTTCTATGATAATTGTCAGTAATAATCTCTAAAGCACTTATGAATAAACCAAGCATGTGCATGACCTATTAGTGCAAAACCACGTTCAACAACAAACCTTGTGGAAGTATAATACGATTGGTAAAATTCACACAAACAAATGCTTGTTTCATAAAAATTTCCAACTTCACTAAAGATTTTGCAAATTATATTTCATTCTTTCTAGAGCTGGTTCATACTAATAAGCACAAGTTTCGATGTATTACTCTCAAGTAACCCATCATTATTCTATTGTTTATTTTATATAAAAAATTAAAATATGTGGGGGATTGTTGAATATTTCTGCAATTTTGAAATATTTGAAAGCAATGGTTTTGATACAAATCATGATAGTCATGAAAGTCATTTTTGTAACGGTTTTGCAGTGGTCATATAACGGCTTTTTGATAGTTTCATGGCAGTTTTATAACATTTGATTTATTTCTTCATAAATTCTTCATTATTTTATCATAGCTATATAATGGTCATCTTCTTTAATAATCACAAATTTATTTATAATTGTTTCTTAACAGCTTTCTCTTTATTTAGCCTATAAATTGTTACTCCAAATGTAATTGCCAGTAATATCAATATATCAAATAAGAATATTCCTATTTTCTCATTACCCATCTTTCCTTCATTACTGGGTTATACATGTAACATTATTCTTGTTCCTTCTAATATTCAATGGAGAGCACAGAAGAAGGTCTTTTTTATTTTGGAAGGATAGTCGCAGAGCTTTATGCACGGAGTTCCAAAGGATAGAATTATCCTCAAGGACAGTGTGCGCCTTTGACAATTATTTTTATTTCTCATCTATTTCAATATAGTTTCAAAAATTATCATTATTTATCATGTTATCTAATATTTTTCCAACATATATATATTGCTCTCCAGCACATAATTTGTCTTCTTTTGCCGAGTTTTATATATCCATTTTAACCGAGAATTATGCTGAGAATACATATCTAAATTAGAAGTGAATGCGTGGTGCCATCTATGGCAGAAAAACTCCTCTATTTATGCTAGGAAATTCTGCTCTTAGTTTAGCCGTGAATCTCATTTTCCCTTTTCTGAGAGTATGTGAATATATGGCCGAATTGTATCCTTGATTGATTATCCTAATCAAGTGTGATGGTCAATAACTAAGAGCCTACATGGTAACGCTCCCGGGAACAGTTATTTCTATTCATTTTGTTCTTGGGAGCAGATTTTTTGTTCCCAGGAATAGAAATGCGTTTGATAAATTTTTTGTTCCCGAGAACAAATTTGTTCCCCGGAACAGGTTTGGAGTAGAATTCAAAAACACAAAAAAGTTGCTTCTTGTTCCCAGGAACAACTTTAAGAATCAGCTCTTTTCCTTTCTTTTTTTTCTTTTCCCTTTCTCTTTCCATTTCTTCTTCTTCTTCCTCTTCCTCCTCCCACCCCTTAGCCCCTCCATTGTTGCCATCGGCGAGCCACCGGGTGAGGTCCGGCGAGCTCGCCAGCACCTCGCCAGGCTAGGGTGAGGTCTAGCAAGCTCGCCAGAGCCTCGCCCAGGCGGCACGAGGCCGGGCGAGCCTCGCCTCACCCAGATCTAGGGAGGCAAGCCTCGTCTAGCCACCAGCGAGGCCGAGCCTTGCTGGCCTACGCGAGGCTTCAGCGATCTCACCAAAGCCTCGCCAATGGCGGCCAACAGAAAAAGGGAGGAAAAAAAAAGAAAAAAGAAAATTAAAAGAATCAAAAGATTGGAAATTTTACCAAACGCATTTATGTTTCCGGAGTAAAAATTTTGAACAGTTACCAAACACCTTCAAATGCTCAAAAATTATTCTCGGGAACAGAAACAAAAAGAATAATTTCTGAGAATAATTTGTTCTCAAGAACATAAACATTGTCATGCGCGCCCTAAATTTCCAGTTACATTGACATTCTATGCCGTGGCCTCATAGTATTATAAGGATTCATGGAAAAATACACATTTTTTAAATTGCAAATAATCACATCAAGTGACATATTTTTATATTTTCTTCCATTCTCAAGAATAGAGATATATCCTTATTTTCAATAAATAACTCATTGTTTTTCAAATCCACAAATCTTACTCTAGTTATAAGTAGCGCGAGCACAACATTGCACAGTGATGTCTTGTGATTGATTGCTTACTATGCTATCTTACGAATTCTGGAAATAGCTATGTGCATCAATCAAAGTTCAGTTCAAAACTTGATATTTTTACTTATTGTGCAATACTCTAATAGAAAAATCAGGTCGAGATAGAAATCGATTATCTCATTGAAATTTTGGATGAAATCGTGAAATCGATGCTCATTTGTCCTTTCATTTGGATGGAATGACTCTACAGTGGAGGGACCCCGTTCAATGTTCGGTGGCAGGATCGCTACCCTCCTACATGTTAAAGGAATAGTGTTATGATTTTGAGAGACACTGGCAACTTCCCATGGAGAGAGGGGAAACCCATCCCAATGTAATCTGCGTTGACTAGGAGGTGTTGACTGCTGACAATTCAATGTCGAAACATGTCGTCACTCCTGTCTCATAAAAAGTGCAAGTGTCCGATCTTCTTTTCAAAACCCAGTGCTCGTCATTGTCCTGATGATAATAATAATAATAATAATAATAATAATAATAATAATAATAATAATCATAATAATCATAATAATAATAATCATAATAATCATAATAATCATAATGGAAATGTATGGTTTGGGGTATAATGAGGGTCGGCAGGTCCGATAGGAGAAATTTGTTTAGAACTTATTTAATATTGCACAGCAAAGTTCATTGCACATTTATGCTAAACTTATGATACTTATTTGTAGACTGAGTGAAATCTAAAACTATCAGAGATGAGGCTTGAGTGAGCCATATGCATAATTAATTGGATATTCAAACTGAATTGAAACACACGCGAACGATCAAATATCGCTTTATCGAGAAATCACTTTTGATTTTGGTGTTTGTCTAAGATATCCTTAATTAACTTATCAAACTTATCAATCTTTCTGGCATCTTTCTGGTCATTTTTTAAGCTACCTGTCGATTAGCACTATAAAAAAGAAATGTAAGAGAAAAATGCCAGAAGTTAATGGAATAGTCATCTTTTATAGTTGATTGTGACTATGAACTTTGCCAAACAATGGAATAAGATTTTATGATGTTAATACAACATTTACCAGACCATGTCAATCACAGGAAAATTGTCTAAAAATCCTAAATGTATTACAGTTTTGCCAATCCAATCCTAAATCTTTTAGCTATCCCAATTGGAGTCCATCTACCCAATTTTGGTCAAAAATCACTAACGTGAACGTTGGTCATCCTACATGACACAATTGACACTAACATTGATTTTTTTTCCTTCCTTTTTCCTTTCCTTTCCTTTTTTTTCCTTCTTTACTTTTGCCTTATCTCTTTTCTTTTCTTTTTCCCTCCTTTTTTTCCTCCATCAGCCATAGGGAAGGGCTGCACTTGCCGAATCGAGCGAGGGAAACCCTTCACCAAATCTATTGCAAATGACCGTCACTAGCTTAGGTGAGGGTTGCCTCACCCTACCCAACGAGCTCAATAGGCCAAGCATAGGCATCCCTCACCCGAGGCCGATGACCTTCGTTGGCCATCATCAAGGTTAGGCAATGGTCTGCAAAGGGGAAAAGTGAAAAAGAAAAAGAGAGAAAAGGAAGAAAAAGAAGCAAAGAAAAAAAATAAAGAAAGAAAAATGGAAGAAAAGAAAAAAAGGCAAAAAAGAAAATAATAAGTTATTAAATTATTTAAATTAAATTAAAAATTGCCCACGTTAGCATTGATCTTACCACTTAGGATAGTCAGCATCCACATCAATGTTTTATGATCGAAATTGGTTGGATGGACTTAATTGGCAAAATATGAAAAAGTTTAGGGCTTAATTGGTGTAATTAAAATGCTTATGACTAAATTTAAAAAAAAATGCAATAAATTTTAAATTATTTGGACAATTTCTGTGAATCACACTTATCAAGAAACAATGGCTCTAACTAGAAAATCAATGTTCCCGCACAATTATAAATATATTATTGGATATAGGAAAATGTCACATGATATATGATTTTAGGATTTCTAGTTTCTCCATTATTTATAATTTAGATTAGTTACCATATATAGAATTGATACAAATTTATGAGCTCTTCCGATGTGATGTTTGGATCCATCATCTTTATGCATGCCTCTTGAGTAACGAATTCGAGTCACGTTTGATCTTAAAGACCCATTTACAATTGACTATTTTACAACCTTTAGACAAATCAACAAGGTTCCAGAATTTATTGTAATCCATTCATTTTTAACTCTCCTTTTTTGGCATCAAACCATTTAGCAGAATTAACATTTTTCATGGCTTGTAAAAATGAAACTCGATCTTCATCGATTCCTAAGTCAAATGCAAACTCATGTAGATAAACCACATAATTATTAGAAACAGCAGATCTTGTTTGCCTTTGAAACCTTTTTAATGCCGATTCATATGATTCATCTAGGTTCATTAGTGATAACTTCATCATGGAGTGTTTGTCTATATGTGAATTACGTTAAACTAATCAATAGTACCACAATCAACTTGGGGGATACCAGAAAGAAACAACACAACTTCAAAGTCTTCGTTCCATTACATGGAGGATTTTGGAATAAATAAAAGGGGGATAAATATTGCTGACTCAATTGGCCGTCATGCAGGGACGACATTCCATTCAACGATGCAGAACAGCATCATGAAAACACCTAAGACCAGAAAAGAATCTAAAGGGCATCTTTTCCTCCTTATTAAACTAAAAAAAAAATTTGACTGCCACACAATCCCGTTTGGATTCTTATTGAAGTGCAAAAGAAGAATAAAGAATAATGAAGCCAGATCGATTATGTCCTAGCTTTGACTGGTATAAGCTGTTGTACGAGTTTGGTGCTATCAGAACTTAGAAAGCTAGAGAAGTATAGATCATGCAGTTGATGAAGTGGGAGGACTTGCAAAGTGAGCACGTCCGTGGGGAGACCGAGCATGGCGAAGCCTCTTCTCTTCAGAAAGTAGCTTTGCAAACCTTTTGAGAGCTTCTTCGTTAGTCTCTTGATTCATCGGCTCAAAGATTCCAGTGTCCAGATTAACCCTAGACACCGGCTTCTTCAGTAGTCCTTCCCCTACTTTGACCAGATCATTCATATTCTTCTTTGTGGCTACGTCCACGGAAGATATGAGTCCGCTCAACATATCATCCTGCAAAAATGATTGAATTTTGTACACATCATATGTAAAAAGGCAAAAGCACAATAAGCGTTTCTGCATAGATATCCTTTACGTATTCTAGTGTTGATAAATACCTGGATGCGGAGATAGCTCTTTCCAGAATGAAGAGCTTGGAAAACAACAGAGAGATGGAGATCAACCATATCTGCAGTTGCTTGGTTGACAACATTAACTAGAGGCGTGGACCCTCCACTTGTTAACCAGCCGATGATCCCCCACTTTGCTGCTTCATGTGCATCATACCTCTCTTCGGATTTTGCCGAACCTGTTCCCAAGGATATCACCAGAAAACGCCCATAGTCCATCGGCTTTATAGGGAAAAAGTCTGGGCTTCCCTTGATTATCTCTTTCGTCACTTCACTGATAGCAACTAAAGTCTGCATATCATTCATTGAAATAACAATAAGTTTTTGCCGTAGCACATATATTAACATGCAAGCTGCCGCCTGCGCCATTTATTTATCGTCATAGTGGAGTTACTTTCTTTTTTTGTACTAACCGGATTATTTGCAGCCACCCCACCATCTATCAGATTGAACTCTCTCACTGCTCCCGAGTGATCTTCAGTTTTGAAATAGTGGGCAAGGAGATAAGTCGGTGCAGCCGAAGTCGCAATGCATATATCAGAGAGCAACGCATCTATGGATGGTTTGTTTTTCACCTTTCCAAAACAAATGATACGAGACTTGCATATGTTAGATGATACCAAAAAAAGTGAATAGACAAAAAGGCGATCAATTATATATAATTGGTGAGGGGGTGCGTCATAATGCAGGGCCAGGATGCACACCTGGTAGGTAGAAAAGATGGTTGGCTGGAGATGCTTGATGTCAAAAGTTGGGATCACAATATGAGCTAACGTCTGGTGCAACCTTATGTCCCCTAGCTTTTTCCTTAAAAGGCTATGAAGGTAGTTGCCATCATACTTTGGTCCTGTTAGAGTCTTCATCATCTTTGCAACAGGAGCAAATGGACAACTGCAGCCCATTTGTATTAAGCATTGACAGGACAAGTTAGAATCTCGAGTACACAAAGAAATACTAATCATTCATTGAAGCTTCTGACATGATGATGAGGAAAAGACAAGAAGCTGAATTCAGACCTGTCCTGAGGGAAGATTTTAGGGCCATTTTGAAGGTAGAAGTTCTTGATGTCTTTGGCAGCGAACAAGGGTCGATTCTTTTCATTAGGGCTGGCCAACATGGCAGTCAGAAGACCCCCTGTGCTTGTTCCTGCTATCACGTCGAAATAATCCGCAAGTCTTGCATCTTCTCCATCCAACTTCTACAAAATAGATTCAGGCATATCAGAAAATTAGAATTATATGCAAAACAGATGCCAACTATGCTTGCAGCATTGGCATTAGTTCAGTTACCTGAAGTTCAGACTCTAGGAAACTTAGAATAGTAGCAGGAACAATCCCTCTTATTCCTCCGCCATCAATGCTGAGAATCGTGATAAAGTTTCCATAAGTTGGAGGTTGAAGGGGTACGCTGGTTTCTTCCATTACACTAAATGAGGCTATCTAGTCAAGAGAATTGCAGAGGCTAGCAATGGGAGAGAGACGAACGAAAAACTTTCTAAGGATAAAGCTGATTTTTTTGAGAATGGGGAGATGATGAGAATTTCTATAGTTGTTGGTTGGATTTTCTCCAATAAGGATTGGGTATTTTATAGGCCCCCAATTCCTCATATTCGAACTTTTAAGCGTGTCTGCTTAAATCAACTTCGAGATATAGGGCGGACTTTTACTCTGGTGGACATTATTTTATTGCTTTGCTGCACGTTTATCAACCTTTATACAATAATAATAAGTCCCATCGCAGTTATTATATTTGCTTATCCAGGAAAAGGTCCATGGAACATACATATATGACTTGTAGGTTGGACTTTCCTCTTGCCAAGACTATAGGTTCCACTTGGAAGAATTGTAGGTAAGTATTGCTAGGCAAGAGCATTAAAGGCCAAGGCAAAATGTTCAGTCTGCATGATCAAGGGCTTGCATTTGTTTCAGATCAATCTAATCCCTATCAAGGGGCAGAAATCATTGATTGACTAAATTGAAATGCATCACACTGGTGCACAAAGATTGCTGTGTATTGCAGATTTATACAATATGAGGTTTGATCAACTTAGTTTTCATTCGCAAAAGGCGGCGCCTCTGATCAGGACAAAACCATATTATGTTCCCACACAGTCAATAACCTCCGTTATCTGGTCAAAAGCTCCAGGGCACCGATAACAATTGAACAATTCAGAGCAGATGTCTATCAATTGTAATCCTTCAGACTCTGATGAGATATCTGTGAAACCATGCAAAAGGACACAGGAGGCAGCAAATAATTCCATGTACTCATAATTCATAAGTTTTTGGCAAGTTAAATTGTTGAAGATATTTGAAAGATATTGGTGCACTTTTTTTGGCCCATAAGATAATGATGCTAATGATGTTATGGTCTAAAAGGTAAGATAATCTCATCTCTGGCTTTTGTCATGACTGTATTGTTGTTTATGTTTTGTAATTATCCTTTTTTCAGCAGCTCAAATAGTGAATGGTAAATGAAGACGTACATCAAAGTGTAACACCAAGGAAGCAACTTGGCACCAAATGCCATTTACTAAGGAATCAAGTTGCATTACAACTTAAATGAAAAGTTTTATCTGCAAAAATGTTGCTAAGACATTAAGATATCGAGTTGCATATGCCAATGTTTGTGGAGAAGTAAGAAACAAATGCAGGAGTACATTGTTAAGGATTCACCTGGAGCAACAGGGAGCTAATTTCGTGAGGATAGGCTAAACTAATACATGCCCACGTATCCATTTTCCAAAGAAATGTATCTGAGGGCAACATGATTGGATTTTTATATGGCATATTAGATAATTATCGGTAGTTTTTCTGCTAAAAAGGCTGCTTGTTAGCAGATGTTAAGTTGAATGACTGGAAAAAGTTAAACAAATGAAGCATGAACATGATGATGCATCCTCATGATACATTAGCTTTAGGGGTTATGGTCATAGTGACTATAAATATAGAATATGAAAATGAAGAAGCAGATTGCAGACGATTTACATCCTTCTGAATATGTTCATTGACTTCAAATAGTTGATATGTAAGGCATAATAGGATGCAGGCAAAGGTGGACACGCATCAGCCAAGGTAGAAAATCTAGAGAAGGAATATTAATATAATCTATGGTGGAAGATCGACCAAACGCACAAAAATCATCTGCTAGGCAGATAAGCTTAAAAAATTGGCAGACTAGGAGAATGAGAAGAAACCTGGGAATTTCTTCCAAGTCTTTTAGGAGTAATCTAATTTGATATTGCTGCAACCAGCCTATAAATTTATCAAGTTACAAATTAGCTTGCACGTAAAGAGAAAATACAAGTAAGACATCAGATTCCTAAGGACAAACGTTTCTTGTGTGGCAAGTGTATCCATCAACGGTATTATCCATAATTAACTTTATAGAGGAAAACAGCCAATAAGTCAAGCTGATGATGAGTAGAAGATTAAACTCGGGGGATATTTTTGAGTATTGACTCTTTCCATGGAAGTGGAGATGTGCACCATTACATCCTTAATCAGAATTCACACAGGATTTTACTTTTACCGTATTACCCACCCAAATCCCTGTGCAATCTACAGCTCGAAAAAAGTTGCTATCTTTAGGAGCTGCCTAATCGTTTAGGACATTTCTCATGGTTCCATCCGCTGCTGTGGAGAGATTTTGTGTTTACTGGGTATTGAATGAACTCCCTGAGGTGTTTCTTATTAGGGGAATTAATACAGGAATGTTGCTGCCCGCACAGCTTCTAACTAGGCTTGATTAATTTCAGGTGCATCGGTACTGCTTGTTGTTACTCATACATATTAACAAAGTGAACTTGAGATTCAAGATTGGACGAAATCGCTATTTTAAATGGTATGCAGACATGACATGATTTATCTCTAGAGAGTAAATCCATCCAAGCAGAAAAGTAAATTAGGAGATGGCACACGTGAAAATTTTCAACCGGAAGCAGGATGGGATCAACCCAAATGGAGGAGCACTTTGCGTCTCTGGGACCTGGGAGATCAAGGACAGGAGTATAAGAGAGAAAATTGGGGAGAAGCAAAATTCTTCTAAATCATCTATTGAGGCTAACAATATAACCTAGAAGGAAGTGAATAAGTTTAAAGAGAAATATTGGCAGAAACAGATCATAGAAATTAGTTGCACGTGCTACTATTTAACATACCGTGATGATAAAGATTAGGTAATGCTAACAGCAAAGAAATAGAATATTCACAATTAGATATACGGTGGTTTGGCTTTATCTCAAAGTCTACGTCTACTCTCAAGACTAATAGCCACAAATTGGGTTGGAATGAACTAGTAATCTGCTAAACAAGTTACGGTTGGTAAGCACTGATCCTTTTACATGATAAATCACGGTATTAGGACTCAACTGCTGCTCTTACACTTGTACACTTGATTTTTCACACAATTACTATTTAGCAAGACTATCAGAGTGAAGATCTTTCAAGAGAATGAAACAACATTTACAAAGAGAGTAACTCAAAGCAAATATTTTGATTCCACATTGTGTTCTCTAACATTTCGGCCTAGAAGTTTTTCTTTTAAATAGCCATCTTCAATCTACTCATTAGAGATGCTTTCGAAGAGTAGAGACACGAATAATAACTATTCTATTCCATAATCAATTTCTGGCTAGAAATTGAATTTTCTATTTTTATTCTCTAGATGAGTGTTGGAGGCAAAATAGGCATTTGATAATTGTACAAAATTTTTGTTTTCGAAATAGAAATTTGTTTAATAACAACACAAAATTTATTCCTCTCGAGTGCCAACAGGAGGCAGCTAGTGAAGCAAATGGATGGCGACCGACAATAGGTAGGGTGGTGGTTGGCAACTGATAGCAAGAGTGGTTGCAGTCAATGACTGGGGAGTGATGGTGAGAGGTGGTCAGGGACCAACAATGGCGAGAGGTGGGAGGCAAGTGACCAGGGAGTGGTAGTCGATGGGCGGTGGCAGCAGCGGTTAGCGACAATTGACTAGCAATTGATCGCTGTCGACAGCGATTTGGGATTGATGGCTAGTGACTAGCAATGATGAGAGAGTGATAAAAAGAGTTTTCATTTCTCATTTCTATTTTAACTTATGAATGGAAAATCACAAAAATAGAATGATTATCATGTGCCCCTTAGCTAATCGTTGATCCGTTGGTGCTACTATCAAAGAATAAAGTGCCCATACAACTCTTTTCTTTGAGCATTTGTAGCCTATCCGGTAAAAGGTCTTGCGGCTATTGTTTTGATGCTAATTTTAAAAGATTAACCTTTGTAGGTCATGGTACTTCCAAGTTATCATGAATACCTCATCATCTTTGACTTGTTCTCCTCTCCATTAACATCTTCATCCTTGTACCTAATCTTCACGTAAGTAATATAGGTCATTGATATCATCATAGTCTTCCACCTCATCTATATAAGGCAATTGTTCTTTGCCAACAATTTGCTACTTTAATAACAACCCATTACACTCAATAACGATGCTAATCTTTCAGTTCCTTCCAAGCATATTGGCAATTTTGACTCTACCAAGCTATTCATCTTCATGGCTTTTCCAAGCTTTACCAAATATCCTTGTTCTAGGCTTGTTCACCATCACCAAGTTCATCCAACTATTCAACTGACCTTTATACCTCTAAGCTATCATGAACATCCTCATTCTTCTCAACTTATTCACCCTTAATCAAGATAATTCCAAATGTTCACCTCATTTAAAGATCCTTCCATCTCATAAGTATCTTCAACACCCAATATCTCATTCACCTCAAATATTGGCAAACAAATCTTGATAGTGGCAGAGCATTACTCATATCATATTATTCTAATGTTGTTTATGACATTATCTGCATTGAGGCTTGTGTGTATATTACTCAGTATTACTCAACCAACACACACATTAGTAATTTTTTATTGTCTTTGCCATTGTCAAAACAAAGAAATCAACATGAGATAATCTCCCAAATGTTCTATGCCAAGATTTTGGAGCATTCAAAGCTAGAAAATGATTTGGGAATATACTAAACAATGACTCTCAATACTAGAGAGACCAGTTTCTAGTACTTGGTTATGGTTATTGTTTAGTAAGTTAACCAAGCCGACTTTTTAGGAATGTAGATTTTTCAATAATCGGATTGCCAGATAATGGTTGAATTCTTGAATCCATCCTCATATGGTTATGTTGGTAACTTAGTCTTTCAATTGTCTTCTCCAAATTATGAACACTATTAGCTTGCATAAGACTATAATTGAATGAAGAACTTTGTCTATTTGTATCACTAAGGCATGTATGATTTGCACTTATAATATCAATAATCTCCGATGTGAACTCGAAGTGTAAACAAATTTCGTAAAATGCAAATCAATGATGACACTCTTAGGAAACACATAAACTTGTTATTAGCAAATATAAGTAAGAGTCACTGGTGTAATTCACTAGCTTTGGAAAAGCTCGTGTGGCACTCGGTGAGCAGTTAGAAATGAAGCTATCCTCCCTTCTACAATTATTATCAAGAATAGTATAGTGAATAACATCCTTGTATTGGATCATACCCAACTTAACTTAGATATCTAGTTCATCTAGCAAGACAATAGAACTCTTTAGGCACAACAATAGATTTCAGTCTGCCATAGCCTCATTAAGAGAGCAGTATTAGCTCCTAACTAGTTTATACACGAGAACCAACCCCATCTTTAGAGCTATATAGAGATGTTTTCTTTTTATCCTAGAGCCCTCAACATTAGCCATCCTGACACTACTCCCATGGACCAGTTGTATTCACCCTTTCTGCATCCTTCACTCTTCACTCAATAATCTCAATCTCTACAAGCACAAGCACACAAGTAGTGGAATCACACACCATAACATTCTCCCTCACTTGATTCCGCAATATCCTCATTGCAATCTATTCTATCATTTTCGTTGTGTTCTTCAACTATTAATGTGCTACTCTAAGGGCATAGATTGAATAGTTCTTCAACCATTGATGCGACATTTTGAATCATACATTGAATGGCAATGCTCATCCAACAAAATAGGCCACTCCACTAGTAGTTTCTTTTAATCGCAATTGTTTGGGCATCCTCGGTCACTTGTGCTTTCCCTAACAAGTAAGGATGATTGGTTCTCAGTTTGGTCCAATTCTAAGGTGGAACCAAGAATGAACCGAGAGGATCGGTTCCCAAAATTCAAAACTAGGGACCATACCTATTGGTCCTAGGATCAGGAACCAAACAGATGGTCCGATCCAATCCTATCTAATAAATTGGTCATTTTTTCCACACTACTTTTTTTTTCATTACTTTTTTTCCCACTACTAGGAACTAGACCAAGATAGCGTTTAGTTCATATTTTGCTATTTTTTTAAAGAAAATATAAACTAAAAAAGTATATTTAGTCAGTCTAGTCCCCTATTGGAACCAGAACCGAACCACTCAACCATCAGTTCCACTTTTCAGAATCGGGAACCAAACTAACACTCTTGAGAACCAAACCAAACCAGCCAATTCGATCCAGTCCTAGCAATTCTCTATTCAAGCGGTCCATTTTATACACCTCTACTAATAAATGTGGTATTTAGGGCCAATGGTACTTTTTGGTAGCACCCTATTTCGCTTACTAAGCCTTTGTTAATCTTAGTAGACCAATGAAAGTTTCTCCCTTATTGATAATTTGTTAGTAGACTAATCTTGAGATTCTCCAAACTAATCTAGGAACATTTTCCCTATTAAGCGAGGAATTAGGTTCTTTCTTGTGTTCCCATTGTCATCCTAGAAGCTGATCAAGGGCTATATTTTGTTCAAGCATATTTTGCTCGACGATTCACTCTTCGCTCTCGTAGGACCAAGTAGACCACAAGTTTTTTTCAACTCTAACTCACTTATTGGAACCATCTGTCATGGGTTGATAGCTCATTGGCCGCAAAATAGCATGTGTAGGCCTAATAAGTGGTTAGACACCAGGCCAACCTTCCTTCTATAATTGTTTCCAAGAACAATACAATAAATAACACCCCCGTATTGAATCATACCACAACCAGCTAAACTCAAGCATCTAGTCCATCGAACAAGATATCAAAACACTTTAGGCACAACAACTAGTTCGACCTACTAACAGAGTGGCATCAGCTCCCAACTTATTTATGCACGAAGGCCAATCTGCCTTTAGAACTCTATAGAGATGTATCATTTCTATTCTATAACTCCCAACACTAATCATCCCGACACCACTCCCATAGATCAATTGTATTTCTCCCCTATACATTACTCACTCTTTACTCAATAACCCCAATCTCTACTCAAAAGGGCATATGAGTACAAGAGAATCAAAGACCGTGACACAAATATGAGTGGACAAGTAATAACTAAATATGGTAATAAGATATATCATAAAAAGGTCTTGGTTCTTCGATAAATTTTTAGATAATGACACAAATGGTTCTTGAACTTAAATCCAATATGCAATATGGTCATTGACTTTTAATTTATTTAATGTGGTTCTTGAACTTTAGTCCAATATTCAATGTGGTCCATGAACTTTTGATACATGTTCTAAGTAATCCTTGAACTATATGAAATTGTTCAATGTGGTTGTTAAACTTAAATTAGTAAAAGGACAACATTGAACATTTTTATGGAGTTTAAATGTGACATCCTGAATTTTGACCCATTTCAGGATATATGAAATGGTTATATTATCATTACATTGTTAGTTATATTTACTTTGAACTAGTCACTCATGAGTTAATTAACCCATTCGAAAAAGCAATTAAGAATTGATACGTGTACAACCAATGAATTCAATTAGAGATAGACCGCTTGACCATAAGAATGAAAGAGGGATGATATTGCGTTGTTATAGGCCAATTAGCAAACGGAAATAAATCGATTTGACAAAAGTATGAGGACGGATTGCCGATGATTTTGCATGACCGTGATACTAACTGTGAACAATAGTAAACTTATTCATTTTTACCTTATACTCATGTGAGCAATCAACCCCTCATGATTACATGACAACCAAAGGTCACCCATGTATTGAATAGACACAAATGTGAATTGAAAATTATCAACCACGGATCAATCCCACAAAAATCCCTAAAAGCCACTCAATAGTTAGGTTGTATTAAAATTGCAATTGATCGATTTTAATCACAAATTTCAATCCGATTTTGGGTATCAAACTTTCAAGGATTTCAAGACTAACCTATTGAATGTCATCTAATTAATCCTCATATTTATTAGTAAGCCCGAAAATGTTGGAAAAGGAATTGATGGACCGAAAATTAGAGCACACGAAGAAGTGGGTTGAGCGAAGGCCCATTGGGCCTCACACCTAATGTGGCATGGCCGCAGAAGCCCAAGTTGGCCTAACAAGGCCCACTAAGCCCAAAGCCTTTCCAAGCCCAATGAGCAAACAAAGCCCATTCTTCTTTGTTCAAGCCCACCAAGCCCAAACCAAGGCCTATTTCAACATTGGGCCCAAGAACAAAATGGGAACTTCATGTCTAAAATATGAAAATACCAAAATGCCCTTCTTGAATTAATTGAGAAGTGACTAAAGAGAGTGAAAGTCTTCTTCATTTATGAGGGATGATGATGATTTTGGGAAGTGAACTTGGCTTCTTGAAGAAGCCATGCTTTAGAGAAAATCTCTCTCTCTCTCTCTCTCTCTCTCTCTCTCTCTCTCTCTCTTCTCTTGAGTTCAACTGCCCCCTCCCTCTTGCAACTCCCTCATTTTTCTCTCTTTCTTCCTCTTTTTCCTCTTGTTTTCTTGGTTGCCGCCCCTTGTTGTAGTCCTTTAGCTGTCGGTTTCATCATTGTCTGCCATCCAAGCACCACCAGATTGCCCTCCCCTCTACTCATCGAACCGGCATCACCACCATAAGCCACCATCACGTGCCTCCTTGCTATTCCAAACCAAGCCCCTCGTTACTTGCATTGTTGCCATCATACCTATGTCACTAGAATGTTAACAAGTGAGTTTATGCTCTAATCCCTTGATTAGGACATTAAACTTGATTAGAGGATAGTTAGTTTATAGTTAAATTGGATTAGGATTAGTTTGATTAAGTAAAGTTTGATTAGTTTAGTTAATAATAATTAAAATGATAAACTATCACAATAGGGTATCGAGAGTTGATAATAAACTATGGCAATAAGTTATTAGAAGAAAGTTGATAGGCTATCGACGAAGGAGTGATAAGCTATCAGAAAAGGTGACAAGCTATCATCAAAGGGACGATAAGCTATTAGAAAAATTAGTGACAAGTTATTACCAAAGGGATGATAAACTATAGGAAATCTAATGATAGGCTATTGCCAATAGGCAATAAGTTATCGATTAAGGGTTGATAGGCTATCGCAATAGTGCGATAAATGCTGCTTTATACATGATTTCTGCTTGAATTTTATGGGAATTCTATGCAAGTTCTATATTTTTTGTTTTCTACTTTGCCTTGAAAGATAATTGCCCATGTGAAGCTTCATTTTCTAAATTTACGGACATATAAATGGTAAACCTTGAGATGTTGGGTTATATGTTTGTTTTATGAGTTAAATGGGACAAGTATGTTTTAAAAGGAAAGCATGTAAATTTTGACGGGTTAACTGTATATATGTGAACACGTACAAATATTTTCCTATAGTTTTATATGAAAAATGTGCATTAGTTTATTATTTTGAGTATGAACCACATGCATTGGCTAATGATGAGAATTCAAATGAGTTTGAGTAGTTTGATACGCTCATGTGGTCATATAAAGGAACTCGTCACCCAACAAGAGTTTGGGAACGATGCTCGATTTTATTGGATGCCCGATAGAGATCCAAATGCCGAGTTGCGGTTGAGGCTAAACCGATGCTTCTTTATAAAATGTCATTTGTGGTGAGGTCTAGATGTTACAGTGTCTGATGGGGTGAGATGATACCTGATCATGCCAAAAGACCACCAACTCTTGTGTTGGCTATGGCCGGAGAGATCATAACAATCGGAACACGTGTAACTACATCGTGCATGAGAAAATATGAGATGTATTATGATTATGTGAAATACTTGTTTGCATTGATAATGACACTTGTGAGTTTATATCGAGTAGGGTATGTGCCATGGCAAGATAAAAATGCCCACAAATCGATTTGATGGCTTGTTGTTTATTATGAGGTTTAACTGCTTGAGCATGTTTAAAGTTTAGATACAGTGTGGGTTGCTTTGTTATCGATCTGCCATCAATATGATGCTGAATGTTTAGGTTGCATCCAAGGCGAGTTGATTTCCTAATCGAGGCTTAGGACATTGACTTGTTGAGATTTATATCTTATTGGTAGTTGTTAACTGTTTTCAAGCCCCTAGTTATGGCTTTCTGCCTTGGACATTTTGGACTCCCTCTCGCCATTGAGCTGCTCGTATCAGTGTTCATGTAGGAGAGAGTGAGGCAATCTTCTTAAAATTTACCATCATTATTTGGGGTAGATGTAGGATGGGGTGAATTGGTTCCATATCTTTATATGGCCTGATCCGTCTGGTTTAATGGTGACCTATTGGGACCTTATCAAGGACTCGCAAGGTGACGCACCAAGTGAATGTTGAATGCCCTCTTTTTGATTGACCCCGGCTTTTGGAGAAAGCAGATTAACCTTCGGTCCTGTATCTTTTTGCTGTTATAGGGAAGTCGCCCATCTGTCAAGGCTTATATAATCTTCCTTCAGGTTAATCAAGTAAGAAAAAAAAAAGGATGGTGTTTTGCAATCATTGGCTATGCTTTCCTACTATTCTTGTTTTGTTGTTTCGCTTCTACATGCATATAATCGAAAGATAAAAAGAATGGTCGACGATGCATTTTTGGATGTCGCATTCATTTGACCAAAGAGAATAGAGATTGTCGCGTGCTCGAAAGTTGGGACATGACCAAAGAGACTGGCTTGAACATATACAAAAATTTAATGGACCACACTATACATGGGGCCAATGTTTAGAGATCATTTATGTCATTCCTATTAGCTTTCATCCAGCTAGATTACAATAAATGCATAGGTCTTTCTTGTCACATTAGTCAATGTCAATAATATGGCAACGACGAGTTGAAGAGGAGGAATCAAAGATTATTAATGTATAAACTATTATGTATGATGCACTTAGGCCTTGTAATAACAAAGCAGTCTAGTCAGGAATATAAAATGCCCTTGAGCGTCTTCGAGCAATGGGGGAACTTACTATCTCAGTTGGCATGAAATATTCAAGAGAAAAGTGAAACGGAAAAGCCAGCAAGGGCATCAAGATTGAAAAAGCTGCCATGGTGAACATGGAATGAGAAATCTGAGGGCTTTCTTCTTTTGAATGATGCCATCGCATTACATTCACCCCCAGACCAAACCCCTTCACATTGAGAACCAAACCATCTCATTCTCACACGAGGATGATAACTTCGTTCATGCAACACTCATGAACTGGTTGTGTAAACCAGTAGTGATGGCCACTGGGCCGTTGCCATTTGCTCTTTACCGGTATGAAGTGTTAGAAAGCGATCAAGCATATGGGGAGATTCTGAGATGACCAAGATAAAAAAAAGGAAGTTCCTTGTTCCCTTGTGAGAAACATAATTTTCATGTGGAAGGTGCCAATACACTACTGGTCAGTCTGGTAGCTTTCTGAGTGATTGAGTTGATTGGTATGGAACAGAGAGCACCTCCAATACAAGTATTCACGGTGGACAAGAAGAGGTTGCCTGGGGTGCAGCTATGAGTGTACAAGCACGTGTCCAAGCTCCGACTATTGCTCTGTCGAGGATGTCCAAGTTCGCTCCAACCCTAGAAGTACACGGCAGTTACCTCTCCACCCTCTTTCCCATTTCTATGTTTAGTATGCCAAGCCTTTTTGATTTTGCCGTTATGTTTTGCTTGCCTACTAATTGATGTTGAAATTGTATGTCCAAACATGAAGAAGAAAAAACGTTTCCTGTGGGATTGGCACACATTGCACATTTGTCAATGACAGAGCTCTTTTGCAGTGAGAAGCAGGCTCAAATTGTCGATGAAGATATGGCAGTTATGAATCTTATCAGACCTGATGAGTGGATATTACTCTCATTTCAATCCCAGAGCCAGTTCATGTTCCTAATCATTAAAGTAGGAATGACTGAAGCCCTTGGCAATACTGTGCTCCATAATGGAACAGGAGCTCATTTTCTTATTGGTTGTCTGTGATGTTTTTTGGCACTTTTCACGTGTTTATGTACAAACTGGTTATTGTGACATAACAGCGAGATACGTATGTGGTGAAATGTCTGAATTCAACTACTTATGGCTGCACATAACTGTTCATGATTGGTCATTATGTAGCTGGAGTCCATCAGTTATTTTTAAGTGAACATTGACCAAATTAAAGAAATTTTGAGGAAATCCCAAGGCTTATGTGATGCTTTATTTTTATCAGGCTGTGCTGTTGGATGAGCGCAGGATAGACATTGAGTAAGAGGAGATGGCTAAGTTGATCGGTCATGCTTTGGATAATGTATGAATTCCTGCTTTAGTTTGGATCCACAGGATCTTATAGGAATATGAACATCATCATACGGTCCCAATTCAAACAGATGGAAGAAAATTCCATTGATCATCTTCATATGCAGTATGCATCTAATGTACCTTAGGCTTTCTATGACATGACATGCATTGCTATAAATTAGAGTCCCAGAGAGGAGTGTTGCAATTTTTTTTCTAACTCTTTTAAGCTCTTTCTTTGCTATTGTTAGTTTTGTTATTTTTATTATCTCAGTGATTTTAGTTTGCTTGATTCGGGCATGAATGAAACTTGCTTGGAGTCATTTCTCCTTTTGAAATCTCAGGGAGTTTCAAAGCTATCATTTTGCATCAGTGGACCTTGTCGCCTCGGAACAAAATTAAAAGAATGTGCCAATGTGTCAATCAAGTTACTACTCTGGTGTTGAATCACCAAATTGCAATTGTTGTGCCGATGGAACAACTCTACAGGTTAATTGCTAGAACTATCGGAGCAAAACTAATGGTTCCACATGCTATTGGACCTTAGGATTAACCTTCTTTATTTAAATTCAAATCAATGTCTGTCATAGGGTAGCTTGCTGTTCATTGACAAATCAATATACCAAGCTTGTAGCACCAAAACCAAATTGTATTTAAAGATCATGATTAAGTGAGTTTTTTGGTGGAAGACAAAGCAGCTATTCTGCTCCTGCAGCCACTTGTTACTCTTCCAATAATGGATAGTGGTGAAACTTGCATCGCAAAATGTCCCCAGAAAATTTCACCTAGTTTACCTGTCATTTGACCTGATGGATTATAAATCTCACGCTGCGTGGAATGATGAGTCCACCAGGGGACAATTCGTAAAATGCAGTAAGAACAGATTTGAGCAAGACTGAAAAATTCAAGCACCTTCTGGTAATTCATCAAAAAATAAAACTTCTGGAAAGCTCTAATAAACACATCAAATTGTGGATCATTCTGGAAAATGTACAATCAAAACTACACAAGCAAAAGACTAAATAAACATGCCAACAAGACTTACTGAAGTACCTAAAATTATCTTCTGAAGGTAAAATAAGATGGATATCCCATCCTCATTTTTCTTCTAGAGTTCAAAGCTATACGGTACAATCTCAGAGTAGTATGGAGTGAAAACACCGCATATGAGGCAATCACTATGTATTCAGTGATGCAGCCCTTATTAGAAAAAGAAGAAAATGCACTGAAGTAAAGCTATTGCCTGAAGGGCATCACCTAGGAAGAGAAGAAAATGCACGGAAGTAAAGCTATTGCTTGAAGAGCATCATACCTCAAACGGGTTTGGCTGGAGGCACGTCTATAAATAGAGAGTTGGTGGATAACTGCAGCCTACGTCTTGCCTCAAGATTCCTTGGGACATTGGAAGCAGAATTTTTATTGTTATCAATGAATATAACCTGTTGACTTGTCCTTTGTGCAGATCAACAAAGCTTCATCAATTCTGACATGAAAAGCACAAGGCAAAAAGGAAGGAGGGATGGACTACAATGTCAAACGGTCAAACAGCAAGTTTTACCAGGTCGGCATCCCTGGGCCACTTTAAATTTGAAAATAAACGGCCTTCAGTTCGTGCTGTGGCCAAAATATTCCACGTATTATAGTTTTCCCTTACCTTAATGCAACAGAACTTAGAAACAAAGCAAACACCGCTTTATCTAGAATTATGAAGATACATTGCAACATGAGCAACCTCATATTATTGGAAATACATCTATCGCACAACACCATAGAGGTCTTGAGCAGCCTTTATCGCTCCTTTCTCTGAATCCGCTTTCTGACTCATTAAAAACATTTCAGTAGTTATAAACCAAGTAACCTGAGTTGAAAATCAACAGAACCCACAGGTTGAACCGGCAAACGCATTGAGATCACGTTTTGACTCTTACAAACTCAGGATCTACTTTAGCTGCACAGTCATGTTCCTACATTGGGATTATGGGCTTACGGCTGCTCAAAAGCCATTACTCATCAAAACTTGAGTTTCACAAGTGCGTGATGACAAAAAGAGTAAAACGAAGGGTGAAACCCTTCTTTCATCTTGAGAGAAGCATACAAATCAATTCAGGTTCACTGTTCGCAACCAGAGTCGAGGTTCTCTCTGTCTTCTGCATATGCTCAACCAATGCCTCAACAACAAGCGTCCCTCACCACTCACCAGCTAAGAACCAACTCTGACCCATGTATGGCTTTACGAATCCTTCGTTTTTGGTGACAGAAGTGAGTTTCTGCAATCATTTGCTTAATGCTAGGCTAGATCAGTTAATTATTTAATTGTAATAGTGTCCTCAAAGTTGAAATACTAGCAATCCATATCAAAAGTCAAACTTTACATTTATATTTATAATTTTCAGCAATTCCTAACAAATTTCAAACTGAAAAGCATAATCTACATTCATTTAAGGAAACAGTTTAAGTATTTTGGATGGAACCAACTTAGCTAGTGCAGTTCTGCAAATGAACTCTTATTCAATTAAATGATTTAATTTAAAAATTGAAGATTTAAAAAAGATTAAAGAAAAAAAAAAAAAAAAGAGGATAAGAGAAAAATGAATGAAAATTTTAAAACTAACGAAGATTAAAAAAAAAAATCAAGGGAAAGAAAAAAAGAAAGTTGCTTGGCGCGAAGTTGCAAGTATTTCCCACATCGTGCAGTGGTGGTGCTTAGCAACATTAGAAAATTAAATATCTTTTAAAGATATTTAGAATATTTTCTCTGATTTTCTATATCTATTTTGATTATATACATCTAGATTGATTTCCTTTGGTTTCCTATATGTAAACTTATAAATAGGCTCTATATACTCATTTCATATATTAAATCGTATAGAAAATTCCAATTCTCTTTTCTACTTTTAATATTTAACTTAATATGAGAACCTCCTTTTCTGAGATAATCCTAGTTTTGCGACATAAAAAATTTCCCTAATCTTTCCATTTTGTCTTCCTAGCTTTGCACCTTAGTGCGTATCAAAATAAATCCATCCTCATTATCACCGCTCAACAGTATTCAACCTATGTACACAAGTCTTATATGAGGAAGCACTTAATCGAGTCTTTTCTATAATAGTCATGTTTCGATGCTAATCGTATCAACTATATCGTTTGATCGAGCTTCTTTTCATGGAGGTGATTTTCTTTTGATGCTAGCCACACAAGCCACATCCTAGTAACTATTTTCCAAGCTAGCCATATAGGTCACTTGATGCTATGATGCCAGCTACTCATATAGGTCACTTGATGTTGTGACGCTAGTCGTATAGGTTGCATCACTCAATTACTATTTCGCAAGCTAGTCGCATAAATCGCTTGCGGTTCCCTCCAATTCTCAACCTTTCGCATGTCGTTTCGAGAAGCCGACACCACCACCAGACTCGCCACCCTAAGAAGCATCAGATTTAGAAGACTATCTCACAGAACATGGACCGACAAGCCCAATGCCCTACGATGTAACAAGTTTTTATGGCATTGAGCAATATTAATTCAAACTCTAGTTGACTTCTTCGACGTTACCTTGTGTTTGAGGGGACATTAACAACATTAGGAAATTAAATATCTTTTAGAGATATTTAGGATATTTCCTCTGATTTTCTATATCTATTTTGATTATGTATATCTAGTTTGATTTCCTTTAATTTCCTCTATGTAAGCCTATAAATAAGCCCTCCATGTAAGCCTATAAATAGACTCTCTATGTACTCATTTAATATATTGAATCATATAGAAAATTCCAACTCTCTTTTCTACTTTTAATATTTAACTTGGAAAATTTCACTAAACTAGAAGTTCTCCACTTTCGTGCACCGTGGTGTTGATTATGAAATTTCTATATTTATGGACTTCATGACGCAGACTCGATGGTTGGTGATATCATGTGGAATCTCTTTGCGGTAATCAGCATGCTCCAATCTTCCGATTTTTGAGCTCACAACAGTTGACCTTTTTTTTTTGGGGGGCACTAGAGGCATTTCCGATCTTCACCTAGCCAAACTCATAGATGCATTTCCCAAAATTATGTTTTTTTTTATCTTTTCAGGAGCATAGAATAGCATTTCTTACATGCCTTTAAATCCCGTGAGAAATTTGTCGCGATGCTATGAGATGGCGAAACTTGTCAAAATTTTTTTATCATTGACTAAATTGGGGACACTCAATTTATGTTTTGACGGGGCTTGCAATCCAAGAGCTTGGTCGCAAAAAGAGCTAATGAATCCGATATTTATCAAACCAAATCCTAAACCTTTTAATTTAGTGTCAATTCAATACTAAATCTTTTAATAGTGCCCATTTAGTCATAAACTTTTGAATTAATGTCAATTTAGTCCTAAACCTTTTGATTTGATGCCAATTTAGTACTTAGCCAAAATTAATCGAAATGACCTAATTGGCATCAAATCAAAAAGTTTAGGACTAAATTAACATTAATTCAAAAAATTTAGAACTAAATTGGCTTCATTGAAATATTAAGACTGAATTAGCACAAAGTCAAAATTTGTAGAACTAAATTAGCACCATTAAAATGTTAAGAACTAAATTGGTACAAATACAATAAATTTAAGACTTTTCTAACACTTTTCCCAGAAAGTCCATGAACCCCAATTTATAAAAGGGCTATGAGTGAGATTGAGGAGCATGGATAGATGAATTACCGAAAAGTCGAAGTGACCGAAGGAAAACTACCAAATAATGGTTTGAGGGAAAAAAAATTGAAAGATTTGAGGAAAAACGACTTCATTTTGACATTATTTTTACAATTGAGTTAACGTTAATAATAATAATAATAATAATAATAATAATAATAATAATAATAATAATAATAATAATATAATAATAATAATAATAATAATAATAAAGCCACGTCAACATTTTTCATTAATTAAATTAAATGGAGTTAACTGAGAAATTTAATTACACCAATTTAATGGTTTATAGTGCTTGATTGCACCATCTAAAAATTTTATAATTCGACAACACTTTTTCAATAAATTTTAAGACTTTTAGTATAATCTTTTTCTTAGTGGTCGTGGAGAGATGACTAGCTAGTAATGGCTGAAGGGTTGTGCCGGTCCATGTGCCAAGCCCGAGCATGTGATCTTCTTCTTCTTTTTTATGGTTCTCTTTAATTTAATAAATACTTAATAAATATAAATTTTCCAAAAAATTGTTAATAAAATTCGTGGGATCTTGAATTTTACATAGATTTAATTCATCATTATCCTCGCAACAAGAATCTACAAAATCGACACATAATATGATTCTCAAATATTATCAGTAGACTATGAATATACAATACATAAAACACATACTTTTACTAGTAAAGTAAAAGAATAAAATTTGAAATTCCAAGGCTATAGTAGGTAATACGGCGACCTAGGCCTACACACGCTCCCCTCTTGTTGGACAAGGATACTTCTAATGAAGCCAACAGTGTTTGCGCAGCTACAATTATTACTTCTCGCCAAAAGATCTTAGTGAAAAGCTTTTTTGGAGGTTGTTTGCATATTAGACGGTCAATAAAGTGGAAGAAATCTCTTATGTCCCATTTTCGTTGGGTTACCTATTCGGGTGCATTGTGATTGACATCGATCAGTATTGTTAGAGTTCGTAACATTGAATCTAGAAACCGAATGTTATGTTGTGAGCTTGTTCAGAAAATCGCAATTATGTGTCCTATTTCTGGAAAACGGTTGACTTAACCTTTTCTTTTTAGTATGGCCATTTTTTTAGTTGAATCTAATGTGGCATTTGTTTACTTTCTCACTATTGACATCTAAATTTTGATTAATCATTCCTAATTTAATGCACAAAACTTTAGGGATTAATTTTAACCCCTAAACAAAAAAATATTAGAATTGCATAGCATATAGTTTTAGGAGCATAATCTTTCAAGTATTTGCAGCGGTCGATTTTGCATGGTCAAAGATAAGGAAGGGATATGGCTGGTTCAAAACTAAAATATATTTGCATGTGATTGATCAAGAAAATGAAGTCAAGAAAATGTGGATGTGGTTTTAAAAAATAAAATATATTTGCATGATTAAAAATAAGAAAAGAGCAAAAGATATATTTCGGTGCATCCACAATAAGAAAAACATATCATCGTTTTTTTTATTTTTGAATGCACCGTATTGTCTTACCTATAAAAGGGGACAGTCACACAAGGGAAAAAGGACACTGAGTGAAATTGTGAGGGTGTCCCAGTGGAGAGTGAGAGAAAAGCAAGAGAGAGAGTGAGAAAAAAGAAAATAAAAGAGGGGTTTTCTTTGTGGGGGAAATCTCGTATCAAGACCGACGCCTCCATCCAACCACTGCTCGGTCCACCACCGCGCATCTCAACACAATTTGGTCATGCTCGGAGTTTGACGTTCTGTGCTGAGACCCCTTGCCATTGACGATCCTTGATTGATCCATTATTGGCCAACCTCCCAAGTGCCTGGCAATGTTTTGCCGAGATTTCCATCGAAGAAGCTACTGTCCAGATGTGCCACTAGCCTCACGTTCACCGTTAAGTCCAAGCAACTCCAGGTTGACCATCAAAGGCAGCAACTCCACGTAAATTCCAGCAACACCTGGTAAATTCCCTGCATGTTTGATTCAGCATTGAATTGCCCACAAGTCCAGAGACGTCTGGTCAGTTCATGTTTGATTCTTTGACCGTAGTCTTTTAGTGAAAGTCCAAGAGCATCGAAGTTTCATCCTATTGTACTCAACTCTTCTCCACGACGGTTCGGTGAACCCCATCACAAGCACTGCTCACGGACTGTGGTTCACAAGTTGCTAAATTTGGAAGCTAATATTCGGATTAGGTAAAATCTCATCTAATTTGATTTTTCCGAATACTTAGTTTCCTTACTTGAAATATTGCGAATATATTTGATTGGACTCCCTACGATATTATCCCAAATTTCAAATAGCCTTTTAAATTAGGGATTATTTCCTAATTTCTCAACGTGTCATAATCGTCAATCCGATCTCATGTCCGAGATATGATTCACGAATGCACAAAAAATCGGCCAATTCGATCTCATGCCCGAGATACGATTCGTCGATTTTATTTGTTTCTTGGGTGATGGATTTTATATTATGTTCTTATCAAAAAAGATAGAATATGTTTTAATTGACATATATTGCATGCTAGGATAGGGTTCATCTAGTTAAAGATAATATAAACTAGGATTCAGTCTAGATTAATCCCTAAATTGAATTGGATAATTTCTAGAACTAGGGAATTTATTTATTTATTTTAATTTTGAAATTTCATCACTTGCATGTTGTCTAGGTCACATCATATTGCTATATCATGCATGCGTTGTGTAGAATTACATCATCCATTGCATGTCATCTAGTCATTACGTGTTTAGGATTATCTAAATCTAAATGTGTGAAACATTAGGATAGTCATATTTAATAAATTTCTAGCATTAGATTAGGTCCAATAACTAATGTCGCAAGGCATATAATTTACATATTAGGTTACACATTGCATGTTATTATAGTTAGACACTTTTGCATGTCATCGCATGCATTGCACTTAGTTTTTAGGCCTCAATAGTTGAATGATTGCATGTTAATTAGAAATCATATCTAGGATTAGTGAGTGATTTTAAGCTAACATTGCAATGCTTTCGTTGCTTCAAGGTAAGTGTCTCTTCATTGTACTCGCAATTTATTTATCGCTTTGCTTTATTGATTGTTAGATAATAATTGTGTACTCACATGATCACTTTGCATTGTTAGGGAGTAGGTTAAAATCAACCCAAGTTGCCTGCAAATCATTTTTTTCAAATAAAAGAGAAAAGGTACCGAAAAGGCGTTAGAAAAATCTAACGTAATTAAGTCCCCGATCCCATAGTCTCTGGTTCGTAGAAGTAAAGTCATTCTCCCGTTATGCCAAGCTGTCGCGACCTCACCTCAGGTGCACCACCTAGGGTTTGGCTAATGGATTACTAAGCCATAAACATAGTTCGAGCTCTCCCAAGCGCATACCAATCTATTTTTACTTAGAGTGGCCACAATCTATTTTTTGGTGGGTTAATTAGAAACCCAAGTAAAGTAATTGGAGAATTACTTCACTTCTACGAACCAGAGACTATAGGATCGGGGACTTGATTATGTTAGATTTCTCTAACACCCTTTTGGTACAATTTCTCTTTATTTTTTAAAAAATGACTTGCAATTTGTATTGCTAAATTTGTATTGATTTTAACCGATAAATAAATTACCACTAACACCTTGCAAAATGTGGTCATGCGAGTGCATAACCATTATCTAACACTCAATAAAGTCAAGCGATAAATAAATTACAAGCACAAGTAAGAGATACTTACCTTGAAGCAACAAAAGCATCTGTAATGTTAGCTTAAAAATCACATCATTAATCCTATTTATGATTTCTAATTAACATGCAATCATTTAACTATTGAGGCCTAAGAACTAAGTGCAATGCATGCGATGACGTGCAAAAGTTTCTAACTTTAATAACATGCAACGTGCAACCTAATATATCAATTATATGTCATGCGACATTAATTATTTAACTTAATCTAATGCCGGAAAATATTTAATGCAACCATCCTAATATGTCACGCATTCAAATGACCCTAAATATGCAATGACTAGATGACATGCAATGGATGATGTAATTCTACACAACACATGTATGATATAGCAATATGATGCAACCTAGACTGCATGACATGCAAGTGATGAAATTTCAAAAATTAATTAATTAATTTCCTAGTTCTAGAAATTATCCAGTTCAATTTAGGGATTAATCTAGACCGAATCATAGTTTATATTATCTCTAACTAGATGAACTCTATCCTAGCATGCAACATATTCTATCTTTTTTTTATAAGAACAGAAGATAAAATCCATCACCCAAGAAATAAAATGACGAATCGTATCTTGGGCATGAGATCGAATTGACCGATTTTCCGTGCAATCGCAAATCGTATCTCGAATGTGAGATCGGATTAACGATTATGACACGTTAAGAAATTAGATAGTAATCTCTAATTTAAAAGACTGTTTGAAATTTGGGATAATATCGTAGGGAGTCCAATCAAATATATCCGCAATATTTCAAATAAGGAAACTAAATATTCAGAAAAATCAAATCAGATGAGATTTTACCTAATCTGAATATTAGCTTCCAAATTCAGCAACTGCGAACCACGGTCCGTGAGTGGTGCTTGCGATGGGGCTCATTGAACCATCGTGGAGAAAAGTTGAATACGATAGAATGAAATTTCGATGCTCCTGGACTTTCACTAAAAGACTGGTGTTGCTGGAATTCACGTGGAGTTGCTGCCTTCGATGGTCAACCCGGAGTTGCTTGGACTTAACGGTGAACGTGAGGCTAGTGACACGTCAGGACAGCAGCTTCTTCGATGGAAATCTCGGCAAAACGTTGCCAGGCACTTGGGAGATTGGTCGACAATGGATCAATCAAGGATCGTCAGTGGCAGGGGTTCTCAGTACAGAACGTCGAATTCCGAGTATGACCGAATTGTGCTGAGATGCTTGGTGGTGGACCGAGCAATGGTTAGACGGAGGGATCAGCTTAGTGGGATTTTGAAGATTTCCCCCACAAAGAAAACCCCTCTTTTTCTTTTCTTTTTTTTCACTCTCTCTCACTTTTCTCTCGCTCTCCACCGAGGCACCCTCACAATTTCGCTCTCACTTTTGCAGCTGTGTACTCAGTGTCCTTTTCCCCTTGTGTGACCATCCCCTTTTATAGGCAAGACAATACGGTGCCTTCAAAAAAACAAGATAAAGACACAATGATCTGTTTTCTTATCGTTGATGCATTGAAATATATATTTTTGCTCTTTTCCTATTTTTAACTATGCAGATATATTTTACTTTTTGAACTAGCCACATTCCTTCATTTTCTTGACCATGCAAATATATTTTATTTTTGAACCGGCCATATCCCTGTTTTATCTTTGACCATGTAGAATCAACCGCCGCAAATAATTGAAAGATTATGCTCCTAAAACTATATGCTATGCAATTCTAATATTTTTTGTTTAGGGGTTAAAATTAATCCCTAAAGTTTAGTGCATTAAATTACGAATGATTAATCAAAATTTAGGTGTCAACACTTACGATTGATCAACGATAATATCACAACCGTTAAGTATTTTAAAAATAAATTTCCCAAAATAAATAAATTATATTGCAAATATAATTAAAATTATACCACACAAATTGGGCTGGATGAAATAATACTATACGAGAAAATAGAATTTCCTATATAAAAGGTTCATGCTTCGAAAAATATAAAAGTAAGACTTTATTTATATTTATAAAAGAAAATAATGATATTATGCTCGAACAAATATTTAAACGGTATTATTTGGCATTACTAACGAGCTCCTATGTAAAACTTTGCTAAATAATGCAGAATAAATTTGAAATGAGTATGATGTGTGAGCTAAATTTCTTCCTTGTATTTCTAATACAACAAACCGAAGCGCGGGACTTCATCCATCAGGAAAAACGCGCCAAAGCATTAGTGATGAAATTTCAGCATGGAAAATTGCAAGAACATAGAGACGTCCATGCCTCCTACAAAACTGTTTTTTTTTTTTTTTTTTTTTTGTCGAAATAAAGCTTTCATTACTTACAAAATAAGGATAACATGATGATTCGTGATCCATACATAAAATAGATCTAAGGGGTGAGGCGGATTAGTAATCCAATTCAGTGGGAGAGAATCAACCTTATGGGCCTTTGCCACCCAACCAGCAATTTGATTAACACTTCTCGGCTCAAATACTTGACAAAGACAAGAAAGAGATACTGTGGTAGACCAAGCTTTATAGAAGTGTGATAGGTTCACTTCATTTTATAACTGCTTTCGACCTAGATATTTTATTTACTGTTCATATGAGTGCACGTTGTTAGTTTAATCTTAAGGATTCTCATTTAATTAGTAAGGCAAATCATAAAATGTAATTTGACATTTCTTAAACTTGGTTTGTGGTATCCAGAGAATTCTAATATCCTATTATTGCGTTATTCTAATGTGGATTTTTTGGATGTTAAATTGATGAAAAAAGCACTTTGGGCACATGGGTGATGCCCCCACAATATCACATATATTGACATCTAAATTTTGACAATTCATTGTATTGAAAATTAGAGAGTAATCCTTAACCCCTAAATAAAAGTAATTTTAATTAAAATGCATAGCACTAGATATTTATTAAAGAAATGCATTTGCATTAATATCAATAGTATTTATTAAAGAAAATTTAAAATTAATTTTCATTAATTATTAATTTTCTATAAACAAGAAAAAGAAAAAGAAAAAGACGGGGGAGCTAGGGTAGGCCGACTCGGCCCCTGGCCCCTTATTTGTTTTCCTGACTGGGCTCAGCCCAACCCCTTCCTCCCTTTTCTTTCCCTTTGTGTAGGCCGGCCCATTTTCCCTTTTCCCCAGCGTGGCCTGCATGCTGGTCTTCCTTCCCCTCACGTTGCTCATGCTCTTTGCAAAAAGAACAGCGACAAAGGCAGAGCAGGAGGGAGCAAGGCAGCAGCGTAATTCATAGGTCAGGATCAGGCCGATGGATCACGTTGGCCACATCTAGATCTATTAAACAGGTGGGTTGGGTCGGGTTTGGGTCGGGTCATAAATGGTCCGACCCAAATTGATCCATTTAAGATAAGATAAATTTTTTTGACCCATACCTAACCCAACCCATACCCAACCTATACTCGACCCAACCCATATTGTTAAAACATTTCTCTATCTAACTAAACTTAGGAAAACTTATTATTATAATATTTTTTTAATATTTTAAACTTATTCAAGTTTATTAACAACCCATGTAATTTAGTCTTTTTAATTTTTAAACTCATTATAGATACACCTATCAAAATCGGTGTATAACCTATTTATGACCCATTTAAATATTAAATGGGTCATAAATGGGTCATATTTTCTTTAAATGAGTTATAAATGAGTTATACACCTATTTTAACAAGTATAGCCACATCAAGCTAGCTATGGCAAAAGCCATGCAAACAAATTGTGTCAGAATTCAATCACTAATAAAGCCTGATCACGCAAAGATGACACAATGGAATAAATTGACGACATAACACTAGGGATAAAAGACATAGCTAGAATTTGATCAACAATGTGATTCTAGAAAATAAAAGTATTAGTATGGGAAAGTAAAAATAACTCATAGACCAGTGGTTTGTTTATTTTGTGTGGGCTTTCCAATAGATGATTGGTGCTATTTATAGTGGTTGTGTCATAACTACTTGTAAGTGGTTTTTTAGTGGTTTTATGCATGTTCCTTCATCTCCAAAAGTTATGCATCCATGCTCTCACAATGCCATGTTCTTTTCCTTCAATGGTTGTTCCTTTTAAAACGGGTGCTCATTGCTCCACGATTTCAATCACTTTGTTTTCCAAATAACTTCCCTCCTATAAGTGCAACTTGATACTCATTATGAGTTTAACTTTCCCTTAATGCCCAAACAGCTTGCAAATCTCACTAATCAACATTTGTGTCGACCATTATTAGTCATACGTCAATCGTATATCAATAACTAATCAACAATCATCGATATGTATCGATATCAATATCAATCTTGTGGTTGTCAATAATGGGTCACGTGCTAGACAATATTTACACTCTAATCTCATGTTTATCCATACCAACAACTTGGTCACTTTTTGGTGCAACGACATAAAATTAATGTTTCAAGTGATATCGTTATACATGATCTATAGGCCATTGCTTCTAAGTGTAGCGGAACCGGTCAAAAATTTTCTTTCGTTAAATGCTCCATGGCCTTGAGCCAATAATCAAAGCTAATTCTTGCCACTTCCCAAAGCAAAATCATACATAGGGAATATTAGACATTGTGCTGATTACGGAAAAGATCCATTATTGGGAAGAACCAAGGCGTGGCTATGGTTATCCAGAAGAACGGGCTTGAAGTTCACTTTTCCAGGCAGGAAAATCATTATTTAATAGCATGCCTTTTTCTCATTAATAAAAAAAAACAAAGGACAACAAATTAGCATCCGAGAATATAGCCGTAAAAGAATCAAAACACTCCCATCTTCCAAAGCAACAGAGATTCTCAAAACACGCACACACAAAAGAAATTTCATGAACTGCTCAACCCCATTATTTTCTTCAACCACAAATAAAAATAAAAAAAATGGAAAAGTTAAAGAAATTAAAAAAACAAAAAAACAAAAACTACTGAATTTGCTAGCCAATCCTAAGAGGCCAGACCACAATATATTACAAGGAGACGAAAGATTTTTCATTGCAGGCTTTGTGAAAGATTAATGAAAATTAGTTGCTATTGCGTTGATGATGATGTCCAAAATTGAGCATTCTTCACTTTCGAGACGCTGGCCAAGACACCGACCGGTGTTATATCTCCCATAACGGTCACCTTCTTAGCTGCAGAGTCTATGTTGAATGACGTCACACCTGCAATTTAAATTTCTCGGGTTTTGTTAGTCACAAGATTATTCGAATCACGAAAACGCCACTCGCATAACTGATTATAAATATTGTGCAAACTCATCACAAATCATATAATAGTTGATCCCATCATGAGTAAAAACACATGTTAATTTATGTATTTTAAGTAGATTTTCACATGCATTTCCCTATTCCGTGAAACATATTAATTTGATTTATATAATGTTAAAATAAGTCTGCACATTATACAGTACGGCTTTTTATAAAAGGGAAATTAATTTTGGCTGCTGGGGAATATTTGGATTGTTGCGAAACTGACACAAATTGTACCTGAAAAAAGAAAATAAGATAAAAAAATAGAAATTAAAAAAGAAAAGAGAAAATAACTGGCCTGACCAAGTAATGGCAATGCATACCTTCCATTCTTGATAAGTGTTTTCTCACTTTCCCTTCACAGCCTTTGCAGTGCAGCGACACCCTCAAGACGACCACCTGCGCGACTACCTCCACCTTCACTACGACATCTTTAAATAACAAGAACGAGGTAGATTTCTTTACAAGAAAAAATTGTCGATGTAGCCCCTAAAAAAAATATTCTAGAGCTAATTTTATATATAATTATAATTAGCAATGCTATAATTTTCGAGCATCACATATATTTACTCTTTTGAAAATTGAAGTATTCGTAATTGAGCATAGTCTACACGTACCATAGAGGTACTTGTTAACAAGACCTAGATATACTGTGGGTTGCAATGAAACCAACCAACAGACCGAATTAGACATTGGAACATATATTTTTATCCTGGTTGAAAAATATTTATGAAATAAGAGCATCTGAATTTGCGCGTAGATAATTTCTTCAAAAAAAAAAAAAAAAAAAATTTCCACCGACAGACATAAACGTTGCTCTTATTAAAAAGATGTAGATGTAATTACTGACCAAAGCCTATCGATTTACAGTAGCATACTCCCAAGCAAGTGAACCAACAGAAAGAAATCTTACCTGGTCCGAAGCAGCTATAGAGCAAGATGACAAAGAAGATGAAGTGGGATTGGAAGCAATAATTTGTTGATGATGATGATCTTGACTATCGTTACTCCGAGTCTGAGCCGGAGCAGGTGCCGAAGCCGGGTCGTGATCCGAAAACCCGTCCATAGAACCGGTACGGCCCAGGAGATACCGGGTGGACCCAGGAGGAGTTCTTCTCGAGTCACCGAGCTTGGGCTTGGTGCCGACGCTCTTCCTCGCGGTCGACGCAGTCTCGGTCTTGCTGGAGAAGCTCCTGGTCAAAATGCTATGAACGCCCCTCTTCTTCTTCTCGTTCTCCTTCTTCGTTAGGTCAGTCCTCGGCCGGTTCTTGTTCAGGTCGTCGACGCTCGATTTCGAAGGAGGAGGGGGAGAGCACTGCTCGGTTTTCCGGTGAAGCTGGCGGTACGGGATGGGGTCGATGGGAGGGCGGTGAGAAGAGATGCAAGGGGGAGTGATGGGGAGGGACGACCGGACGGACCGCCTCGCGTCTCTGATGATGGGATTGTGGCGGTCGATGGCACGGTCGCCCAGGTAACGCGCGGCGGATGATGAAGATGAAGAAGGGTTGGCCGCCTTGATCTCCATGCTCGAGCATACGGCCGTCGAGGCTTGGGATGCGCACGAGATGTCTCTTCGTCTCATTGCCGGATGGAAATGGTGGTGATAATTGAGGAGGCTGGCGTTTGGATAGAGAAGGTGAGGTTGTCTGCTTCTGGTTTTAAAGTTTGGCCAGGTTGTGGGTATCCCCGCTTTGCACAGGAGATACGCTTACCATGCGCCGAGCGCAGTAAGCCCGACTGCGATCCACGCGAGTCTTATCTCATCCAACGGTACGTATTCTAAGTTTACGTGGATCCCGAGCAGGTAAGGTTTTTTCCTTGCACGTGAAGAGATTGTTTTAGGTGACAATGGTCCATCCGACTAGAGTTGGACCGCATTCGTGTTCACGTAACTCAAGCACTTCTTTTTTTTCTTGGTTGGAACGTAACTCAAGTACTTAAGCCAGTCAAGACTGGGTTTGAAAATTCTTGACTCGAGTTGAAATTTTTAAAGACAGGTTTTTGGACTTTTAGGGATGGTTTATGCCATCTCTCTCTCTCTCTCTCTCTCTCTCTCTCTCTCGTAAAGTATCAAGTACCTAAACAATTGAGTCTAAGTTAGATAGTAATTTTAATTCGATGAATTCACAAACCTAATTGAATATATGATTTTTTAATTTTTTTCTAAATTTTCTTTTAGAATTTGAGTTCGAGCCCACTCTCATATTGGCTTTAGTTTGAGCTTAATTCTTCCAATTTAGAATATAATTTATAATTTATTGAGTCGAACTCAAGCTTGAGCTTATTGAAATGTCAAATTAAGTTCACGGACTTGAAAAAGTCGAGCCAGAGTCATGCATAAGGCACGACTATTAAATTGTGTCAACTTGACTGGATTACAACTCTCAATTTTTTTATAATTTTATGGATTTTCTTTTCTTTTCTTTTCCTATTTCCCTTCACTCGTCCCGGCAACTCCACCAGCTGGAAGTCCGATGAAGGGAAAGAGAAAAAGAGAAAAAATTTAAGAATATTATAGAAATGATCCACATCAATGCCAATCATATCACAAAAGATAGCTAAGGCTAACCGAATCACCACATCAGCAGTAACCAGCCAAAATTAGCTAGAATGATTTCATTAGTAAATTTTTGAAAGGTTTAAGATTAAATTAGTTGTTGTACAATAAATTTGTGATTTTTTAAATAATTTTCCTAGTAAACCTTAAAACTTTGACTCATAAGCAGGGATGGATGGAATGAATATGATACATTTCTCGCACTGATAACTTTATTTTAGTGGACATTTGTTTTGGACCAAATAAAATTTACTTCCCAATTAGATTAAATATTGACTACGTGGGGACTTGGTGATCGAGTATCTAATAACTAACATGTAAGATGAAACTTTCTGTCCCACGCAGCGTTGGCCATATGAGATGCAATTCTTAATTTCTACGCCAGATAAAAAGAGAGAGAGAAATAGAGTTGAAAACCCTGCTAAAATAAAATGAAAACCCTAGCCAGCGCTTTTGATCTCCTTTACAAAGATTTATTCCCCAATAGCAACTATTTAATGTGATTAATTTCCATACGAAAGCCATCAATCTGATTTAATATATAAAAAAAACCTATTATTCCATTTGCTGATTCTGCCTGGTAAAGGAAATGGCCGTACTTCGCCAGCCTCTGAATTTATTTTTTTATCTTATTCAACAGGTGAATATTTTCAAAATACACCTCGATGGCCGATCATGAACTATTCTATCTCGCTGCAAATTGCAATGATAAAGAAGTCCAATTTGTATAAGTTATACAATGCATATTCTCCCTCGTCGGTCTGGCCGACCTTTCTCTTCATCATGAATATTTAACAAGAGTCATTTTACATAAAAAAGAAAAAGAAAAAAAGAGCCGTGTTTTCTGCTTATAATTACATCTCAGTTAAGTCCCTATTCTCATTATAATGATGTAAGTACTCAAGATTTTCTGGACCATTCTTATTGCCACGCCAATCTTTTCCTATTTCCTCTTTAGCAACTTGTGCGTTATGAATATAGCAACTTGTGCTCGACTTGGCACTCAATATTTGAATTTCTCCTTCATTTTTTGTTTATTTTAATAGAGACTCCAGGCATGGCCCATGAATAAATGCGTTTCCTATTAGTCCTCGCAGAGACTGAGAGGATGCTGTCCAATATTGAACAAAAGAACAAGATTGTCAGCAGAAACATTGGTTGATGTGGGACAGAGAACAACGTCAAAAGAAAATCTTCAAAAGATAAGAAATAGCAGCAAACAAGCAGCTCAGGGAGGTCACGAGTAACGATTCCCGAGACATGTAATGACGCTAGCGTCGTTCGCCATCCCGTTCGACTCGGTCCTATGCGAGGGAGGCTGACGTTCAATGGCTACGACGGTGTCGGTCTACGGCGGCCAAGAATGACTCGTGGCTTGATTTTTCCCTAAGAACCTGAACATGAGATGACAACCCAGCTGGCGGAAAGAGTTGTCGAGACGTTAACCTGAGCCCGAGGGCGTTGGGACCACTGTCGTTGTCTGAATTCACTATTCGGTGTCACATTTTATAGAACGTTACGCAGATGTGAATAGCAATCAGAGTCACAGACCCCACCTCTACTTGAACGTACAGAGAAGATGCAGATTGCATGTGCATGCAGCTGCAGAGCCTTGCTCTTTAAAGTCTGTAAGGAGACACCCATGATTTGAGATTTTCAGAGCAATTATTTTCGAGTCCTTGTCAAACATACCCTGGACTCCAAAAATTTGTACTGTGGATGCATTTGATGAGACACAGAAGCCTTTTTATAAAAAAAAATTTAGATAATCCAGAGACACAAGCGTAGAAAGCTGATTACTTGAAGGTACATGGAAGATCAGTCAAGTGTAACGGGCCAATTGATCTAGCATTCCCTTCGAACCCATGCGGCCTTAGGATTTCTCCCAAGCAGCTTTTTCCCTCAAACTCATAAGATTTTTAGAGAGAGAAACTCTAGAGAGAGAAGCTCTGGATTTTATTACTTTTGTAGAATGAGATGATTACAATGAGGGGAGGAGACCCCTATTTATACAAGTACAAGCAAATTGTGTCCATAGATCTCTCATTGATCTAATAGTGGATATCGTATCTCCCCAACTGCCTTAATTACATATGTGTACAATTACCGTATCGTTCGCCCCTATGAATATTCATAGAAGACTCAAGAAAATCTCGCCCCTAGGAAGGAATATTCTAGGAATATAGAAGACTCAAGAAAACCCTAGAACTTGGGGTCAACGGTTGAGAATTGCTCGTACCAAGAATCAGTCACGGTATCGATCAAAACCCTCTCAGACCGTTCGTGTTTTCGAGTCGTGACAATCTCCCCCACCCAATAGGGCAACGTCCTCGTCGCGTCTTCAGCATGGAATGCTCAATTTGCTTCTTGAATTGCCAAAGAGTGTCCGCAGGTTCTCAACTTGCTTCACTTTCTGGAAGACCCTTCCATCGAACCATATACTCCAGCACGTAGTCGAATTCATTGGTGTAGAGAAGCTCGTCTTCACACCAGAATTGCCGAGTCTTGCCCTCTCACACATACCGTAGGAGTCCTTAAGCCATTTGATCGTGCTTGAGCCCCTCCTTGATATGGTCGATCCACGGGCAATTCGGCTAACTTACGATATTGGCCAGCTCTGCTTTTCAACTTAGTGCATCCGCCACAGAGTTGGACTTCCCTGGCTTGTACTCCAGCACGTAGTCGAATTCCGCTAAGAAGTCTTGCCATCAAGCTTGCTTTGGACTCAGCTTCTTTTGCGTCTAGAAGCAGCTCGTGGCCACGTTGTCCGTCATTACAACGAACTTAGCTCCCATGAGATAGTGCCTCCACATCCGAAGGCAATGGACTACCGCGATCATCTCCTTCTCTTGAATAGTATACCGATGCTCAATATCATTCAACTTGCGAGACTCGAATGCAACTGGATAGCCATCCTACATAAAAACACCACCAATAGCATAATCGAAAGCGTCAGTCTCTACTTCGTAAGGCTTGGTGTGATCGGGTAACACCAGCACCGGCTCCTCGGTCATGGCTTGTTTCAACCAATCAAATGCTTCTTGGCATCGAATTGTCTACTCCCATGGCTTCTCCTTCTTCAGCATATCCGTGAGGGGCACTGTGATGCTCGAATAGCTTCAAATGAAGTGCCGATAGTAGTTGGTGAGGCCAAGGAATGACCTCAACTCCGTCACCTTAGTCGGTGGATCCCATTTGACTACTGCTCAGATCTTGGCCCCGTCCATTCGAACTCGACCACCCCCAACAATGTGCCCCAAGAAAGGAACTTCCTTTTAGGCAAATGCACACTTCTCGCGCTTGACGTACAGCTCGTTCTCGAGCAAGACTTGGAAAACCTGCCTCAAGTGCTCGATGTGCTCCTCGAACGTCCGACTATATATAACAATATCATCTAGGTAAACCATTACGAACCTATCGAAAAATGGATGGAGTACCTTGTTCATCATTGTGCAGAAGGTAGCCGGAGCGTTGGTGAGACCGAACAACATGACGAGAAATTCATACGATCTGTATCATGTCACACATGCGGTCTTCGACTTATCCCTTTCAACGATCTGAACTTGGTAGTAACCCGATTGGAGATCAAGTTTAGTGAACCATCGTGTTCCTCCAAGTTGATCAAAGAGATCTGCAATGAGTGGGATCGGGTACTTGTTCTTCACGATGAGCTTGTTTAGTGCCCGGTAGTCAATGCACATCCGGAGTGATCCACCATGCTTCTTTTGGAATAGGACTGGCGCATCGAACGGAGATTTGGACAGCCAAATATATCCCACGTCAAGCAACTCCTTAAGTTGCTTCCTCAGCTCTTCCAATTCAGGGGGTGTCATGCGATATGGTGCCATGGCGGGTGGTCGAGCATCGAGTACCAACTCGATCTGATGATCCACCTCCCTTTGAGGTGGGAGCTTCTTTGACAGCTCGGATGGCATCACGTCTTGGAAGGTGTCGAGGACTTAGGTCACCTCGGTGGGAACATCCTCCACTTTGCCCGTTTCTTCCTCCACCTTCAACGTCGCTAGCAGGGTTGCCTCACCCTTCCGAACTCCTTTCGAGAGTTGCATGGCCGACAACATTTTCCGATCGCAACCCAATGCGTGATGGATCGGAATCATACATTGACATCGCTTGTCCATAATACAAATGCAATCCGCAAATGGTAGTACACCAGCATTTCTCCTATCGAAGAATCCTAGACTAGCACAAAGTCATAATCGTCTAGGAGGATTACCTAGATGGTTTCTTTACTCGACCATGGACCGAGGTGAACCTCCACGTCCCAAGCCACGCTGCTAGTTGGGACCTCCTTGGAGTTCACCGTCTTGAACCAACTAGCTCCTTTTTCGACCCAAATATTGAGTTTCTTCGCGGCCTCTTGGGATATGAAGAGGTCAGACGCCCTCGTATCCACGAGTGCACTCATCGTGGTGTCACCAATCTTCACATCCACGAACATCATTCCCTTAGACTCCTTGGCTTTCTTCATCTTGAGGGAATTGAGGATTCGCAATGAGCCCAGTCACGATTCCTCTATAGGCTCCTTTTCCTTGCAAAGGACTGCCAGCTTGGCCTTGTTCAGGCAATCTCGTGCCATGTGTGGACCATCACAAAAAAAGCATTTATACATGCGTACCTTCATTTGTCCTCCGCCGCTCAACTCCGCATGAGCCGTAGGAGGGCCCGCCGGTGGTTTGCCTCCATTCGGGTGATTGAATCTCCCTCGATCTCCCCCACCATTGGTTTTGTCCCTCGGACGAGAGTCCAGCTTGGATACAGAAGGCGTCTTGTATTCCACCAGCGATTCGACCACAATTATGACCATCGTGAGATCTCCCACATTGCACCGTTTGAGTTCCTATTTGGTCCACGGTTTGAGACCACTCATGAACTAGTGGTACGCCTCATTATCACTCATCGAGGGTATTTGGAGTAACAACTCCGAAAACCGCTTGATGTAGTCGCGCACCACACCCCTTTGCTCGAGCCGTTTTAGCTCATTCCAAGCATCCTCCTCCGCGTACGAAGGGTAGTACATTCGACAAAACTCCTCGACGAATCCATCCCACGTCGTGATAGGATTGCCACTCCTATCATATGACCAACGACGCCACCACAACAATGCATTATAAACTAAATACATGGATGCAGTGTTTACACGTGTGAGGTCGTCATTGATTCCCATGGCTTGGAAGTACCGTTCCATATACCATAGGAAGTTGTCCACGTCTTCGGCCACTCGCGAGCCTTTAAACTTGTCTGGCTTAGGTGCGTCCGTTTGTGGACTAGTATGCACTATGACCACCCCATTCATGTGTGCCACTTCCAATTCAACGAGCTTCCCTTTGAGTTCCTCTACCTCCGCGCACATGGCCGCCATCATGGCTTCCAAGGTTTCACCCCGTTGTTCTAATTCCTACCTCAGGGTCCCCAGTAACTTGCCTCAAAGCTCTCCCATGTCGGTCTTGAGCTCTTGCACCTCAGCCTCAAGCTCCTCCTTTCCGGCTTCCACTCCTTCAATGGTCTGGGTCAGGTCATCGACCGATCCTTGGATCTTGGAGGCAAATAGTTCCACCCTTGTCACCCGACGATCCAAATCCCCTAGCGCATCCCTTGAACCGGAACCAACAAGGTTCTTCATTCCCTTGTTGCCTTTTGTGGCAGCCCTTCCACGATCCTCGTGATCAGCCTCCAGCGCAAGCAACACCTTAGGACGAGAATTAGCCATTGCGCCTAGGAACAAACTCGCTCTGATACCACTTGTCATGGGCCGATCGATCTAGCATTTCCTTCAAACCCGTGCGGCCTTAGGATTTCTCCAAAGTAGCCTTTTTCCTCAAACTCACAAAATTTTTAGAAAGAGAAGCTTTGGATTCTATTACTTGTGTAGAATGAGATGATTACAATGAGGGGAGGAGACCCCTATTTATACAAGTACAAGCAAACTGTGTCTGTAGATCTCTCCTCGATTTAACGGTGGAGATCGTATCTCCCCAACTGCCTTAATTACATATGTGTACAATTACCGTATCGTCCGCCCCTAAGAATATTCTAAAAGACTCAAGAAAATTCCGTCCCTAGAAATATTTTAGGAATATTCTAGAAGACTCAAGAAAACCCTAAAACTTATGGTCAACGGTTGAGGATTGCTCGTACCAAGGATCAGTCACGACATCGATCAAAACCCTCTTGGACCATTCGTGTTTCCGAGTCATGACACAAGGATGATAAACTAATTAAATACAAGCTTTTGACCTGTAAAGGTTGTCTTGACCTTCACAAAGTTTGGGGGGACTTTTTTCTTGTCAAAATAAAATTGTATTCATTATTCAAAAGAATATATGAAAAGTGCATAAGTTTCATAGTAAAGCCAATCAAAATAGGGGAAAATCCAGAATACTACAAAATAAAACAAAATCCAAAAAATAAAGAGGATTAATAGAGTACCAAAAGGGTTAAGCACACACACATTCCATAAGAGTGGATCTGTCAAGCAAAATAATCGACCGATTACTAGATTTTATATCGTTGTCAGTGATGAGCATACGCACAAAATTCCTTCTTTGATATCTATGCATTTCTAGTTGGTAGTGAATATCTAGGTTTGACTTCCTTTACATCATGATTATACGAAAACAAACAAAGCAAGTTGAACAAACATAAATCTAACATTAGGAAGGGCAAATATTTATGATTCAATGAAATGCCAGAACTCCTGCAATCAAATCATGAGTGTACAAGGGCATCAAATCCCCTGAACATTGATAGAGTACAAGGTACCAAATCCTCAAAAACATATTTATTAAACTCCCAAATCTAGCTTGAAAGATGATAGTTCTCAAATCTAGAGCTAAATCTGGAGATGAAAACTATCTTATTTAAATCGAGAGAGAAGAAAGAACAAAAAAAAATTAAATAAAATCAACAAGAGAGGGAGGAGAGGCCAATCCCTCCCCAAAGGTTAACAACACGATAAAAAGAGAAAAAAGAAAGGCAGAATGGTAGCCCAAAGTTCACTAGTTGGAAAAATCAGTGTTACAACATCAATTAATTTGCAGTTCGTGGGACTTTAATACGTGATCTCTAGTTTCCAAATCAAAACTACATCCCTGCTACATCGAATCAGATGATTTCACAGCTTTCTTCATCTCTCTCTTCTTCTTTTTTTAATGAGATAAGTATATTAAAAATCTTAAAATTTTGTGGAAATACAACCAAATCTTAAAATTTTGAAATAATATAAATAAATTTTAAAACTTGTCAATTGGAGGCAATCGAATAACTCTATTAATTCCATTCGAGTTGAAATGAAAAATGTTGATTTGACATTCTTTATTATCTTTTCGAAGAGAGAGAGGTGTTGATGTGGCATCCAACTCAAGCGCCTTCCTTTTCTTGGCCCATCGTCGAGAAAATCTGTCCGCTACCATCGTCGCTCGATTTCACGACTACTCCACCAATCACTGCATCCCACAGCTTCGATATGCCCGCCGCTGCGAGTGTGAAGACGGCCATGCTTCGACTTCCCCTCGCTCTGATTCGCCCATCGCTGCATCCTCGTCGTCGCCATCCTCATGGCCGACATCACGAAACAATGTTCAGAAACTCGAGTAGCCATGTCCGAGCTTGACGAAGGTCAAGTGGCTATGGCTAAGAACTTGAAGAAGCCGCCACGATCGAATCTGACAGAAACTTGAGTAGCCATGGCCACAATCTCAAAAAAAGCTTGAATGGCCATGGCCAAGCTCAACAAAGCACAAAGCTCGAGTTGCCACGACCGTGAAGCTGAAACACTTAACCATTCACATGAAGCTTAAAAATAACCGCTTTTTCCTTTTTAACTTTCCGAGTGTTTTTTTGAGGTGGCATTTGGTTAATGCAGTGTGTTTTGTAATTAAATACAAATCATGAGATTTTTTTTGATAATCAAATTAGATGCAGTTACCAGAAAGACTTAATTGTACAAATTTAACAACTCAAAAACTTAATTGTAGTATTTGAAAATTTTAAAATTCGATTGCATTGTCACAATAGATTTGAAGACTTTTTATGCACTTGTACCTTTTCCAATATTTCTATCCCTATATTTTCACATTGCGTACTTGAACTCTAATTTGTGGTTTTTATGCCGTCCTTATCAAAACCGTTGACCGCGCAATAAGAGCCTCCCTCTATGATCAATACCAACTCCATTTGATTCGCATCATACAGCCCCAGCGCAGATTCAAACTTCCCAATTTAACCTTCATATTGCATGTAATCAAATTCTTGGTCAAATGGATATATGTAAATAGATGAAAGTCTCTAAATGACGTCCCCCATTCCATGTCGAACCCAGCTGAGACCAGAGCATCAAAGGACAATCAAGCCTTCTCTTCTTTCATCATATGTACCCCAAGACATTGATCACGTCGCTCCATTTGTTTTGTAGAAAATAAACGATTTAAAAAATATTTTTCTAAAATAATCACTTATATTGCTTAAAATAATTAATCAATTGAAAATAATTTTATTATCAATAACAATTTATATTTTAATATTTTTGTACACAATGAAAAAAATTTGTTCATTCATTTTTTTTAAACAATATAAGTAATCGTTTTTTAGAAAATGTTCTCCAAATTATAATTTTTTTAAGAAATAAATGAAGTCTTTAAGATAGATGATTATTTGCGTGATAAAACTTGGAAAAGGCATGTGCCACAGTGCTTTCGCCATTCGAGAGAGGGCTCTGCCTTCTTTGGCAACTGACGTCAAATGAACTCTTATTAAATTTTTGTCCTAAGGAGAGGAGCAGGAGTTAAGGCAACCCTCATGATATATAAGAATGTTAAGAGATATAAAGAAAATGGCACCACAGCCAAGGATGAAGACCACAACCTCTCAAGAACTTAAGGGAAGCATTCGTAAATAGCAACAATCGCCAAAGCATCCGCGGAAATTAGGTAGAGAAACACAAGAAATGGGTAGATGCTAAGCTAAACAAAATGCCAATTTACTATTTATCTTGGACATTATACCCCCACCCAAAAAGAATGGAACATTTAATTAGTAATTGTAACAGGGAATTCTGAATAAGGATGTGCATAATAGAGCACGTATAGGCACACCGCAGATACAAAGTGAAAAAAAAATTGCTACAAAATTTGGCAAATGACAAGCATGATTCAATATAAAAAAAATCAACAAGATACAAAAAATGCTCTTAACGCTATACAAGCTCCTTCGGTCGTCCATGTTGATTAGAAACCTTTTGCTTCATCCTCGTTCAAGATGCGATTCCGGAAATCAGACACCATACGAGGCAGTCCCTCTCTCAGCGATATCTTTGGTTCCCAGTTGAGAAGCTCTTTTGCCCTGCCGATATCTGGTTTCCTCTTGTGTGGATCATCAGCAGTATTTGGTTTGAATTCTATTGTGGCACTTGGGTCAATCGTTTCTTTGACAACCTGTGCCCAAAGCGTGTAGAAGACATAAGGATGGTTGACAGAACTATTCATGCACATGCATACTTGTGCCCATAAGGTGATTTGGACAACAATGAGAGACAAGGAAAGAACACCAAAAAAGCTTACTGGACAAACAGAAATTCAACGTTGAGCTGTTTCAAAGCAATGAGGATTAAAACATATAGACTAAAACTTGAAGAAATCAAACCTCAGCAAGTTCAAGCATGGTGAACTCCCCAGGGTTGCCAAGATTGAAGGGCCCCACATGCTCACCCTCCATTAATGCCACCAGTCCATCAACCTGTCATCAGGACTTTGTAAATCACCGTAAACAGCCAAAACATGGAAGGTTATTCTACAATGGAGATTTATAACAATCCACTTTCGCCCATCTGTGAAGTACTTTTTTTCAAAACTTCACAAATGTAGTTTCTAGACCATGAGTTCATCGAAGTATGCATACTTGTTCACAATAACATTTTGAAGACACCATATAGCATATGAAGTATTGCGAATGTGAAGTGTGCACACTCAAGCATAGATAAGCACAAAATTTAGCGGCCATACCAAATCAGAGACATATTGGAAGCTCCGTGTTTGCTTTCCGTCCCCATAAACTGTCAATGGTTGTTTGCGGATTGCCTAAGAACCATAGTTACATGGTATAATAAATGAGAAAACTCAGAACATCCCAAATATAATCCTCTAATCATGAGACATGTTTTGTATGAGAAAGACTGAAACCAGATACCTGAGCAACAAAATTGCTGACAACACGTCCATCATCCAAACACATGCGAGGTCCATATGTGTTGAAAATTCGAGCAATGCGCACCTGCAAGAAAGAATCTAATTAATTAGCAGAACAATCCAAGCGACAGTCAAGAGATAAGAAAAACTAAAGATATACTCACTATGATTATTACTAAAAAGCAAATGTACCCCATTCAATGTGGAAATAGACATAGAGTCGAGCTTGGAACACAAATGGTCTGCCAATCTTAAATGGTAGTCAGTCTATTTTAATCCATCTGTTTAACAACTGCAGTAAAAACAGGTCTCAAGATATTGGTCTCAGTTCTAGTGATTTAAGAAGCAATATAACCCAGGCTTAACAAAGTCAAACCATTATCATTTATTTGGATGGCTCATCTCTAAAGGGCATCCGCACTTATTAATGTATATCACATCTTCATCAATAGATTTCAGAAAATGAGGAAAACTGAAGAAAAATAGTGATCTGGAGGCAGTGAGCAGCAATCAAAACGCAGCTTGTCCTCCTAAAAATAGGAACTCTATCAAAAAGAAAAGCAAAACCAAGAATGAAGGTCTCATTTCTGAATCAAACCAAACCAACCGCGCTAATGTTGAAGAAGCTGAATCTCAGTCACACAGCTCAAATTTCTCTTGTAGTATACCACCATAGAATTAGCTTATGAAGTAGCTTATCCAAGTCTTCTTCCATCACTGGTACTACATTTCCTCTTGCCTCCAACTTCTAGAAGACTTAGACCTTGCGTCATATGCCTTTACACTTTTATGGAACATCAAATTTACTTCTATCACATGACTACTTCCAGCGAAACGCAGCCATCAAAGCATAAAATTGTTCCTATTTTATACAATACTCCAATTGAAGTGGCAAAAACGAAACCATTGATCCTCCAGAATCTGCATCACTCCCATTCCATATCTTTTGACAACAAATCAACAACTTAAAGCGACATTAAAATTTGTGAAACGCCATCCTTGATTATAGAATCAACTACTCCATTTGCAACCAAGGATTTGTCTCAGTTCTATAAAAGCAAACTACAAAGGCCCAATCAGCCCATACATTGCACCCTTTAGTGATGTAGGGCCTGATCAGATGCTAATCAATTCTCCAAATACTGTTCTAGGAACAATACTCATGAACAGTCTCGGAAACAGTCAATATGAACAGTAGCTTAGGTTAGGCTGAAATTTGACATTAGCACCAGAGGAATCGATATTTGTAGGAAAAGGTTTGATTGGAAGTATTGAGATCAAATTAGGTATTTTCCAACAAACCCACAACTTCCAAAGCATCACATCTGCAGTTAAATTCACATCGTACAACTAAACACTTGCTGAAAACTGAAATTTCATTATTTCAATCAGTCATCAAACAGTCCATAGGATTTCAAACACCCCCCCGCGAGGCAGGAAAAAAATGGTCCATAGGATGCATATTTTATTCAAGGACCCCACTAAACCCTATTCCAAATTGAATGAGAAACTCATGAAGGAAACCCAATGTCCTAATCCAAACAAAACTAGGAAACATAGTATTTACTTCCTAATTGACATGTAATTTGAGATTCTTAATTTAATAAGGAAAATAATTATAACTGTCATTTATCAGCAGATCTTTATCTAGCACAACTTTTATAAGTCCTCTTAAGATTCTTGACATGATTCTCCATAATTAAGCATTCTGGCCAACACCATAGCTAAAATTTTGTGTATGCCTCATCGTAGGGTGACCTGCCTAAAATCTCTAATATGTAGAACAGAACATAAAAGATCCAAACTCCTTATTTCCTGTACAGTAGCGTATTATGTCCGCTGTTATTCTTCTAACTAGATAATTAAGCAAAATTTGAGCGGAAAAAAAAAAGTTCCACCAAAGGGAACAAAGAGCACTCTAGATATTGGAAGAACTCAAGGTAATCTCTTCCCTTTGAAATATCTCTTTCTTTCTTACCACAATAACCAAAAAGTTGTAAAGGGACAGAGCCAGGAGAGATTAAGTCCTTATGAAAGGCAACTCATAACTGTGAAAAGCCCAAGTGGCATGGAGTACAACTGCTTTATATGCTTGACCTTGAAGATATACATTGAATGCACAATGGTCTGCCTAGCTATCATTAAAAACCAATGTGGTTGAAATATAAGTACAAACATCCTGGCTACAATATTTGCTAGAAAAGTTCTAAATCAGTCTATTTGCATTCAATTACCAAAGCATGCACATTAGCCCTTTAGCCCTAATTATATGCATAAGATGAAGGTTTTCCCATTGGCAGGTGAATAGAAAGGAAACCTCACGGAATACATGATTAGAACCACTTCAGAGAATAAAAAAGTTTAATGCTTTTAACTATGTTTAAGATATCATGAATCTGGACCATAGATTCAATTTCAGCTTCTCACATGCTATACTTGAATGTTCAGACCGTTTTGTTTCTCCTTTTAATGACATGTAAAGAAAATCCTCATTCAAAATAAGTTATACTTTTAAGAAAGTCCAAAATCTTATGACATTAATAAATATAACATTAGACATGCACTTAGGTGGTTGTTCCATGTGGTCAGTCAAGTATTATCTCCTCCTCCCTTGGCTTTAACTTTTGAATTCATTGTCTTTGAGACAATGCAAAATTTCTTTGGCATGTTTCTTCTATGTATCTCAATTGCACTGCACAAGTTGCCATGACATGTCTTTCTAATTATAGAAGTAAGCCATCAAGTGGATTTTAGTAAGAACTTTCTTGGTTGTAGTTGAAAGTTTAAGTATTTCCCCCTTATTTGCTTATACTCCTTGTATCTGCAAGATGAAGTAATGTGAAAATAATTGGGCTTGACCACATGAGGGTTTTACCCTCTAGTTTATTTGGCAGTCATGTTAACTAATGTTCATGCATTTTACATTCAATTATCCATGCCATGCATTTATCTATTGCTGCTATGCATGTGAGAAAGAAAAATAACCACATTAAATATTACTAATAAGCACAATACAAACACAAAAAATCTACGTGAGAGGAACCTTTTCATTTTTCTTTATTAACTAGTATATATGAATGTTGGGACTTGGGTAAGACAACATGGAGATCCAGGTGGATTCATTCTGTTAATTACAGATTTCTCTGGTATATGCTGCCAATGAGGCAATGATTAGATAATTTTCTGGAATATGCTGCCAATGATCAGATCTGCAGAAAATCTACAGAGCTCTGATACTACTATAAACTCCAATACAACTACAATGACATGCACCTGAATATAATAAAGTAACAGCCTTAATGGGTTTGC